>CM075343.1:36700928-37300928 GCA_037788925.1 Mytilus galloprovincialis | reverse complement strand
ATAATATTAGAACATTTTTTTTTGTCAAATAAAGGGTCAAAAGATATGTATAATGTTTTCTTAGAAAAAAGTAGTACAAGGCCTAGTTGTGAAGATAGATAATCTCTAAGATTAAATAAAAAATTTGATTGGAAAAAAGTGCATAATATGTCTTTCTACACCACAAAAAGCTCTAAACTTCATTGGTTCCAGTACAGAATAGTGCACAGACGAGAATCATAGGCACAAATGAATTTTTATTTAAAATCAAGAAAAAACAGTCAGATAAATGTACTTTCTGTAATGAAGCTATTGAGCACATATTTTGGACATGCCATAAAATTTCAGATTTATGGATTGAACTTGGTGATTGGATTTATAACCAAACACAAATATTGATTCCATTTAATATAGATATTATTTTATTTGGAAATTTAGGTAACAACGGAAATAATATGATAAAAAACTTAATAATACTCATGACAAAATTCTATATTTACAGAACAAAACTCTGTGAAAATAAGGTAAATTTTACAAGAGTTAAAAACTACCTCAAAGAATCTCTGGCACTAGAAAAGAATTTATTTTTTAAAAGAAAACCTTTTCATATGGCCAATATCTGCTGGGATCCCTGGCTTCCAAATTTAGAAGACTAGGTTGATTATCATCATATACCGGAACTATTTTTATGTACATTTCTTTCCTTATCCACATCACCACCTATATTATGATTTGATACTGTTATATGTTGGTTTATATATATGCTTGATGTTTTTGTCTATGTTTATAACTACATGTATGTTCCCCTAAGTTATTGCCTGTACGCAAATATTTGAATAAATAAATCCTGCAAGCTATATTATGAATGCTGTAAGTAAAATATATTTATTATTTTTATTTTTTTATTTTTGCTTTTTCCAAAATTCCAAATTTCTGTGATTTTTATTTATTTAATCGTTATTTTTTTTTTTATCTATTCAGATTTATTGATCATTCTATATTGATAATGTTTTAGTTGGATATATTATAATTTACAATGATTTATAAATGCATATATTACAGTTAATTAAACTAACAAATACTAACCAAATTAACTATATGCTACTAACGGTTAACGAGGCCGGGATAAGGTACCGGTATTTGATGTATCCACTAACAAATGTCAAACTATCAATAAAGTATGATCAAATTTCAAAAAAAAAAAAACCAAAAAAAAATAAAGTGACATTTCATTAATGATGAAAAGTTCTACCAAAAATCTTTCAAAAGCATTTAAAATTTGGTACAATGACTCATAATTTGGCCCTCAAAATCTGATTTTCTTTTCAGTACGAAAATGAGTTGAGTTTGATGAAAACCTATGCTTAAATGTCATATAGTTTTAAAGCTAAAAATATTTTTACCAGTTATGTCATTAGTGACATATTTGTGACCTCATAATGTAGGTGAATTTCGTAAAATCATGAGTTTTTGCAATTTTTGCAAACATAACAGTGATGCCACTCTTCGTCCAAATCATTGTTGCTTAAATATTCTTTATAATTTAATTTTACTCTTTACTTTCAATTAAAATATTAATTGGCGATTGGTGCCACATAAAAAATCATGGAGTAAGGTTGTAGCAGTTGAATATATCTAAAATATCTAAGAAAATGGACGAAAATAAAAAAATCCAAGTTTAGACTTGTATCTATTTAAATATGAAGCAGAAATACTTTTTCTTTTTATATTGTCAAATATAATTAATGACAAAATTGATGGTATAGGTATTCTATTTAGTCCTTCCTGTACCACGGTAAATATGATGAATATTTTCAACTCTACTCCTCGACGTAGACGCAGTCATATTCATCGTTATTATACATCACTACTCTGCATGGTGTCTCTATTAACGACTTTTTTCCCCCATTTATACAAAAGCCGTTAAGTACTCATCACAATCGCATGAAACTTTATTCATCACCCCTTTCAAAACTTCATTCTCTGTTTAATTTATGTTTGGAAACCACTGTTACAAACCGTCATTCAAACCAATACACATTCACAGCTATAATTTCGGATATTGCAAGTCACAGACTTTTCAAACCAGGCCGCACTGGGAAAGATGATAAAGAGAAAAGATCTTTTCTTAAACTTCCTTTGCCAACAACGGTCTTGATGGCGTCAACTTAGGCAATATCCTTTATCATAAATTAGTTCAATCAAAAATACCAATCATTTCTTATACCTATATCAAACCTATTGTAACTAAAATGTTCAATTACAAACACGTTGTGCAGGATCTCAATATTGACGACTTCAAGTCTGAACCTCCCGATTGCACTTGCGCTAGTTCCCAATTCACATATAATCCGGCTGGTCACGTTAATACCGGTGACCTCAACATCGTAAATAACACTTCCCTGCGAGACGTGTTATCGAAAGGTCCGAAATATCGTGAGCCTAAATCCATCAATTGGAAATACAACTTTGAAATTTTGATGAATTAAGTCGAGGATTATGCCAGGCAATGGGATAAGCGTGAAAAGGAAAACGTAGACACTCTTTCCGAATGGATTAAGGCGATAAGGTCGTTGATACAAATCAGAATTAAGAAACAGAATGGGTCTATCAATGCCCATGCTACGTCAATCTTTAAAGACCCAAGTGTTGCAAAACACATATCCTACATCCATTACAAATATGGTGTTGTCCCCTCAGATAAAGCCAAAAACAACATCGTTTTTGTATGTAAAACTCATTACATTAACTGCTTGATAAACAAACAAATTAGGTACTAACAATTCACTTGGTAACTCAATATATACACTCACGACACTTACCAGAGAAGAAATCCTGGCTAATCATAGGTCTGTTCTATGTTCCTTTGGAATTTCAACAAAAGATGAAGAACTGGATCTTACATCACTGTATTGGATACCTAAACTACATAAGTGTCCTTACAAACAACGGTATATTGCTAGGTCTTCCAAGAGCGCCATGAAACCTCTTTCTAAATTATTAACATCTATTTTATCAGCAATCAAAGAGGGGCTTCAAAGTTATTTTGAAACTGCCTATTCTAGAGGTGGCGTGAATCAGATGTAGATACTTAAAAATTCCAAAGATCTTTTAGAGTACATACAATCTAACTCTCTTTAATCTTGCAATAGTATTAAAACATTTGACTTTTCTACACTTTACACAAGTATTCCACATTCCAAACTAAAAGACAAATTTAAAGGGTTGGCATTGCTTTGTTTCAAAAGAAAATAATGACCAACGTAGATAAAAGTACAATGTATCTTGTCTTAGGAAGGGATAAATCCTACTTTGTAAAGGATCATTTTAATTCAAACAAAATATTCTCTGAAACTGACATTATCAAGCTGCTTGATTTTTTCATTGACAACATTTTTCTTGCCGACTTGTTTCTTTATTATAATGAGGCTGACGTCATACAGGAACTTCTTAGGGAGAAAGATAAGAAGTTACCAATATCCATTAATTCTACTTTCCGCTATTTAGATGACGTTCTTTCACTAAATAATTCAAAACTTTGTGACTATGTTGAACACATATATCCTATCCCATCGAACTAGAGATAAAGGATACAAGAGATACAGTTAAGTCAGCCTCATATCTTGACTTACATTTAGAAATTGACAAATTTCCAATTGTGAACTTTCCATTTCTAAGTAGCAAACATTCCAGCCGCACCTGCATACGGGGTATATAGCTCCCAATTGATACGATATTCCCGTGCTTGCATTTCCTATCATGATTTTCTTGATAGAGGGTTGCTGTTACAAGGAAGCTATTTAACCATTTCCAAATGGTGAAGTTGAAATCATCCCTTCGTAAATTTTACGGACGCCACCACGAGTTGGTTGACCACCGTTATGGAATAACCGTTTCACAAATGATATCGGATATGTTCCTTACGTCTTAACTACAATCCCTTTCCTTGTCATGAATGTGACCTACCGAATAAGACCATTTACCGGATTTGTTATAACATGAGTAACACGACGGGTGCCACATGTGGAGCAGGATCTGCTTACACTTCCGGTGCACCTGATATCACCCCTAATTTGGTGGGGTTCGTGTTGCTTATTCTTTAGTTTTCTATGTTGTGTCATGTGTTCTATTGTTTGTCTGTTTGTCTTTCATTTTTAGCCAGGCGTTGTCAGTTTATTTTCGATTTAAGAGTTTGACTGTCCCTCTGGTATCTTTTGTACCTCCTTTTAAGCAATACATAAACATTATATTAACATTGAGTTAATAATGTTTGCAGGTTGTTTTTACATTTTTGGTTTCAGTGTTCCAAACATTGTCAATGATGTAAAGTTATTTTGATCGATTGTCAATGACGAGTCCTATACAGACGGAACACACGTCTTGAGCACGGCATTGTTATACACATATCCTCAGTGATTGATATAATCTTGCATCCAGTTCATGTTAAGTTATGGGCATAGAAAACTCTATAGTCCATACAGCATATTTGCAGGCTAATCTCAAATTACACCACTAGCAAGGCTTTCTTTCCCTTAAGGAATAGTATTCCCAATACTCAAAACAAAATATCTTCAACACTTTTATTAAATATTATTCCTTAATTACTTTACAACGCACTAAACATTTCAAGATACATGTACACAGTTCTTTATAAATAGTTTCATTTTCAATAAATTCTGATGAATTTGACCACATACAAACTTTTAAAAGTTAAAAAAGTATCATTAAGGCAATGAACTCATATCAAAATGAACATTGTCATTATTTGAATAACATCTTCAGCATGTGGAAAGCTTGTTGTAAGCAAAGGGACTTCACCTCCAAGTGTAAACTATGCTGGCTTGTCTCTTTCTTTACTGTTGTTGAATCAAACACGCTCTTTACTTTTTTATCAGGAACATTGACAATTGTATTTCCAATTGATTCTTCACAACTTTGCTGAAAATATATTAACCAATAACAACTTGTTTATTTGTTCTTAAGACAGCATTAGTCACACTTTGAAAATGAAAAATCCCTTTGTCTACAATCCACGTGGAAAACCACTAGGGAATCAGTGTCCCTCGAACTGTAGACAAAGAAATTTAAATTAAAAATTTAACCATACATAAAATGTTAGTATACAATTGTACTAAGTATACAAAATCATTCAATAAATAAAACAAAACAAAAATACTGCAACCAATATTTAATCTCCAAAGACAAACAGACTTTTGTGACATATTTCAACACCTCAGTGAAATTAAATACACATCCAATAGTAAACATCATAAAATTACGGACAAATTATTAGAATTACTTTTAAATAGGTTCATTTGAACATAAAGCTGCTTCCATCACAGATTTTTTAGTACCCTATTGGCATCTTCTGTCTTTCTCAATACAGACAAACAAAATTTAGTGTTATATCCATATTTTATCATTCATTTTTTTTATAATTATTTTCCTATTTTCTGAATTCAAAACATTACTTAAATTGCAATTTGTTCTCACCAGATTCTGATCAGAAAAAATCCTTTCCTTTTAGGTTGTTCGATCGAACTCATTGACATGAATCATCATGCAATATCATATTGCTTCTCCTTCGTTCATCAGCCTGTCAAAGCTGAAGGTAACACCATCTGAAAACAAAACCATTCTATTCAGTTCTATGTACAAATCAAACAGACCGCTGAACGCGGACCTCGATGAAGACACCCTATATTTCAATACACATCACTCCGGTAAACAACATTAATATCAAGTGACATGTCACACTAAATTATTCCACTTTCTCAATATTTCTATTCTTTTCTAACAAAGTCTTTAAAGAGCATTTTCTATCAGTATGTACTATGTAATAATCAATGAAAAGTCCTCAACACTCAAAAGTAACAAAAGAAACTATTTAACCTATAAACAATTTATTATTTTCCTTTCAAATACAGGTCTCCAAAATGGCCAGAGCCCCCACTTCCACATAAAATATTATATAGCGATAGTACTTTGCCCTGCGTTTAACCGGCACACGGCATAACAAATATCTGACCACCTGGATTGATAATAACTACCCCAGGTCTAAATTCCAAAACATTTTGCCACCAAGGTAAAACATTACCATCTAGTTCTATCAAGAAGCAACCAAGGCGAATATAAATGACCACCAAGGTCTTAAAGCCCCCATGGCTAGTATTTTTAATTTAATGTTGCCACCAAGGCAAATGTAAAAAATTATAAAAAGGACCACCTAGGTCTATTGCCACCAAGGCATATATAAATGATCACCTAGGTCTATTGCCCCCAAGACATATATAAATAACCACCTAGGTATATTGCCACCAAGGCATATATAAATGACCACCAAGGTCTTAAAGCCACAAAGGCTATATTGCCACCAAGGCAAATGTAAGTAAAAGTTAAAGAATATAGTTACTTTGCCGACAACACGTGGAGCACGACCTTCCCACAGCTTGGATATTGAAAGAATGAGGATGTATCACATGTACCTCCGCCAAAGATATCAACCAATGAGGTTAACCTCGTATCTTTGATAATATTTTATACATGCTACATTCAATAGGTCGTTACTGTAGCTGGTTAGCTTGTCTTAGCTACGATGATATGAAATAATATAGACGCGGTTCGTTTATGTAAATTTACTGTTCATGAAATGTTAAAACATTAGAAACACTGATGTTTAACCGATAAGCATATTTGCGATTAGTCAGATTTGGCACAAGCTTTTGGAATTCGGTGTTCACTGTTCTTACTCTAAGCCTCGTTTATGGTCATAAATTAACTGTTCTGTTTCGTTTATAGTAATATCACAAAAATACCGAATTCCAAGGAAAATTTAAAACTGAAAGTCCCTAATCAAATGGCAAATTCTAAAGCCAAAACACAACAAACGAATGGATAAAAACTGTCATATAACGGACACATGTGGAGCAGCACCTGAAATCACCCCGAGGTTTTGTTGGAGTTCGTGTTGTTGTTGTGCCCCTATATGTGACATTTTGTTCACGCAGTTTACTTTGTCATTTAAATGGAATTTGATGCGACTGTCGTACAAGTGGGAGCTTTAGCGCTATAAAACCAGGTTCAATCCACCATTTTCTACACTTAAAAATGCCTGTACCAAGTCAGGAATACGGCAGATGTTGTCTATTCGTTTGATGTGTCATTTGGTTTTGCCATGTAATTAGGGACTTTTCGATTAGGTTTTCCCCGGAGTTCAGTATTTTGTGATTTTACTTTTTGTTACAGGCATTTTAATTTCTTATTTAATAAATGGGGGATTACACCTGGTTTTATAGATAACGTGTTTCACTAAAGAATCTTATTGAAACGAAATGGACGTCTGGCCTAATAAATTATAAGCATGGTATGTTGATATATTTGATATATTTTTTACATGAAATGTTCTACTACTTTCGTCACGTAAATTTTTGCAGCATTACATGTGACTTCACAATAACTTTAAAATCCGATTTTGTTTACAGATGAAATTGATGTTAATAATTTAGAAAGAGGTTTCATAGAGCACATACGAGAACCAGTACTATAACGTTGTTTGTCATGACACTTATGAAGTTTATGTATCAAATATTGTGATAAAAGACCAAGTAATAAAACGTTGTTTGTAAGGACACTTTTGTATTCGTAGTTTATGTCTCAAATACAGTAAAGGAAGAGGATACAGTCCTTTATCTTTGGTTGACATTCAAAGGAAAGGAAGATAGAACAGACCTTATATGATTATCCCGGATTTCCACCTTGATAAGTGTATTGGGGTATATTTTGAGTTTCCAAATGAATTGTCATTATCTAATTCATTGATCAAGCAGTTTATGTAATGCTATATATTCCCACAAACGATGTTGTTTGGGGCTTTATCTCTGAGAACAACAACAAAATTTGTATGGAGGAAGGACGGGTGCTTTTAAAAATTTGGAACTTGAAAGAATGATGTAGCATGCGTATTCATAGACCTATTCAAGTTTATAAATTTGACTTGTGTCAATGACTTCACAGCCTACGTCCAGTCGGATGGAGTATTTAGGCCTTCTTCCTCGCGTATAATTAATTTCCTGGCACAATCCTTGACAAAATCCATCAGTATTTTGAAGTTTCCAAATGATGGTTTTAGGCTCGTGATATCTCAGGCCTATGGATAATACATTTCTCAGAGAAGTGTTATGACAATGTTTAGGTCACCATTAATAAAGTGGCCATCCGGATTATAAATAAATGGAGAACAAGCATAGGTGCAATTAGGAGGTTGAGACAGGGATTAGTTTTCCAATCCTTACTGATACAACTATAACACAGAGATTGACAAGAGATATCATATCGAACCGTCACTTTGTGTTGAGGTCATCATAAGACACTTATTTGACAGAAGCAGATCGGAATCAGTTATGAAGTAGACAGTAATCATTATAATCGTAATCATCTTCATTGACCACAACGAAGATGAAAGCACATCATATAATGACGTTTCGACATCATATAATGAAGTAAACCGAACCACATAACATAAGGTTATATGCACATAATATAATGACACAACCACATCATATAAAGATGTTTACACATAATATAAGGGAAAATGCACATCATATAAGTACATTTGCACATAATATAAGAATCTTTGCACATCATATTAGTATATTTGCACATCATATAAGTATATTTGCACATCATAAAAGGATTTTGCACATCATATAAGTATATTTGCACATCGTATAAGGATCTTTTGACATCATATACTAGTACGTACATTTGCACATCATATAAGAATATTTGCACATCATATAAGTATGTTTGTACATCATATAATGATGTTTGCACATCATATAAGGATATTTGCACATCATATAATGACAAGTGCACATCATATAAAGGAAAATGCACATCAAAAAATGAAAATGGTCATAACAAGACAGTTTTGGCGTTCCATAGTATATTCACTGTTGACTGCATTTTAACCAGGATAATTATCAAGAAAATTTACATTTAGTTGATTACTGTTTAGAAGAAAGGATACTACATTTGCGTAAAATGCGCATAACACGGAAGAAATTTTTGCAAGTTTTTTTTTATCTGTGTAGGAGAGAGGATTCTACACCTACGCATTTTGGTTCATAAAACGGACAAGTTTTTAGTCTGTTATATATTTTTAGTAGGTTGCTTAAACTTTTTAAATAGGATTTGCTACTTTGTATTTTATATTTCAGACTTCTATAACAGCTGTAGTTTAGTCCTAGCCTCAACTTTAATCAAGAAAATAAAAACCGCAGATGTAATGAAATTTAAAGGTTATTCACATCTTCAATATTTCCAATGCAGCTTGTAGGCGAATCACGTCATATTTTTGCATTATTTTAAGTGCATACAGTTTGGTTTTGTTTGCAAACATATTTCTAATCAGTTTTTAAATCAAAATGTAATAAGTAACGCGCAATATTCAACTAATCAGAATTTGATGTTTGAAATATTCATTTAATTCAAAATTCGATGAGTAAATAAACAGAAATTGGCAAATTTTACGCATTAGGTTTGAAAATTAACGGTAAATATGTTTATCATATATACACAACGATTTCAATCGTATTTTGATGACATCTTTAATGGCTACTTGAAAGAAAAATTATTTAATTTATATTTTTATGGCTCATGAAAAGACCATAATTTGGAGAAACTTTGACTTTTAAAAATTAAAACTGTTTTTAGTTATAGATATACAAAGTACACAAGACAAAAGTATATGCCGATTGCTTCACTGTCTCTTACTTACATATCGATGACGTCACATGGAACTGACCAATCATCTGGGGCATATACATATGTTTCATTGTGCTGTCGTTCACGTACGCAAAATCCTTTTATAAACCTGTAAATTCGTTTCATTCTGATGAAATTATTTGAATGTGCATTGGAGGAGTACAATATCCAGGGGACAAATTAAACACAAAGTGAATACATTTTTTCTCATCATAGTTGTAAGTATATTTCGTTAAGCATGATATAGTCAACAGCGCTGACCGCCCTGTATCATTGGGAGCAAATGTTCGCGCGCGGTTTCGTTTTTTCTTACAACTTACAACTCCTCTAGGCGCCATGTGTGAGGAAATTTGTTCTGAAATTATTGGCAGGTTCTGTGAAGTTAACATGAAAATAGACGGTGCTGCTACGAAAGTGGTTATTTCAGATGCCCACCGATTAGGCAAAAAGGGTGAAAAAACACGTCCAATTTTAGTAAAATTCTCAACATTTGAAAGTAGAGATTTGGTTAAGAAAAACGCAAAAAATCTGAAAAATTCGAAATTTGGCGTCTCGGAACAATTGCCTAAAGAAATCCAGATACGGAGGAAGGAAAAACTACCCTTACTTAAGGAGTTGCGCGAACAAGAGATAAAGGCGTATTTTGTTAAAGACCGCATATTTGTTGGTGGTAAAGAATATAAACCATAGGACATTTCCAGGGAACTTTCTGAGACATTAAAATGTTTATGTTGGAATATCAATGGCCTTACATCAGTTTATAATGATAATAACTTTTTAAATCTAATAGACAAGTATAACATCTTATTATTTAGTGAAACATGGTTACAAGAAAATAACTTTATAAACATTGAAGGGTTTGAAAAAATTACTTGTCTTTGTAGAAATAAAAATATTGGTACCAGAAATGAAGGTGGTTCAGCTGTATATTGTAAACAACACTTATGTAAAGGTATTTCTGTTGAAAAAGAAATCAACCATGGTATTTTGCTTTTAAAATTTGAGAACACATTTTTCAATACAACTAAAGATGTCTTTGTTTGTTTTTCTTACATTCCACACGAGAAATCGAAATATTATAATATTTGTGATATTGATTTTCATGAGATTATTGAAAGTATTGTTTTAGATTATAGTGAAAAGGGCATTGTATTAATATGCGGAGATTTTAATAGTCGCATTGGTGAAGTGAGTGACGTTTTGTATAATGATCAACTAGATAAATTTGTAACGAGTGTAAATCATTTTGAAAACCCCATTATTTCTGATCGATGCTCAATGGATAAAGTTGTAAACACCTTTGGACGTAAATTATTACAGGTGTGCTATAACACGGGATTAACTGTAGCTAACGGTAGACTCGGAAGCGATACGAATGGTAAATTCACGTTTTGTAACAGTAAAGGGACGAGTGTCAACGATTATCTACTAGTGTCTCCGAACGATTTTGGTATTATTAGTGACTTTGAAGTTCTAGAAATGAATGAGTTCTCAGATCATATGCCTTTATTATTTGAACTTAACTTTTCCACTATATGTCAAAAGAGAACAAATACTACAACACGCAATTACATTAAATGGGAAACAAATAAAAATGATGAATATGCACAAATGTTACAACCTCATAGAGAAAAACTATTGTCAGTTGTGAATAATATTATTTCAGATGTCGATATACATAACGCCGTAAGAGAGATAACTCAAATTATTTACGACAGCGCTTTCAAAGTGTTTGGACACTCAGTTTCTACCCATAAAAACATTGATCGTAAAAATCGTCCTAATAAAATGGTTCGATGACAATTGCAAAAACGCCCGAAAAAGATTTTATGTCACGAGAAACTTTTTTCAACGTCACCAAACGGATTCGAACAGGAGTGAATTCGTGATTGCTAGAAATGATTATAATAAAGTGAAGCGAAAAGCCCAATACAACTATAAGAGGAAAAAAGGTCTGGAACTTTGCAGTATTGCAAAAACCAATCCGAAGAAATTTTGGTCAACCTTAAAGCCAAAAAACAAATCAAAGTGTGTAGTGGACAACGATGAAATGTTAAATTATTTTGCAAATGTTCTTGGTATGAACCCACCCGAGCTATCTGATGCAGTGTTAGATATTTTAAATAACAGTTATTTTGATGGTGTAAATATAGAATTACTAGATACAGACATTTCGGAAGACGAAATTATTAAAGCATTAAAGAGACTCAAATCTGGTAAAAGTGCTGGTAACGATGAAATTGTAGGTGAGATGTTTTCGTCATGTCCTTCTTTTTTCGCACCTATTTTAAAAAGTTTGTTCAACTCGATCTTTGCTATCGGAATATATCCAGAAAATTGGACTGAATGCCTTGTTATTCCTGTTCCTAAAAGTGGTGATCTTACAAATCCGATAAACTATAGACCTATAATATTAGTGAGCATCCTTTCGAAGTTGTTTACTAGTATTCTAACTGACCGTTTGTTATCGTGGTCCCAGGACGAAAATCATATTATAGACAACCAATTTGGATTCCAACCAGGACGTTCGACTGTTGACGCTATATTTACTCTGCATGGAATTATTTCACATACTCTTCAACATAAATTAAAATTATATTGTGGTTTCGTAGACTTCCGAAGGGCGTTTGATAAGGTGGACAGAAGAATTTTGATATACAAACTACTCAAATCTGGAGTTAGCAGTAAATTCGTATCAATGGTTAATTCTATTTATTCATCTGTGCGTTTACGTGTGCAGTCTGGTGGAGTACTATCAGAGGCTTTTGACAATCATATTGGTATAAAACAAGGCGAGCCCTTATCTCCGTTACTTTTCTTATTTTTTATAAATGACATTATTCAAGATATCTCTACTGATGTAAACGAAGATGTCATATCTTTGAATGGAATCCTTATATATCTGATACTTTTTGCTGACGACACCGTTTTATTTGGAAAAACACCGACTGTTCTGCAACACTTATTTGATAAACTTTTACTTTACTGCAATAAATGGAATATCGAAGTAAACGCTGATAAAACCAAAGTAGTGGTATTTAGAAATGGATTTAGACCAGTAGACACTCATTTTTTCTATGATAATAAGGAACTGCAAGTTGTTAATTCATATGTGTACCTTGGTGTATTATTACATTACAACGGAAAGTTTTTACATACTCAGAAACGTTTAGCACAACAAGGATCTAGAGCCATGTCATCTTTGATGAACTCTCTCAAACAATTCTTCATCACTCCAGAAGAACAGATGTTTCTTTTCGACAGTATGGTCGGATCCATTTTAGGCTATGCATCAGAAATATGGGGTTTCCATCGTGCTAAAGATATCGAACTTATCCATAATCGTTTTTGTAGATTTGTGTTAAAATTGGGTCGAAATGTACCAACATGCTTTTTATATGGCGAACTTGGCCATTTACCTCTTTTTATTGTTAGAAAACAAAATATATTGAAATATTGGTTACATATTATTACAAATGAACCAAAAGTTGTATACGATGTGTATAAACTCTTGTATGACGATGCTATCAATGGTTATGTAAACTGGGCCTCAAATATTCGTGATATGTTATATGATCTTGGTTTAAATTATTTGTGGCTAAACCAAGATGCTAGCACAATTTGTATAAATAACATTAAAACTCGTATTAAAGATCAATACTTGCAGAATTGGTCAACTACTATTCAGGAATGTAGGAAACTGTCTTTTTATAGTTCATTTAAATTAACTTTTTATATCGAAAAATATCTGTCTTATAGCAATAATGTTAATCTGTTAACAAAGTTACGTAGTGGAACATTAAAGTTAAATATTGAAGTTGGCCGTTATAATAATATTCCTAGAGAAAATCGTTTATGTGAATGTTGTAAAATGTGTGTTATTGAAGATGAATACCATTTTGTTCTTGTTTGTCCATCTTATAGATCTGTACGAACACAATTTTTACCAAAGTACTATTGTCATTGGCCTAATAATATCAAACTATTAAATTTATTACAAGCTTCTAGTAAGTCTCTCACGATCAAATTATGTAATTATGTAAAAGCTGCATGGAATATTCGATCTCATATAGTCTCATAACTAAATTTATATGTCATTGTATTTTACTATTGTTCTCTGTTGTCTATTCATGTTTTATATTATGTAATATATGTTGTTAATTTTGCCATAGCATGTCTATGCTTTGCAATAAAGATTCATTCATTCATTCATTCATTCATTCATAGGGCGCGAGGTTTCGGTTTTTTTTAAATATGCATAATTTAGAAACAAATAAAAAGTTGTCCATATTGATTTGATGAAATGTTCAAACCACAACAATTGCAAGAGTAATTTTTTGTGTCCTCTGCTCGAACAGAATATTTGTTTGGAAAAAAAAAACATAACCCTCCCGGCCATTGAAGAGGAATGTTCGTTCTCTAAGTAATGAAAATTTGAAACGTTTTTTTTATTACGGAAATTTTCTTAATCGATATTCAATTCTAATGAATATTTTAATATTTATCTCTAATGTGAAATTTTATTTATCTCTCTTCTTTGTAATTTTGTGATTTCAAAAGCTTATATATAATATATATATTTTAAACGAGTCTAAATTGAAAACTACGTTCAAACCTATGATTGCGTTGGATAAAAATCGCTATTTTTATACGTGTGCATGTAAAACAAATTTCGTTGTAGAAGGGTCTAAATACACCAAGTCAGGATCCTGTAATTCAGTGGTTGTCGTTTGTTTATGTGTTACCTATTTGTTTTTCGTTCATTTTTTCTTTATATAAATAAGGGCGCGTTAGTTTTCTCTTTTGAATTGTTTTACATTGTCATTTCAGGGCCTTTTATAGCTGACTATGCGGTATGGGCTTTGCTCATTGTTGAACGCCGTACGGTGACCTATATTTGTTATTGTCTGTGTCATTTTGGTCTCTTGTGGACGGTTGTCTCATTGGCAATCATGTCACATCTTCTTTTTTGTACTTAGTCCACATATTTATTAAAAGTGCATTTGTCCATATTTTAGGCAGTTGTTTATATTTTGTATTTTGAACAAATTATGACTGTATGATAAGGGAGCTACCATGTGATTTTTTGGGGAGGGGTGTTCTAGGGTGAAATTTGAAAAAAATAGGCAGGGCAGAAGTTTTGAGAAAGAAAAATAAGTAGTTTATTCTAAACGCTTTGCAAAAAAAAAAAAAAAAGGCAGGATAACAATTTATGTAAATAATGAGTCTAGATATAAACCATTAAAAAAAGGCAGGACAGAGATTTCAACTTAAAATAATGCAGGACAAAATTAATCATTCTAGCACCCTCCCCCCATAAAAATCAAATGGTAGCTCCCTAAATTTACTATATGCAATATTCGATAGCGTTATAACGACATAAACTTTTCATTATATAGAAATTCATAAAATTCCGTAATCAGTTTGATTGACTGAGACAGATCAAAAGTCAATAAATTTATTTCCGTATACATTTTAAAGGTATTTCTATGACCGTAAGACTGTACCATGTGCTCGTGCTTTCAGTATTATAAAAACCTTAGCATATCAACTGGCACAAATTTGACATATCATAGTCCAAGTTATGTTACATAGCATAATTTAAATTCAGCATATCTTCCCGAGAAGTTAAGAAAGAAAATTACGATTTTAATTTTCTGTGACCAATTTTTTTCGTCAACACCTTGACTTTGAAGACACATTTTGAGAGAAAAAAATGAGTTTAATCCATAATTGAGTTGAGTAATATATTTCTTATATACTCAAGAATGTTCACTTAAAAGGAAATTAGTTTTAATTCATGCAAAAAACTACAAATTCCAAAAAACGAGCTTCACTTTTTTTGATAAAAAAATGCCCATATATGGTAATCACATGACGTCCATTGTTGCTTTAAGAAATGGGGTCAAACCGCAGGGGCGGATCCAGCCATTTTAAAAAGGGGGGGTTCCAACTATATGTCCCCATTCAAATACATTGATCGGCCAAAAAAAAGGGGGGGTCCAACCCCCGGAACACCCCCCCCTTCTGGATCCGCCACTGCACCGGGGACTGTGAGTAAATGTTATTCATTTCGAAAGTTTTTGCACCAACCCATCCCACTCAGAACACCAATGCTCTTACATTCATTAAAGGAGTAGGTCCGGTAAAGGCCGATTTTGGCCTCAAATTTCAGATTCATCTAAAGAAAGTTTTTGGACACTTTTTAAACACTTAAGTGTCTATTTCAATTGATTCGATTAGTTTGTGTGAAAGATTTTAACTTATTTTGTCATTAAAAACTCTCTGATTCAAGCTTAAATATGAAAAATCTATCAAATATGCCAAAAAACGTCACTTTTCAGATGGTTTTTGTTAAAAATGAAAGTGGCCGCATCCGTGTTCATCCTCAACCTTTATATATGTTTTGTATTATCATCAAATACAACTTACATTTCAATATTATGAATGAACACGAATGCGGCCACTTTCATTTTAGACGGAAACCGTCTAGAAATTAACCAAAATGCTAAAATTTTGAAGATTTCAGTAATTTAGCATGACTTAATGATGCTAGAACGCGATATTTGTGCATTGTATTGTCAAAAACAGCTCATATTTATGTAGCAGAAGCATTTTACTTTCCAAAAAATATCTTAAAGATTAAATTTTCACAATTTTCTAAAACTGCTATATTTTGGGGCCAAAAAGGGGTCTTACTGAACCTACTCCTTTTAAATGATATATCTTTACGAATTTTCGCGCATGTCAAAGTATCTAATAAAGTACATGTATGCACATACTACGGTATATTTTCTTATTCGATTGATGTAATTTTCCGCTTTTCTAAATGAATTTTCTGTTAGTATAAACAAAATGTAAATTTCCTTTATTTTATAGTCAATACGCACCCGTCAATCTTTTCATTTGATATTGTACACCGCTTAATTTGAAAATAATGAGTTAACTCAAATTTGATAACCTTGTTCATGTATAATATTTCCGTTGATTAAACACAATATTCATATTTTATTCTTTTAAGTTCTCAATTTGAATTGGAAAACAATGAAAATGTAATTTTCGTGTTCACTCCCCTATTCTAAAGTGATAAATAAGAAACAACGCTCTTTCAAGTTTCTTTACTTATATCAAAATAATGTTTAAATACATTTTATTTCCATCAAACAAAATTTGAGGCCGAATTTTGCTTTTATCTAAAACACGATTGCAATAACTAAATTTTGTATTGCCTTTTTACATGAATTATATAATAGAAACAATATATTTTCATTTTCAGAAATTGGCATAAAAAGAAAGGGAACATATTTCCTTTATTGAACACCAACAATTATTGATATATCTATTGATTTAGAATAGATGTCAGCACCATGTGCATTGTAAATAGCCTTTTAGATGAAAATTTAAAACAATAATCATTGCGTAAGTGACAGATTGGCGTATAGGTGTTATAAATTTTGGTTCATATATATGTGTAGTAAGAAAATAATTACATCAGTATAAACTTCATATTAGGTAAGGTTGATATTATGAGTTATATGAAATGTAAGAACATGGGGTAGAAGTTAGATGTGGTAAGTTTGAATGGAAAAGAGAGTAATTTAATGGGGTCACCGACTTCATGAACTTTGTGTTGATAAAAAATCACTCAAATATGTGTGTCGTTTCTAAAATCACCAAAAAAAATAAGATTTTCATGCATGATGGCATCATTTCACGTATTTCTAAATATTGCAGATGTTCGTTATCAATCATTATAATATTGCAGTATTTATGTGTTTTTTCTTCATAATTTTGCCATGCATATTCACGTTAAGCTTTCGTACTTTAAAATTTAGAAAATAGCAGTTAAATTCTTGAATAGGACAGTGCTTTCGGAGCTTTTAATTTATATTGAGATATGAGTACAGGGAGTTTTGCAAAAAGGTGTCTTTTGAAAACAGAGACTTGAGTACTATCTTATCTAGGTATCGCTTTTGTTCATTTTAATTTTGCTAAATATCATTGCGTCAGAATTTTCCGTTTAGGTCAGATATTTCTATGTTGACATCTTTATAACGTCTTTTATTTCTGCATTGCTTTTTCCTTTTGATTTGAGACCCAAAATAATACCAATGCAAATATATACTAGGTAGAAGGCCGAGTCAGCCTTTTCCCGCCGTATCTTAAAAATCAATTATCTCGAAAAAGAGCTCCATAACCTATCATATTTCTTTTAGCTTATTTAGTTCCCTAATTGAATATGTTCCTTCAGTATTTAAATTTCTAGTTAGGTTAAAAGCTTCATAAAGAAGTGGGTTTACATTTTTATTTTTTAATCTAGATACGTACAATATGTTTTTTTTTTAATAAAAGTTTCTAAAGGCAGAAGTCCTAGTTTCTAACAGCTATATTTGTCCAGCTTCTTTTTGTTTCCAGCGCTTGTTAAACAAAATATCACTGTCTATCTTTTGTGCCTTTAAGAATGTTTTCTTATCTTTCAGTCAACAATGAAATGGGTCCTCGAGATCCTCGTCCTTTTGCCTTTGATCACAATATCAAACTGTAATATTGAGGAACAGCCGATGCCAAGTATACTATGCGACTGTTTCTCTCGAAACAAGTGTGACATTACTAAGGAGAAGGCAGACGTTATTCACTTCAAATGCATCAATTATTACCTTGCTCATACTTACCAAGACAGGTAAGTGAAAACAATAGAGAGACGGGGGATCAATAGAATTTAATTTGATTTTCTGTGTTTGAACGCCACTTTTAACCACCGCTTTTGGGCTATTTCGTTGCGGCCAGTATTTGTTGGTGGAGGAAGCCGAAGTGCCAGGAGAAAACCACCGACCTTCGATGGGAAAACGGCAATCCTAGTCAAGATTAGAGTCGAGTGCATCCGACTCCAACGGGGTTCGAACTCACAACCTTAGTGTTGACTGGCAAGTAGTAAATACTTAGACCACTCGACCACGGAGGCCACATAGAGAAAAACACCATATATATATATATATACTGTAGATATAAGACGATGTGATATAAGTGTCAGTAAATCATTATAGGTTAAAGTGTCTTCAACAGTTACACGAAGCTTTGGCTCACACGAAACAGAAAGCTATAAAGGGCCATAAAATATGACTGGTGTAAAATCATTTAAAGAAAAAAACCAACCGTCTTATCTATGTAAAAAAGAAAAGAAACGAGAAACACTTATGAACCACATCGACAAACGACAATCACTGAATAATAGGTTACCATGTCTGACTTATAATTTATGGCTTATCTTTTTTTATATATATATATAGAAATGGTAATTCTAAACTTATTAAGACTTGATTATTCATTTAATTCTGCTTCTAAACTATATATCATCCAAAACAATTTAAGAATAGAAAAAAATGTGGTGCATAGTATTTAGGATAATCGTTTAAATGGGAAATTAAATAAAATTCAGTATTATACTGAATAAAAAATGAACGATGTAGAGAATAAAAAAAAAAAAACAAATAACAAAAGAAAAAAATATTATGACAATTTTTCAGAATTAGCGTTATGTTTCTATAAAAGAAAACTGTCATCAAATTTTAAAGAAATACAGAAATTAAGGAACCTCTTCCAAAACTTCATACAAAAGTTAACTTGATAATTGTCACATAGCAATAGAAAACATATGAGATTTAGTATCCATGATCAATGTCACAACATCAGTACATGCACAGCAAAGCAAAAAAGGCAAATAAAGAAAGCATGCTTTTATTGCCGTTCTTCATCTCAAGGACAAAAACTTCGGCACTTCATTTTTGTTTTGATTTTTTAATTTCAGATGGTACAAGAATATTTCAGGGGATGCCTTGAACTATATATTGTCGCTCCAAAGAGAGGCTAATCAAGCCATTGAATCCGTCGGTAGAAAAAAGCGACAGGCAAATGGCAATTTGTTCCATGGTATACGTAAGGAGTTGCGCACGCTCAGTCGTGAGGAGAGGACTCGTTTTTACGCAGCAGTAAACAGTCTAAAAAACAACAGAGTGAGTGTTACATTATGGGTTGAGACGTATAGGAATCGACATTATGCAAGTGCATGTATTGCATGCTTTCTTGAAAGATTATTTCAACCGGGAAAAGGTAAAAGATGACTTTTGTATTTGAATTCATTTGCATAAGGTCGGTTTCTATCCGACAAGCTCATATATTAACCCGACTAATGCATTCGTTTTATTCCTACTCAGAGTAGATCGCTAACCTCAAGAGGAAAGAGGAAACTGACCGATAGAGGGCACATAATCACTCAATTAGCATTTACATGTTTATTCTGTACATGTAATTAATTTATCAGCTTCCTTATAAATTCACCAAAGAGACCATAATTAAAATTTTGTAAAACGCGCGTTTTGTCTGCAAAAGTCGAATTAATGCTCAAACATATCAAATAAATAAGGATAAAACAGGTTGCAGAGTTGAGATAGGACCCATTTGAAAGGTTTTGCCAAATACAGCCAAGGTTATGTATTCCTGATGGAGAAAATCCTCTGTGTTTTGGATAATTCGCCGTTTGAAAAAAAAAAAATTCAAATGACAATGGGTTAAATTCATTGTTTATATCACAAAATGAAAATAACATTATGTCAGTAATAAAATCTATAACGTGTTCAGCGCTTTGAACCTATCACAATGTTTTGGATTATCGCTTTTTTAAATAGTTCCCATAATACATAAGATTCTGCAACGGGGAAATATACAGGCTTACAAAAAAAAAAAAGAAAAAAACAAAAAAAACACTATAAAGGTCATGCGTATAAAGCATTCTTCTTGATTCAAGTTGATTAGGATTGCTCAAAGTCGAATATCTGCACTTCTGAAATGAATGATTTTGCTTTTAAAGACATTTTAGATAAAAGTCAAAACCCGCCAAAAGATGCCGAAAAAAACATATTAGTTATATTGTTGCAGATATAATTTTCAATACAGTTCTAATGCATAAAATTTGCGTGGGTAGGAATTAAGTTTGAACAAGACTTCAATTATTGTTGTTTATATTCAATTTTCGACAGAAATGCATAAAATAAACAAATTCATTCTGACTGTTAATGTTATATTTACAGTGGCAAACATTACAATTCTATCGGCTGTACA
The DNA here is from genome assembly GCA_037788925.1 of Mytilus galloprovincialis. Taxonomy (NCBI): domain Eukaryota; kingdom Metazoa; phylum Mollusca; class Bivalvia; order Mytilida; family Mytilidae; genus Mytilus; species Mytilus galloprovincialis. The sequence goes on along the minus strand of CM075343.1, from coordinate 37,280,069 downwards.
AATGATGGAGTTAATCTTGTAATGTTAAATGAAATTAAAACAGTTTTTCACTTATTTTAAGATAAAAAAACGGAATCTTTATTTTTTAATTATGCGTGTTTTTTAAAAACTGATAATTAAGAATGGAAATGAGGAATGTGTTAAATGGACAACAACTCGACCAAAGAACAAAAAAAAAAAAAAAAAAAACAGTCGAAGGCCACCAATGGCCTGGGTCTTCAACACTGCGAGTTAGTTTGTTTCCTGTTTGATGATAATCAATAGGGAAGAATGGAAGACTTTCTGTTTGCTTGGATTGCTATCTTTGACACATTTAAAATATGCGCAACATTTTTGTTCGTTGTAATAAGCAAACGAAAAGAAATAAGTGTGGGTTATGCATGAAACACTGATCGTTTTAAAATTTAAAATTTATTTCATCCAATAGAACGAAGGGTTTGAAATACATGTATAGAATACCATTTTGTTTCCCTCGAGTGCGGCGGAAGGTCATGGGTTCAAACAGGCCCGGGACAAACCAAAGACTTTCTGATTGGTATTTGCTGCTTTTCGCTAAGCACGTGGCACATAGGAGAAAGAACGAAGACTTCATGACTGGATTGCGGAATGTCCTGGGCTAAAAAAAAACCGGGCTCAAACAAAACCGTGTAAACCAAAGAATTTCTGATTGGTATATGCTGCTTCTTAGCTAAGCACGCGACACAAAGGAGTAAAAGCAAATGCTGATCGACTTGCTTGAGGAAGGTCATCGGCTCGAACAAAACCGGGTCAAACTAAAGACTTTCTGATTGGTATTTTAATCCCACGGCAAGAAGGACGTGCGAATTTAAACATTAATCTTGATGAACTTCATTCAAGATTCGTGTTGTTTATTCTTTAGTTTTCTATGTTGTGTCATGTGTACTATTGTTTTTCTGTTTGTCTTTTTCATTTTTAACCATGGCGTTGTCAGTTTGTTTTAGATTTATGAGTTTGACTGTCCCTTTGGTATCTTTCGTCCCTCTTTTAAAGAAATTATTTAACTGTTATGTCGTTATTTGGTACAAAAATGTACAAAACCGGGAAAATAAAAAAAAAAACATTACAAAGTTAAATTATATTCTTTAAAATTTTATACCTTGAAGATTCATTTTTAATATTTAAGTTACATGTACGGACCTTCTAGCCATCATTTTCGCAGTAATCGACAGTTGTTTGGACTTTCTCAATGACTTATAGATCCACACAGCATAAACGTAAAAAAAAAGTCGACCTTAATAAAAAAAAATATCAAAGGTACCAGACTTATCATATATAACGCCAGATTATTAAACTAAATACAGTATTCACACAACCGCAATTTTTTTTTATTTTTCATTTTAGATTGGGAATACAAACTCATACGAAGCGCTCGCAAGTATTCACAACAGCAATGCTCTAAATGCGGCTCATTTTGGTGTTGCCTTTCCAGGTTGGCATAGATATTTTCTATTCTTGTAAGTTTTACCTTACTTGTTCGTTGTCGTCAGGGTAAACACTTCTAAAAGTGAATTTATTATGAATCTAAGTCAGACACATTGAATTCACGTCAGATTTACTTCAAACGAATACATGTACATGTATATACTTGACACGAAAGTGAACATTTTTAATGTGAATTGCTCGTGAATTAAGCTTCACATAAATCTCATGTACGAATTGTTCAAAGAATTTTTACATGAAATTATCAAACAATAAAATATTGAGTTTTTGATTATTTTGATTAAATTTGAAAATTTAGATATTATTTGAATTACAATGTACTCTATTCTATGAGTGAAACAAAATGCTTGCAATTTTCACGTGAAATTCACTTAAGTCACACAACGAGATTTCACGTGAGTTTCACGTATTAGCTAGTTTCATGTGAAAATCAAATGAATTTATATTCACGGGAATTTGATGTAAATGAAATTTCCCCTTGCCTCTTTGACTAGAAATTCTGTAAGACTCGTGATCACTTAGGAAACCGACAAAACATCATTAAGAAATGCCTAGGACTAAAAAAAATTCCTATCAGTGTCCAGTTTTCAATGACTACCTACTGGTATGTGTAAATGTCGTCTTTATCTAAACCATGATTATATTATGACAATTTAACTGAACACTCATGTAACAGTAATGTTTAAAACTAGTTTTACACTAAGTTTTAATTTGTCCATCGATGCAGAATTTCCAGAAGATATATTTTCTTTTTTTTTTGCTGTCTTTCAAATAATGACAGAGAGTTGTGATGTAAATTAATATTAATAAGAATTTTTTTCACCCATTAGAACTAACTACTGATAATATCAAAATTAAAATAAAACAAATAACTTGAAAAAGACGATGTGGTATGATTGCCAATTATTCAACTCTTCACAAGAGACTAAATTACACGGAAATTAACAACAATAGATCACCATACGACTTTCATCAATGAGCAAATTCCATATCGCATAGTCAACTATAAAAGGTTCACGAGTTTGAGCTTTCTAAAAATCTATGGACTGCTTCGCTCTATCCTAATTTAAGGTTATTTGTGTGAATGTAGTTGCTTTAGTATAGAAAATATGGTATTTTTAGATATTGATATAAAATGGATGTACGTTAAGAGTGGGCATTATACACCCATGCTTTAAAAAAAAAACCTAAATTACTTATTGAAAATTAAAACAATTACACATAGACATGATTCTTGAGATTTGCCTCTCTGGAGGTGTGCTTAGATTGTCAGAAGTTATAAAATATAAATATTGCATTTTTGTAGACATTGTATAAGAACATTGTTAAGCAAAGCAAATCGTGTATATTGCAGGGTAACAAAGCAAATAACACGTTTCAATATTTGGTATTTCAATATTGTATTTATCTGTGAAATATATGCATAATAAAACAAACATGAAATAATGACAGTTGACCGAAACTGAAATACACATAGTTATTTTTCAGGCATTTGATTCTTATCTTGGACGAGAACAAGTCCGTAATTCTTTATCTCATTTAAGCCAATAGCTGTTGTTGTATCTCAGCCGCATCACAATACAACCAATCAAAATCTATATGAGAAAAGTAATAAATTCAAGATGACTGAAACTAATAGGGGTAAATTCAGTAAAAAAAAAATCTATTGACTTTAATGCTAATCTATGTCTTGAATTAAATTTACACCTGATTTATCTTTAGAAGTTAGAAGATTTCATATATCATTCATGAAGGTACAAATATAGCCCTATCTTATAAAACATATATATAGGGTCATGCGGCATTTTTAGGCATTCACATGGCCTTGTTTACAAACACCGTAGATTCGCACTTAATTCCTTTACTGACCCCCATTTCTTTTTAACCCTGTAGTTAAAAACAATAGTACATTCAGCATTTTGTTTAGTTCTAGTTTTGATCCATCTATAAAAAAATATTTATTAAAGACAGTATCTACCAATCAGTAGAGCACAGTTTTTTTTTTACATAAAGCTCTCCCCAAAATGTGCGGTCCCTGATTACGTATATTTATTAACTGAATGTACCCCTATAGCTCCGCACCGTGATTCGAAGCAATTACCTGGTAAATTAATTAAAAAAAACGTTATGCATTTTTATAACTACACCAGGTGCACGATTCGACAACTTACGTCTCTTCTGTGATGCTCGAGGTTAAATATTTGAGAATCTAAAACAAAGTACAATCGCTACTCTCTCTCTTCTTGTTTTGACGTCACTATTTACAAAACTGTTGGTAAATGTTTTACAGATTTGAACAAGCACTACGACGTTTTGATCGAACTGTTACCCTGCCCTATATCGACACCACAATGGAAAACAGTTTACCGAATCCATGGATGTCCAATTTATGGTCTGCTGAGGGTATTGGTAATATTGACGGGGGCCAAGTTAGGGTGGGACCATTTGCGAACTGGCGATATCAAACACAGGACCGACGGTATGTCCCACTCACAAGAAATGGCGGGTCAGGAAGAGACTACTTTCCGGCTGATTGTTACAGAAACATAATACGTGAAAGCAGAAACTCTAGAATATTGGAACCATTGGCTGGTACTAATCGTAACTTAGAGGCGTGTCATAATTATGCACACGCCACTATTGGTGGCACGATGAACGATATTGATGTTTCTCCAAATGACCCAGTGTTTTACTTGCATCACTGTTATGTAGACAAAGTCTGGCAAGATTTCAGAGACAATGCAAAATCTGTAATAGGTAAGTTTTATTGGAGTCAATCATAAATGAAAAATAACATCAGGTTAACATTAAAAAAAGCTCAAAAATTAGGAATGTAAACAGTGCGTTATTGAACTTGTATAGTCAAAGGCCCTACAATGTATATAAGTTCAATAAAAGGTAAAATATCGGTAAGATTGAACAATAGTTGAATTTGAATATACTACATAGATACGTCTAAATGATACACTCTATAGATGCGGTTTATAAATCATTTCCAACTTTTATAAGATCTTACTCATTAACCGACTTTGGAATACTGATACATTTGTATGTGTTTTAGTCTTTTAAATGAATGTGTGTTGTGTTTGCAAACCAAGATGTTTATAATAAAAAAAAAACAACATTTACTTGTTTCAAGACTTATTCGAAATCATTCTTTACAAAAATGGTTTCGATTTGAATATAGAAATTTACGATTTGTCGTATGTCTTTGATCATAATTCACGCTTAATTTCATTAAAATGTCTATATTTCAGGTAATGATTTCGAGTTTGATTATCCAGTTACTGCTGATATGTTCCATCAGCCGAACCGAGCAATGGGTAATTTGAATGAATTCACAAATAGCATGGGATATCTTAAAATTTTCGATGAAAGAATAACCAATTATGCGCCATCTCCTGGAGAAATCACGTGCACACGTAACTCTGACTGTCAAAGTCCTCAATTTTTGAGATGCTCATCTGGACGATGTATACCAATTTTGCGTAGTTCGTCATCACCCTTTGGGAGAAGAAAAAAACGTGACGTAGAATACGAAGAAGACGAGTATAAATCTGTTATGGACAGTTCATATCAGAACAATTTTGTGATTGATGGAGAAGCTGATGTAAGTCAATGGGCCTTCATTCCAGTCACGTTGATGTATATCAGACCGATGGGACAACATTTCGGTTGCAACCCTGTACGAAATGGTAGTATAGATGACAACGATGATATTTATTCAAACGACAAAACCTCAAAATTATGGGATTATTTTAAACCAGGAGTAGACAAAAGACGGGTTTCCGATTCTCAATCTGGAGCAACCAAGTTTTTCGTACAATCCGATGGTATATCGTACAAAGGTCGATACATCGATTATGGTATCATCGATACACGGCAGATGGTATACGAAACAGTCGCTTATGTTGGTGTAAAAAATCCTCGGAGTGGATCTGCAACATCTTATGTGAGTGTTTATGATCTTCACGGCCATGTCTGTCAGCCACGGTGTATAGACAGATCGTCCAAAACACTTTTTTATAAAAAGTGTTCCGGCGTTATCAAAGTGACGAAAGAAGAACCCCAGATGTATGGTGACGACATTGCCGAAGCAGTCAGGTACAGATATACGTACAACTTTGACGGTTACAAGCCTACAAGTAATTATCGAGATATATTTCTTCAATTCGTTTGTGAGTATGGAGCAGAGTATCCATGGAAAGACTGTAGTAGCGTTTAAATTTATGTAAATTGTAAAAGAGAAATATAAATAAATGAAAGTAACAGCAGTTTCTTGCTTCCGAAGCACCTTTCTGGATTAACCTTCACCAGGAACGTTCTAACCTAAACATTTGAAAGTAAGTGATGTCTAAATACGTAAAAACGTAACGAGCTGTATTATGAAACGAAACCTGAAAAAAAGCCAAATTAGTCTGCGATTAACAATGCCTGAGAAAGCTGCAACCAATTTATCTGTGTTTGAAAAATGAAAGTCAAACCGGAATTTTTCCTTATAGTTGATGTATTACCCTCGGTTTTAGGTTGTAACCCGGATTTGTTTTTGTCTCAATCAATTTATGACTTTTCGAACAGCGGTATATAACTATTGCCTTAATTTCCGTCTTCTATTAAGGTGTCATACCACCAATTAAAAGTCCCTATCTGTTCAACCAAATTTTACCATTTTTACAGCTTTCTAAATATTTTACCTTAAGTTTAACTTCACAGAAACCAGGTATATCCTGTATTGTACATGTATCAGCTTTCTACATGCCAATTTTCAACAGATGTTTAAAAATAACCCCTGGTTTTCTGGAAATCTTAAATTAGTATACTATGGAGTGCATTAATCCCCAATTTTGAATGCAAACTCATAAACAAGTAAATTTTAGCTCAAAATGGTCTTAATACATTTCTCTTTCACCAAAAGTTTCATTTCTGCTAAGTTGTTGGTTAGTTTAAGTAAACAATGACATCAAATGCACTATTTTTTGTCCGAGTAGGCCTACTTTCACATACGTTCTAAATTTGAGGGAGTAATTGGTGGTATGACACCTTAAACGTCAAACAAGTCAAACAAAAACACTCTTGACAAGTTTAACTAAATCAATGGTTACAGCTAGAACTCTCAACAATGATACTATTACTATATAGCAGTATGCTGTATATTTTAAATGTATTTAAATAGCCCATCCGAGCTCACCCATGAGCATGAATGTTAGGCCCGGTGTTTCTGCCGTGTTTGGGGAAAAGATCCCCGAGTCCGGCTTCATCAGTGGTCGACTAAATAAGTTGTATATTGGCGTATTATTTATGTTTTTTGTTTTATTTCGTATATTATATTGGACCATACACCGGTTGTCTTTGAATAACATATTAGTTAATTATGATTTATTTTTTGTGAGATCAGTATCATATTGTGTTGTGAAAGGTTGGGCAAACTATACCCACTAATGCTTTGATAATAGTTCTTGTAAATTTGTATGTCTTTTATAAGCTATAATAGGCTGGCGATTAAATATGTTCAAACAATTAGGGTTTAATGAAATAAGGTTCCAGTGTTTTGTAATTATATTTTTCAGTTTCTGTATAGATGGGTTGAATTTTGTTAACATAACTAATGGTTGTTCCCGTTTCGTTTGGCGTTGTATAAGCAGGTTTTTCCCTTCTATATTTTGTGTTTGATTAAAAATTTCGTTGATTTCAGATACGTTTCGTATGGCTTTTTTGTTCGAAGGGTTAATTATGAACTTTACACCTTTTGCAAGTAATAAGGTTTCATGATCCGTCAAATTATGTCCCGACATATATTTTACAAATAATTTGGCATTTTTTACTAACTTGGTATGTAATTTACTCCTTTTATTGTTGTTATTTTCTACAAGTTTATGTCGTACTTTTTGTTTTTAATAGTTCGTTTAAAGCGTCTGGCCATGTTGATTGTAAAGTAGTGAACTGATTCTGTGCACGTGCTATGTTAACCTCATTTCTCTTGTTACATAGCGATCACCTGCAGATAATGTTTGGGTCAGATTTGTGATAAAAATAGAATGACTTGCAGAAGGTTAATTAGCTGAATAGTTATGAATGGAATATATGACCTCCTAAGATCTTCCCATAGCGTAAATAAGTGTAGTTTGTGGTTTTGTTCAATGTTATTTTTTTAAATTTTTTTTATAAATTTTACATTTTTCTTCACATCCCTGAATATTAGATTATAATACAATTGATATCGTTGATTTTGTTACATTGTATAGTGTATAGATATTTGATTGTTTTAATCGATACTGTTTATCTGTCTTAACTGGTATACCCAGTAAACAATCCAACGTCGACATTACGTTGTGACAACGTAATACTATCGTTGTGACAACGTAGTAAAATTACGTTGGTACAACGTAATTTTGTGAACTCCAAGGCACGTGCTGACAACCATCCACACAACGTTGGCACAACGTAATTTGTGACGTAACTTATTACCATCATAAAACGTTGTAACAACGTCACAGCACAACTATAAATGTCCCTTGTCCTCATTTAATTGATAGAATCAATGCAATTCCATTGAAGAAGTATGTAAACAGGGTCTCTATTTTTTCTTTTGACCCGTTTTAAGTTGTAAATTTTTCTATGTGGGAAAGATGGACAATTGTTTATATGTACTCTATTTCCAAACTGCCAGCTGTATATGAAATTGTCAAAAAGTTGGTTTTTATTAATCTTTGGCAGGTTTCAGTGTGAAATGTATAAATGTCTAGTTTTCCCAAAAATAGTTGTTTAAGGTTTATAAAGTCTTAAGTTTTTAACTTTTGCAATACTGAAGTACAAGAATTACACATTTCCATTTAACAAATGCAACTTTTCTTTCTTTTAACACATAATACTTTTCAAAAAAAGAAATTTTGTATGATGGCCAATAAGACAACCCTCTATCCTAAAATCAAATATTGATGATGTTAGCAATTATAGGTACATGTACAGCCTTCAACATGACATCTTGGTAAGTGCTTCAAATTCTGAATGTTTAGTGTTTCAGTGGCCTAGAACTCAGATTTCACTATGATGGCGGAAATTCTAGAATGAAGGTTTCACTTTGACGACGGAAAACCATTTTTAATGAATTATTCAGAAATACAACAAACTACCATATTTACCTTAATATTTACTGAAAATGCATTCAGCTGGATTCACTACACGATTACAAGCTAGGAAAATCAGCCCAAAATCTGTCTAATTTATAAATATATATATTCTACACAATTCATACACACTTCTAAAAATATCCCAAATGAAGAAAATACCTGAAATTCAATTCAACTAACTATTGCTTTTTTCCTTTGACCAACTAGAGAGAGTATAAAAAAGAAGATGTGGTATGATTGCCAATGAGACAACTGTCCACAAGAGACCAAAACCTATCCAACAGTTTAGACTTCTTTTTTCTTACAATGTACATGTAGCTACATGAACCAATAAAAAAAATAATAGTTTGTTTCTGAATTTTTAATTTTTATTCCAAATTTTAGTCTTGTGTTGGTTGTATACATTGTACATGTCATTCCAAATGTTGGTTTTCTGCCCTCTAATCAGCTGGGCAATTTGCACAATTGTTTCTGCATACACGTAGTTGGTATTGGTAATGTTTTCTACTCTAGCTCAGTCACTGGATATGTAGGATGGCTTGTTTCGAAGCTAAGACATTTTCACATATATGTGGTTAAATTTTCGGAATACGAAGTGCGATTTTTTTTCACACAACAATTTCTTTGAAAATTTAAAACTTTGAATACATTAAAAAACTCCATAGTTTTTACATATTTATACTATGATCCTCTACTTTCCAGATCAACACAAATGGTAAAGCTCAGTCACTTGTTAAAAATGAAACATGTTCAATATCACTACAGAGACAATTTTTGTTTACACACAACTTTTGTGTTCCTCATTTGATGGCGCATTAGTTCCTCATTTGGAGGTGCATTAGGAATATTGACCCAGCTGGTCTTGTGTTGGTTTCAGATCTCTGAAAAAAAAATCATAAATTATAAAATACAAAAAAATAAATTGATCCCAACTTATGAATTACAGCAGTTCTTAAAAATTATCCTGTGTTTACACATAATCAATATTTTTTCTATTGCTGGTCCTATAATAAACTGCAGATTCATAATTATGTTATGTTGTTACTGAGATGTTTGTATCTTTGCCGATTATACACATTTTGATGATGTATGTTAGAAATTTAACACAATTTCAACAGTATATAATTATTCATAACTTATGATTAACCTTTGTTCTTATTTAAAAAATAAATTTGTTGTGAAATTGAACATGTGTTAATGAAATTATGTCTGTTCCAGAAAATACTATGTCCGCCCCAAAGGGACAGCCCTAAGCCCTTTTTAAAAAAAAAATCCCAGCACCGACAGAATTAAAAATTAATAAGAACAACACTTCCTTTGCATTTTGGTATTTCATACACAACCACCCCCAAATAAAATTTAAGAAAAGAGCTTTCCCTGGGGGAGAGGGGACATAATATTTTCTGGAACAACCAGTGGTTATTCTACAAATAATAATGAGTCCAAATAATAATAAAGGAAGTTTGGTTTCACAATATTGTCATTTTTCAATTAATTTAAGATATGCAAAGGATTCTACCTTAATAAATTTAGCATGTACATCGATACAACAAGACCTCATAGCATATGCCAATGAACGCAATCTATAAAATCAACAAATTATAATTTGATAAATAAAATTAATATAAGAAGAATGTGTCCATGAGCCACAAATGATCTTATCAAACTTAATTTAAAGGACATATCTAGAGAACAGTAAAGCAGATGCTCTCCAAATTCAAACTCTGCATTTTATGATAATAAGCGTTGTGTATTGGTTGCATAACATGTGGTTTAGGCAAACGTTAGATAACAAAATCCAATTTTGAGTTCAATGTACATGTATGTACGTACAGTACAAGAGTTAAACTATATCACTCAGTTAAGGAGGACAGAAAAAGATGTTTACCTTTTTAAAATCTTGGTCCAAATTCTTGAGCTGGTGCATGCTTAACTGTAACATGGTTACTGCAATGATTTCCTCAACCTCAGACACATTGGATCTGTGGATTTATATACAAGACTCTGGAAAAAAAAATTAAAAATACGTTCAATTATCTTTTATATTCTTCTGTCTGTTTCATATAAAAAAGAAGATGTGGTATGATTGCCAATGAGATAACTCTTTACAAGAGACCAAAATGACACAGAAATTAACATTTATAGGTAACCGTACTGCCTTCAACAATGAGCAAAGCCCATACCGCATAGCCAGCTATGAAAGGCCCGAAATGACAATGTGAAACAATTCAAACGAGAAAATTCACCGCCTTATTTATATAAAAAAAAAATGTTAGTCCAACAAATCTTTAGGAGAACAAAGTGACAAATTTAAATGCATTCCAAAATTCATATGTTTTATGATTGATTACAACATCAATTACGTCATTGATAAACATGTAGATTTCATATTATAAATTGTACAGCAAAAAAGATGTCCCTCATGTACTGTTTTAACACCTGTAAACTGGGTTTTACCCTGAAAACAAGAAAATTTTACCCAACTTTCAAGGCTAGATCCTAGTCTAAATCATTATGACACTTTCAAGACTTGGAAGGCTGTTTTTTTATTTTTTTCTGGGACGCCTTCCTACAACGACCTAATCCTATTACGACAACCGTGATGGCTATCTTAATTTTTTTCTGTGACGCCTATATTTTACAACATCTTTATTGGCACAATTGTCTATTTCCATGTTAGACCCAGTGATACAAACTGTACAATGATTGATCGTTTGTTGCTCAACATCCAGTGGCAAATATTTCATGCATGTTAGCGACGACCCCCAGTGATATATGCAGCATTATCATTAATAGGCCGGGTTGGTAATATGCCAAGTTTGAAATGTGCGGAGTTTGTAATGGACCCAAATATCTAAAGTGCTGAGATGTTTAGCTTCACATTTTCTGATATTGATAACATGGATAAGACTTTTATGCTTCAATGATTATCAAAAAATAACAGAGCAGACACTTGTAGCCTTAATATATAGGGATAGTAGCTCTTGTCACAGATAGAAAACAAGTACTTGTGGCTGTGCACCCCTCCCCCTTTTTTTTACTTTCTACAGTTTTTACTTATTTTTAATTGCATATATCTTCAGAAACAACACAAGTTAATCAAGAAATTTGATAAATGGATTCAAATAACACACATCATGGCTAAAATATCTTGTATCAGTGCAATATATTGACAGTATAAGAAAAAGTATCATATTTCAACACGGTCACGTATAACCGACTTGAAAGAGGCGCCCAACACGGTAACAGCTGTTTTATTTTCATCAATCAAACTTGTTTTTATCATGGAGAACCTATTTGGTGTAATGTGCAATCATTATTTTACCTTTTTCTTTGTTCTGGAATCTGGATCAAGCTAAATTTCCACTGCCAATTCCTCACTGTTTTCAAAAATCAAGCGGCAAAAGTGCGCATGCTCAGACTTTTCATAGAATGCAGCGGTAAAACCCGAGTACTGCTGAACGTTACACTAATCAAATCGTGAAAAACGATTATGAAATCCAAGTGATAAATGATGACAAAATTTTAATGATATAATAAACAATAAATATTCATATAAAACATTAAAATTGGATTTGTAATATTTTCTTTGACATCTTGATGCAAATTATGTCTGCGGGAAAAAAGGGGGATTTTTTTTTTTAAATCGAAAAAATCGTAAATATATTCTAGTGAAGGTGACTGATTATATCCAGGAATACTCAATATGACATACCCCAAAAATTCGTCCCATAAAACCAGATTTTTACAATGTATTCACTACGTTCTTATAATGTCGATACGACGTAACAAAATGTTACGTCGGATTATGACAGTTATAAGCACGTTGTCACAACGTAATAAAATGTTACGTCCTGACAAGGTACTAAATTTACGTGAATCCGACGTAATTTCATAACGTCGTCTGTACGTCTGCATCCAACGTTGGATTTTTACGTTCCCACAACGTTGGTACGACGTAAACTCACGACATGACGTTCAGACGACCATTAACCGACGTCGGGAGTACGTCGTGTGTTTACTGGGTACTCTGCATTTAATTTAATGTGTGCCGGGTTGAGAGATATTATATCCTTATCGTTTCATTTTAGGGGTGATAAATAAGGTTTAATTATAATATGTACAGTGGTAGGTGATATGGCCAATATTAATATAATTTTCATCATAAGTTTACTAACCAGTACTAGTCGTAGAAAATTTAAAATAGAAATAAATAAATACCAACATCTATCATAACATACAAGTTTAATGTTTTAATCTTAGGTAGACTTACATGTGTATAGTAATATAATTGTCCAAAAATTAAGTAGGAACAAATAGCGTAATATATTCAGATGGAGTTTATCTTCTTCTATTTAATTTGCCGGTAGAATCGTGCCTGTTGTAATAAGGGCGATTTCGATCCCTATTAAACTTGTTGGTGTTTTCCGATGTTGAGTTCATTCTGTTCACACCTGTTCTATATTCTTCCGTCCACTTGTTTTTAAGTTTAAGCAGTTCATCATTGAACTCACTTATAGCCTTGTTACCACTTTCGGAACCCGAGTTTAGTTCTTTGTATAGATCCAATTTAAGTTTATCAGCATCGACTGTACATTTGGTAGTAAACTCCTTGCAAGATGCGGTTAGTTTTTCCAGGATACCCTGGTCAGATTCTTGACGTATAATCTTTAATTTTCCCACAAAGAAGTCCTTGGCATCATTTGATCCATAGAATGGTCTAAAGTCAATGTTTGTATTCAAAAATATGGGTTTTCTAGTTGATTCTTTTCTCATGGTATATTCTAGTGTGAGAATATGGTGTCTATTTTCAAGGATGGTGTTAATCGCTTTGATGGTTGCTCCGACTGTAGGTGTTGCCTGTTGAATTGGAGATGTCAAGTCGATGTCGAAAAAATTTACTGGGTTGTCATTCTTAGTTGTATCCATACTGAGGGATTCTGGCAAAGAATGTCCCTCTGGGTTAGATGTTCTAATGTAAAGTTCAAGTCAGAGTGGTCCATGTTTAGTTTCTCCAAATTTTTTACTGCTACTGCAGTTTCTTTGTCTGTTGGCGGTTTTTCACACACATAAATGTAACCGTCGTATTCTGTTGTCGTTAAGTTATATTCCTTTTCTAATTTTTGTAGCGGGCTATTGTACGTAGTTGAATTAGTTTTTTTGAGAGAGAGTTTGTTATTGTAGCGCCACATAATTGCAAGAAGTAATGTGAGCGAACTTCGACATTTTCAGGTTAAAAGGTTGTATACGAGACACGTCATTCAATGATTAGGATATCACAGAAGTACCAGTTCTGTAGTTTGACAGTTTAAATGCAGTTTTATAACGTTGTAATATCATTTATAAAAAATTACGGTATTGATTGTTAACTGTGGTTTGTCATCTGTCATCTACTAAGAGAAGTTTGAAGCAACCTGGGTGGTGTCCTGAGAAAGTTATGTATGAACGATGTAAATAAGTGATTTGGTAAAATATCAATTATAATCAAAAGACAACGTATTTAAATAGCCCATCCGAGCTCACCCATGAGCATGAATGTTAGGCCCGGTGTTTTTGCCGTGTTTGGGGAAAAGATCCCTGAGTCCGGCTTCATCAGTGATCGACTTAATAAGTTGTATATTGGCGTATTATTTATGTTTTTTGTTTTATTTCGTATTTTATATTGGACCATACACCGGTTGTCTTTGAATAACATATTAGTTAATTATGATTTATTTTTTGTGAGATCAGTATCATATTGTGTTGTGAAAGGTTGAGCAAACTATACCCACTAATGCTTTGATAATAGTTCTTGTAAATTTGTATGTCTTTTATAAGCTATAATAGGCTGGCGATTAAATATGTTCAAACAATTAGGGTTTAATGAAATAAGGTTCCAGTATTTTGTAATTATATTTTTCAGTTTCTGTATAGATGGGTTGAATTTTGTTAACATAACTAGTGGTTGTTCCCGTTTCGTTTGGCGTTGTATAAGCAGGTTTTTCCTTTCTATATTTTGTGTTTGATTAAAAATTTCGTTGTGTATTTAAATAGCCCATCCGAGCTCACCCAGTATTTAAATAGCCCATCCGAGCTCACCCATGAGCATGAATGTTAGGCCCGGTGTTTCTGCCGTGTTTGGGGAAAAGATGGTAACAAGGCTATAAGTGAGTTCAATGATGAACTGCTTAAACTTAAAAACAAGTGGACGGAAGAATATAGAACAAGTGTGAACAGAATGAACTCAACATCGGTAAACACCAACAAGTTTAATAGGGATCGAAATCGCCCTTATTACAACAGGCACGATTCTACCGGCAAATTAAATAGAAGATAAACTGTGCATCTGAATATATTACGCTATTTGTTCCTACTTAATTTTTGGACAATTATATTACTATACAAATGTAAGTCTACCTAAGATTAAAACATTAAACTTGTATGTTATGATAGATGTTGGTATTTATTTATTTCTATTTTAAATTTTCTACGACTGGTTAGTAAACTTATGATGAAAATTATATTAGTATTGGCCATATCAACTACCACTGTACATATTATAATTAAACCTTATTTATTATCCCTAAAACGAAACGATAAGGATATAATATCTCTCAACCCGGCACACATTAAATTAAATGCAGAGTATACCAGTTAAGACAGATAAACAGTATCGATTAAAACAATCAAATATCCATACACTATACAATGTAACAGAATCAGCGATATCAATTGTATTATAATCTAATATTCAGGGATGTGAAGAAAAATGTAAAATTTATAAAAAAAATAACATTGTACAAAACCACAAACTACAATTATTTACGCTATGGGAAGATCTTAGGAGGTCATATATTCCATTCATAACTATTCAGCTAATTAACCTTCTGCAAGTCATTCTATTTTTATCACAAATCTGACCCAAACATTATCTGCAGGTGATCGCTATGTAACACGAGAAATGAGGTTAACATAGCACGTGCACAGAATCAGTTCACTACTTTACAATCAACATGGCCAGACGCTTTAAACGAACTATTAAAAACAAAAAAGTACGACATAAACTTGTAGAAAATAACAACAATAAAAGGAGTAAATTACATACCAAGTTAGTAAAAAATGCCAAATTATTTGTAAAAAATGTGTCGGGACATAATTTGACGGATCATGAAACCTTATTACTTGCAAAAGGTGTAAAGTTCATAATTAACCCTTCGAACAAAAATGCCATACGAAACGTTATGAAGGACTTCGACGAATTCTCAAGAAAACTTAGATGTCGATATCTCTATAATGATGGTAGAATTTACAAGAGACACCCTTTTTACATAAATTCGGGATATAAACCGCTGGATTCTTGTCCAGCAATTGAAAATTACATATTCTCAACAAAAATAGAACTTAGTAGAATGAAAATAAACAAACACACCAGAAATATATCCGCCGAGGAATTGTCAGCTATTCGGAATCTAAAGAAAAATAATAACATTATAATACGTAAAGCAGACAAAAACTCAACACTATGTATTCTTGACAAAGACAACTATTTACGTGAAGGGTTAAGACAATTACATAATATACATTACGAAGAAGTTGTTGAATCCAACGTAAAGGAGGTAGCTGAAACGGCATTTAGTATAATCAGAGACCTACATAATGATAATTATATTGATAATATAACATTCAAATATTTGAAAGAAAACATCAATACAACTAAAGTAGGAAAATTCTATCTGTTGCCTAAAATACATAAACTATCCCAAAATATACTATCAGAAATGGAGAGAAATGAAACAGCTAGACGAGAAAATTTAATTCCAGGCAGACCAATTGTATCACTGTGTGGTACGCCCCTACACCATATTGGGCACTATATCGATTATTTTCTTGTTCCACTTGTTAAAAAACAATATACATATATAAAAGATACGTCAAGTTTTATTAATTCGATTGAAAATATAAAACCACAAAGAGACTGCTATCTAGTAACATTCGATGCAAAAAACATGTACACTTGCTTTACATTTAATGAAATACTAGAAGCCACTAACGCGGCACTGACCAATATTGATCCAAGTGAGTATGAAATCAAAGTTCCACCAAAGGACAGTATACTTCGCCTATTAAGGCTTATTCTAGAAAACAATGAATTTATTTTTAACAATAAACTTTACCGTGAAACCTTGGGCGTGCCGATGGGCGGATCGGCGTCTGCTGAATTGGCAGATCTTACAATGTTCGTCATTCTTGAAAACGTTTTACAACGCTTTCAGCACAGAAACAAAATGATAATGACTTCCAGATTTAGGGATGATGGCTGGATTATATATTCCGGACCTATAGAAGAAATACACGAACTATTTACAATAGCTAATACTGCACACCCGCACTTGAAGTTCACCTACGAATTTTCCCGTAATGAAACAATATTCTTGGACACTGTCATATATAAAGGAGAAAGATTCTTTAACGAAGGCATACTAGACATTAAAACCTATTTCAAACCAACTGAAACATTTCAATATCTACACAGATACAGCTCACACCAGAAAAGTGTTTTCAAAGGATTTATCAAGGGTGAAGTATTGAGATACATCAGAAACACCAGTAGCAAAACTGAACTTAAAAAACAGTTAGAAGCTTTTAAAACACGTCTCCTCAAACGAGGATATAAAATATCTGAAATCAACGAAATTTTTAATCAAACACAAAATATAGAAAGGAAAAACCTGCTTATACAACGCCAAACGAAACGGGAACAACCACTAGTTATGTTAACAAAATTCAACCCATCTATACAGAAACTGAAAAATATAATTACAAAACACTGGAACCTTATTTCATTAAACCCTAATTGTTTGAACATATTTAATCGCCAGCCTATTATAGCTTATAAAAGACATACAAATTTACAAGAACAAAGCATTAGTGGGTATAGTTTGCTCAACCTTTCACAACACAATATGATACTGATCTCACAAAAAAAAAATCATAATTAACTAATATGTTATTCAAAGACAACCGGTGTATGGTCCAATATAATATACGAAATAAAACAATAAACATAAATAATACGCCAATATACAACTTATTGAGTCGACCACTGATGAAGCCGGACTCAGGGATCTTTTCCCCAAACTCGGCAGAAACACCGGGCCTAACATTCATGCTCATGGGTGAGCTCGGATGGGCTATTTAAATACAATATAGTATTGAAGAAGCAGGTAGATATAAGAAGATGTTGTATGAGTGCCAATGATACAACACTCCATTCAAGTCACAATTAGTAAAAAGTAAACCATTATAGGTTGCGCTTCGTAAATACAGCTGTTTCTGAAACCACGCCTCTTTTATAGAATATTCATAGATAATTAATTTTGTTTACATACTGGGTCCCAGTTATGATCTCTTTGTTGCATTCCATAGAGACATTCATGTGTATATTGTTTATATTGAAACATGTGCACGTGGTAAAATTAGGGGTAGTTAAGAAATTTAGTGTTAGTTTAAACTCTTAGAAGTTCGGGGCATACACACGTTGAAAATATGCCGCATAGCCCTATATTTTGACCTTTAAAAAAATTGTAGTGCATATGAACTTTCCATTCTAGGATATGATTTTTTTCAAAACTTCATAGTAAATGTGGTACAGTTTTAGCCGTAAAGGGAGTTCCTATGGGAAAATGGATTGTCCATAATTACAGAAGTGCGACCTATAGATAGAATAGGGCCTTCAATACGGAGCATTGGCTGAGACACCGAGCAGCAAGTTATAAAAGGACACCAAAAACGACTAGTGCAAAACCATTCAAACATAAAACTAAAGGTCTAATCTACCTGAAAAACAAGAAACGAGAAACTCTAATGAACCACATCAATAAACGACAACCACTGAACATCAGGTGCCTGACATCGGACAGGTGCAAACAAATGTAACAGGTTTAATCGTTTAACAGGTGCCAACCTTCACCATTACCCGAATCAGTGTTGTAACATTGCAGTATAGAAAGAAACACCCTAAAATATCAATTGAAATGGTTTCGTTAACTCAATCAAAACACATATTAACAAAATCAAGTAAACGTACACTGAACGAATAAATTTGATCTATGACACAATATAAATGCAATATTAATTAAAAGCAAGGGGGGAGAGATGTAAAACTATATCAAAAAGCCAATTATATCTTTATATAATTTAGCGTTTAATAAATTAAACAGTCAGGACTCTACTTCGTCAGAATTATCACCCCATTACGCCAGTTCATTTTCAAAATCGTAGAAATGGAAGCCATAGTAGGGATGACGCGCTACCAATTTTGCTCATTGAAACCGATAAATTTATCCACATTGCACCATTATGAACCTTATATTGCAGTTGTATTTTAAAAGACAAATGTATCAACTAGCTAACAGAGCATCAGTTAATGATCTTGTCTGCATTGATTCAACTTAAAACTATTGTCTGTTCGGTTGTCAGGTGTTTTTTTTCGAAAATTGATAAACATTTAAAAAAATTCTAATTAAAAATTTCGTTGAAGGGCAGACTAGATTTTTTTTAGTGTATAAAGACTGTAAACCCTAGTTTTCACACACAAAAAATTATATTTTTTCGAAGATCTGCATATTCATCATCCAACTTGAAAGACTGTCGTCAAGTACTTTCAGTAAAAAAATAGCTATTCGAACACACCTTCTCTGTTTTTGTGACTCATTAGATAGGTATTTCACTTGACCCATATATTTCATCTTTTAGTACTGTTATTTTTTTGTGTTATAAAGTCCATCTGTAGCTTTGATATATAAAAATGATAGAATCTGAAGCGAGACGATGTATGAAATATTCTTGCTTTGTACGATATCAAGACAAAATATTCAACTCAAACACGCCCTAACATAAAAAGGTGCACTCGATTTTCTCTTTTCGATACAATTGTTATCCATTTTTTGGAATTTTTTCTTGAGTCACATAATGGAAGGGCAGACACGAAAATTTTTGAACTAATAGATTGATATGTTTTCCGTCCGTGGTAATTTTTTCACAAAAATCGGAGGTTATGCATTTTCTTCATCCAACTTGAAAGATACCCATGTCGTCGACTTGAAATCTAATGGTTCTGCTTAACTAAGTACTAGATAAATTGAAAACTTATGCAAATGGTGTTTTTAAAATAAAACACCTCGTAATTGAGAAGAAAATTGTCATTTTGTTTGTTTCTATTAACTTTTAAAATTTTTGTCACTATAGTAAACAATGCAGTACACATTTATCGCCTTCTCTAACAAAGAGCTTCGATTCTTTTGTTCTATTTCAACCGGGTTTCCGACTGTAAAGTACACAGGTAAATATAATAATTTTGATTTGTTATAAGGAGTACATAAAATATTGTTATACTTTTATTTTACAAAATAAATGAATTTGTTCATAATATTAGAACAAACTTGTTTTAAAAAGTGAGTAACTAATACGTTAAATCGAATGACCAAGTATCTATAAATACTATTATTTTGCGAGCTATTAAGTGGCCATAAGAAGTTACCAAGTCAATATAACGCATTACTAAAGTGTTATTACGACAAATGTACGACTTACCGTGTCGTGATAGCGATATCGACTAACTAAAATAAGATTCACGAAAAGTCCTTTTAACAAAAATAAAACCCGTTAGGTGGCATCACTCAACCTTCAATATAATACAAATCCCTGTGTACTATTTTTAAACTACATTCCATAAGAAACATTCAAGTTTTTTTTTAATATTTGGTCTTAATATAAAGTCCCAAATAACTGACTCACAATTTGAATCTTTCATGAACTGAAATTTAATGCGTGACCAAGATATGCAAAATAAAGGCAACAGTAATATACTGCTGTTCGAAACAACTCATAAATCAATTGAGAAAAAAACAAATCCGTTTTTTCCACAGGTGATTTGACAGAATCGGTTTTAAAATTTAAATCACATGTATCGTGTTTATGTTGATAAATACTGAAATTAAAGATATTGTTAGACCCTGTAGCTAACCAAATTGTAAGTCAAGTATATGATTCATAATACATGTATTAACGCAAAAAAAAAAGGAGCGAAAGATACCAGAGGAACAGTCAAACTCATAAATCCCCCTAAAAAACCTGACAACACCATGGCTAAAAAATAAAAAGACAAACAGAAAAATAATAGTACACAAGACACAACATAGAAAACTAAAGACTAAGCAACACAAACCCCACCAACAACTTCGGGTGATTTCAGTTAGTTATGTTTGCTTTTACGTTTACACAGCATATCTTCCGAATTAAATTATCCCAACGCTTTGTATACTGATGCATATATAACTATACACATCCTTAATACACAAGGATCCCACGGACAAGGCGGGTTTTAGAGCGGCGTTTAGGGCGTACAATGCACGTTAAAAATTACATTTTTGTTTCCTTAATTGAATTTTCAATTTTCATGATTGGAGATGCATTCGTCATAAGGAATATACCTTCTGCTCAAACAAATTACCAACGATGATGATTTTAGAGAAAGCAGCACATATTAGCAAATACAAAATAGTGCACTACGGTCATCGTGCTGTTACATTCTATGCTTGTTTATTTTGATCACAAATCGTTGTCAATATCATGAAATTTTATGCGACTGTCTTACAAAAAGAGATTAAGGAAGCTTTAAGTCAAGGTTTAATCTACAAATTTCTACATATTAAAATGCCTGTACGAAGTCAGAAATATAACAGTGGTT
This sequence comes from Mytilus galloprovincialis, assembly GCA_037788925.1. Taxonomy (NCBI): domain Eukaryota; kingdom Metazoa; phylum Mollusca; class Bivalvia; order Mytilida; family Mytilidae; genus Mytilus; species Mytilus galloprovincialis. Next base: position 37,258,754 of record CM075343.1, on the reverse strand, counting down.
TTCAATTCGTTTGATGAGTTTGTGTATTTGATTATGCCATTTGATTACGGACTTTCCGTTTTTGAATTTTAGAGACAGCGGCACACTAAAGGTTAATTTGAAAAGACACATTATTTTGTAAAGATAGTCTGCTTTTGAATGTTTGGGTTTTAACATTCCCGATGAAAGTGCATCCAGAAAAAAATATAAGTCTTAGTATCGTCTGTAAGTATTATATCGAGATTGTTAAAAAAGGCTTTCTTGGACTAAATACAACCAATATCAGTCCTCCAGGCCTGGGAATGGCAAATTTAGACAATCACGGTAAAAACCATTTCTTCTAACATGTAACGTATGTTGAAGTCCTATTCCATTCGTTTTAAATTTTAGCATCAAATTCAATATTTTTGTAATTAACATTACGAGGTTTTATAATTTTATAAACGTTTGCAATGACTCATTGAAGATAACGGGTTTATTGTTTTGTACGCATCCAGATGCGCATTTTGTATGCAGAACACTTATCAGTGGTGCTCCAATAAAGAAATTGTTTTTAATAGAGTGGGTTTCTCTGCCTATTATCACAGTTCCTCACCATAATTCAATTCTTCAAAATGAGCCCCACAAGAATGTTACTACCTATATATTTTTGCTACTTGTTTCAAATAACACTACTTTCTTTATGTATAGTTCCTAAATCGGGATCATTCAAATCCGCGATTGTCGTTAATCTTTGTCTTTCATTTTTGTGTTTGTCTAATTTAAATTTTATAATTAGTTATCAAAGATACCCGGATTATAATTTAATACGCCAGATGCGCGTTTCGTCTACATAAGACTCATCAGTGACGCTCAGATCAAAATAGATATAAAGCCAAACTAGTACAAAGTTGAAGAGCATTGAGGACCCAAAATTCCAAAAAAAAATATGTCAAATACGGCTAAGGTAAGCTATTCCTGGGATAAGACAATCCTTAGTTTTTCGAAAAAAAAAAGTATTGTAACAGGAAATAACTTAGTCTGTTAATTTTCTAGTATAAAATGTTTCACACTTTTCATGTTGGAATATCTATGGCTGACTATAAAATATTCATTTTCTTTTAAATGTTTGAAGCCATTTGGTAACCTATATATTACTTTCCGATATGAAGATGATATAATAAAAAAATATCAGTTTTGAAAGGTCAGCCTATTATCTTCATTTCTAACAACTGGGGCCATATTTACTAGACTAGATTCCATAACATGATAAGACAATATTCAGGTACTTTCAGATTCAAATATTTAGTCTAATTATACTAAAGATAAATTTTGATTCAGAAATACCTGTGAAAATGCTACATTACATCTGTTTATTTTATTTTTAAAGTCATGACCGGTGTGACAATTTTGTTTCAAAACTAGGAAGATATTTGATAGAAAAGCAATTCACACGTTTACGGAGAAAATATGAAAAAAAATTCGGAAACAATACTAAAAAACAATTATTGCTAGATGATATATAAACATGATAAAGTAAATAGTTAAACAAATAAATGTCACTAATATTTACTTGTTTATTTCATTGCTGATAATTTTATAATTTAGCTGTTGAATAAAAACTAATGTTAATTGAATATAATGATGCTTACAAGAAAACAACGCTTCATTTATGGTATTTACATACAGAGATTCTTCACTGGAATGCTGGACTAGTGAAGTAAATTGTTAATGGCAGAAAGTGCAATTTGTTGTTGAATAAAACAAATTGATGAAACTCACTGGATTTTCACACAGTAACACTAGCAACACTTGCTGTGTAAAAGGAAATGTACAATATACATGCAAGATAAACATTCAAAAGACAGACTTTTGACATACAACAAAAAAGCAAACTCCATTGGTGCGGAATAATTCAACCTTTTTTGTGTCACAAAAATTAGGTCTCATATTCATTACACTTCAGATTTAAATAGTTATTGGAATACTTTCGGTTAGGTTTCTTCTTGTCAGTAAAAGGGTAAATCTGAAAAAGTTTCAACGATGTTTGATAACCTGGTTATATCAATCAATTTTTCATTAGTATATAAAAACTTAATGTTTTATCTTTAGGCTAATCACCTATAGCTACAGTCAGTGAAGTGTTAATTAGCCTTTGCTTATTGTGTTTTATAGATAATGATAAATTTCCTATGGTCGTTTAAGACTAAGAGTTCTCTTGTTTCATTGTTGTAAGATAAACTGCTTGGTAGATTGATACCATCTTCTGCTGACAAGACAATGTCATGTTTCTGTCCATCATTAGATATTCTATGTATGTTGTTTGAGGAAAGTCCTGTTACATACAAATCACCACGGTCATCTACAGCTACACTAGTAGCATCTTTCAAAGCAGAACTGTTGTATATCTCACGTTCTTTTCCATCCAAAGAAACTAGGAATACTTTCTTACTATACAAATCAGTACAATAGACATCACCATCCTGATTGGCACAGATCTCATAAGGATTAAATTTTGTGTGTAGTACTTTAAGAACTTTACCATTGATATCCACTATTGTTAGAGTTTGAAGTTTATTTTTTACCCAGATCTTATCCTTTACACTGGTGATTCCAAAACAGATGCCTTCAACTTGAATTATCCTTCCAGGCTTCAATGATGTCAGGTTTACGATCTGGATACCTTTATCACCAAGAGATACTACAGCGTGGTTTTTGTCATATAAGCATATATTGAATGGTTCATAATCCAAACTAATCACGCTAAAGTTCGACCCATCAAGTTTACAAACAAAAAGGTGTTTGCCCCTGAATTGATAGAGTAGTAACCTATCATCAGAAATAAAGCATCCACTACGGATACTTACTTCATTTCCTAATTGCCTGGTCGGGAATGAATGTTTCAGTGATAACTTTCTTTCGTCCCTAACGAGGTATTGACCTTGTTGATCAATATTTAGTAAAGGCATTTGGATTTGGATATTGTCTACCGTTATTGTACCTAAGTCTGGGACTAGTTTACTAATGTTCGACTCAGATTCTGGCGGATGATATTTTAGTATCGAAACAGTAGTTGCTTGGATATCTCTGACTTCCAATTCTTTCTGGTAAGTTTTTGCATCTAAAAATTTTACCAACTGGAATAAATCGATTTCTGATGTATGTTGCTTGAGTGAATGTAGATCACTTTTCCATGTAGACAGAGAGTCTGAGCTGGACTGGAAGCTATTTCTGTTTCGGGACACCATATCAGTACAGGTTTTATACCTAGAATCAATGTCTTTATGAATATCTGCTTCTAACCTATCTAAATAAGCAATAATATTCTGCTTCATTTCCGACACCCTTTTTTTAATTTTGTTTCCATTTTCTTCTAAATCAACAAGTGTTGTCTCATTTTGACTCAGTATGTCCTCTGTAACTTGGCATAGGTTGGAAAGCCTTCTCTCTAGATCAGAAATAGCAGTGCCATCTTTCACGCCTGTAGCAGCTTTTTCAATTGAAATGCTAGACTTGCAATGTTGATGTGATATCGGAACACATGAATCGCAGATTACTTTGTCATGTTGACAGTAGTACAGTATTATCTTTTGATCTGGGTGATTCTTGCAGTTCTTGAACAATTTGAAAAGTGAAGAACTAAGTTGTCATATTTCTTTCATTGGTACTACCTTGTGAGGTGGGAACATCTTTTCGTGAACTCTGGAACACGCCTTACATACAAGTTCCCTGCAATCACTGCACCAAGATACAGCTGTAATGTCTTCACCACCGCGCTGACAACCAGCACACAATTTACTGTCCGCCATTCTCTAAGAATAGAAAAATATAGCGTCTGTAGTTAAGATACTCACTAAAGTATAAAAATTGTGGCGGCCTTTTTTGGACCCCAAATGATCTGTAAAGATTTCTGGTTAAATGTAGACATGAATAGTAGTACATCTTATGGAATTTTTCAAAGGAAATATAATATCAAAACATTTTTATTCCTTTGATATGGGAGTGTTCAGCCTGTCATTTTAATATCCTAAGAAAATCATCAAATAGTGCAATTTATGAACAAAAGTAATAACTAAGAAAAAAGGGGTCCATGCAACTAGCGTCTTTGTTTCAGAAAAAACAAAAATAAGATAAAAGAAAATATCGATTCGTATTGATCAGATATTTTCACTGCTTTTGAAATTAGGTAACCAAGCAAAATAAAAGCCTTAGGGAAATTTGGTATATGAATACAGCATTAGCAATGACGGATCCAGCCAATTTAAAAAGGGGGTTCCCACCCAAAGATAAAGGGGGGTTCCAACCACATGTCCCTGTTCAAATGCATTGATCGTCCAAAAAAGGAGGGTTCCAACCCCCGGACCCCCCCCCCCAAACACCTGGATCCGCCAATGATTAGTGTGAGCTTGGTTATGTAGTTTATGCCATTACTTTTTATCAGAATGCAGCAATGAATTAGTTTTTTTTTTCACTTCCGTATGCTACATGAACACGTATCTCAATTGAATAAAAAAAAAATACCACAATACGCCTTTGAATGTAGTTTTCAAATAAATTTAATCATAACAAACATTCTTTATTATCTTGGTTACCGATGTAAATTAACAATTTGTATCAATTGTCATCTTTATCATTAGAAGTTTGACTTTTCTTTTTTTAATGTAATTGTTTGATTTAACTTACCTATCCAGTGTCTTTTAAAGCAAAATTGTTTTTATCAGCACAGTAAAATTACTTGCGTTTTCAGTGGGAATTTCCATTTGATTAAAGGGGAACAACTTAAATGTACTATCGGTGATTTTATAACTGAATCGGCGCTAAAATTTAAATCGCAATCGTGTTGATCATGTTTATGTTGATACGAAGAGAGATATACCCCGTAGCTGAAGAATTTGTGTGAACCAACATGGGTGTGTCATCACAAATGTACTGTCACTAATAAAGTTTTTACCTAAATAAGCCCGGTAGTTTTTTCGTTTGAGTTGTTTTACATTGTTATTTCGGGGCCTTGTATAGTTGACTATGCGGTGTGAGATTTTTTTCATTGTTGAAGGCCGTACGATGATCTATAATTGGTAAGTTGTGTCATTCTGGTTACTTGTGGAGAGTAGTCTCAACTGCAATCATACCACATCTTCTTTTTATATTGATATTGATTTTACTGTCTTCTTTTTTTCTTTACAAAAATATACACATCTTGAGATACAATTAAGCTGACACAGGGCTTTGTATAGTGATGTATACATTAATATACAAATCATTGATCAACAATGACTCTTGGGACCAGGGGGAAGAAGGGTGTGATCGTACATCTACCGAAACACGTCAACAGAAAATGGATTTAAATAATTAAACAAGTCAATCTATGTTTATCTTCGAAAACAAATGAGTAGCTAATAGATAGGAATTTATACATTTGTATTACTGTGTTACGGGAAACCAATTTTATTCAGAACATTATCTAAAAAACTTACGATAAAGAATTTCAGTCAAGTTCAATTAGCCCGAAATAAATCCGGTATTATTTTTTTTTTTTGACAAATCAGTTTGATGTTGATGTCTACCGGTAAATCGCAGCTACTGCAATATATAGACAGTTCTTAATCTTGCTTAACTTACTCATCTGAACTAAACTGAATTTACTACTGTGGATATATGTGATAATAGACTGAAAGATACACATGAATTTAATACACAAGTAGTAATTCAACTCGGTTGACAGTTTTCTGAGGGTAATAATCTGTCCTATCACCCTCTCAACTATTTTTTATTTATTAGTTATTCTCCCAGTCGATATTCCAGGGCGTGTATTCTCTAACATGATTTTCTTGATAGAGAGTTGCTGTCGCATTGAAGCTTTTACACTAAGGGTTCCAAATTGTAACAATCATTTCTCCGTAGATTTTAATGACGCCATCAGGAGTTGGTAAACCATTATGGGATATTCTTTTCATAGATGAATGCAGATGTGTTCCAAATGTCGAAACTACAATCCCGTCCTCTGCTTCCAAGGTTTGTACTGACATGAACAACACTATATGTACATTAAGCGGAGCAAAATCTGCTGAAGTAATATGTTTCAATCATTTTTATAGTAATCACATTGCGCTATGAAGTTATAATACGATCATCTTTTAATTTGAAATATTGATATAATGTACATGTATCTCAAATTGGTGGACGAGACATGACCGTAATGAACGCACAAATAGTGAGACATTCAAATGCCATTGATATGATTAACGAAAAGGGTGATGGATATTTGACTAATTTGAACTATATATGACTTCGGATCTTTTTTAATAAAGTCTTTTTTTTTTTGTGTTGTCGACTGCATGTTGTTGAATGATCAAAACTGGAAGTTTCAGACACAGTTTAAATCAATACAAGTAGATATTACTACTAAATGTTCTTGACTATCCAAAGATTTGTTCAGCGTTAATACTTAGGAGATAACTGTATTGTATTTTAAGCTCCGACGGCATCAATTGGGGATTTGATGGTCGCAAATTAAGTTTACTGGCGGCGCGTTAGCGGAGACAGTAAACGGGTATTTGCGACCATCAAATCCCCAATTGATGCCGTCGGAACTTAAAATACAATAATGTTATCTCCATTCTAATGAAACTGACAGAAAACAACGTTAAAACATGCATTTAAAATCTGTCATATGCCGTCTGCGCTTGCGCGTACGTCCGATAGCATCAATTGTCAATTGATGCCATGTAAATAAGTGACATTATCCAATCAAAATTTTAGATATTAATGTCTAAATCTCTTTTAGAACACAGGAAGCCTTTCAGCATTTAGTAAAGAGACAACATTTAAGTACATTAATGGCCTTTGACACTAATTTCATTAATACAAATGTATGTCTCTCAATGTGTGGAACATAGACTATAATCAAATATTACAGTATGGAAGAAGCAAGTAGATACAAGAAGATGTGATATGAATGCAAATGCTAAAACTCTTCATGCAAATTAAAATTAGTACAAGGTAAACCATTATAGATCAAATACGCCTTCAACATGGAGCCTTGGATCACATCGAAAGCCAGATATAAAGGGCCCCAAAAATGACTGGTGTAAACACATTCAAACAGAAAAACCGACGGTCTAATATATATGGTAAACAATAAACTACTATTGAATCACATGAATAAACGACAACCACTATACAACTGGTTTCTGACTTATGACTGGTGTAAGCAATTGCAGCGATTTAAACGTTTAACAGGCGCCAACCTTCAACCTTGTCGGTAGGAGTGGTGTAGCATTGCAATGTAGAAAGACACACAATAAAATATCAAATTAAATGGCTTCGTTAACACATTTTCATGAAAACAGGCAAACAGAACTGAATGAATAAATTTGATCTATGACAGAAGATAAATGCAATTTTTATAAAAAAAAAAGGGGGGTTGGAGATGTAAAACAATATCAGAAAGACAATTATATATTTGGAAAAATTGCGTTAAATAAATTAAAGTGTACAGGTGAACATAATAATTTTGTTGTAAGGAGTACATGAAATACGGAAATATGTTTACAAAATAAATGAATTAATTCATAGTATGAGAACAAACTTGAAAAAGTATTGTGATAAATATATAATATAAAACTTTTAAACTTTAGCATTCAGGGGCGGATCCAGGATTTTAGCTTAGGAGGCCTAGGCGCAAGGTTTTATATTCGCCGAGCGGACCGAGGCAAAATAATATTTGAGATAAAATTATTAACAAATTCTTCTAAAGGGGGTGCAACGTAAATATCGAACTTTTTTTGTGGTAAAATGAGCGAGAAATTAAAGTTTCAAGCTGAAACCGCCTTAATCATTGAAACTACCTCCATATATTCCTCAGAAAACGGGACTTCAGACAATCAGGATAGAGACATACGCCCAATATGGAGTACACAAGCTGACCCTCTATATTACAAAAAAATGTAGAGAATTTTATGTCAACGGTTGCTCGGAAAACTGACGTTGCATTCACATTAGTCAATCGAATATCTTCAGGGGGAAATATTATTATGACGTAATAGTATTGTATGCGTCCTAGTGGGTCCACCGGATAAAATATCAAGTGACTGACTGACGAATGGACGGACAGAGATTAAACAATATGTCCCTGTTCTGCGAAGAACCTCCGAGTTATGATGGCAATGTCTCCTACAAATTGGAAAAATCTACAACAATATCTGTTAAACTGGCTGGATTATATACTTTGAATGTTAAAAAATGGAATGGTCTCTTCTAATACTTAAATAAGTTGAAGGCAACCCATGCTTTGCAAATTTTAGGAGGGGGACACGCCCGCCACGCCCTGGCATTCATCTCACTATGTACATATCTTTGTAAATATTTGTTAAGTGTTAAACCTATATCCCACGTGGGAGCCTGTACCTGTACAGAATAGAAAAGATACTAAATGCTTTTCAAAGAAAGTACATATCAAATTTAGTGAGCGGAGATATAACAGAGAATAAGTAAATATTGAATGACAAAACAGCATTACACATTGTATCAAAAGATCAAATTAAAACGAAAGCACGATAAGAAAGTTCGCAGTTTCTAAAAGCTACTTAAAAGTCGTTAAAATGTTTCATCTAGTCGTTAAATCGAGTGACAACGTATCTACCACTAGTAAGTGGTCATAAAAAGTTACCAAGTCGTTATTACAAATAACCTTGTCGTGATAGCGATTTCAAATTAACCAAAAAATGCCACTAAACGGATTTCCGTTGAATCCTCTACCTTCAACATAACACATGTCCCTGGATAAAAAATAACTTACAACTAGCACATTTATCCTTTTAATATATTTTTGTATATTTTTAAATTCGTCATATTTCTGTGAAGGTCTCATATACATTAGAATTTAGATTAAAATAGTTACTTTCATCAAGGATTTGTAGTATACAAATCCTTGCTTTCATAAAATATTATTGGATCATTTTCGTAACGGTTAAGTTGACACCATAAAGTTAAATCTGAAAAAGGGTCAAGCAATATTAAAAACCCTATTGTATGTTTAACCCTTGTATATTTTCATTTCATTAGAATATGAAAACTCAATGTTTCTCTTTTTTCTTATCATCAATTCCACCAGCCAGTGTTCCTAAGCCAGTGTTCATTTTGTTTTATAAATATTGATAGATTGATAAGCGTTGTTTATGACTAACAGTTCTCTTGTTTCATTAATGTTGTAAGATAAACCGAACGGTCCATTGATACCATCGTCTGCTGACAAGACAATGTCATGTGTCTGTCCATCATTAGATATTCTATGTATGTTGTTTGACCTCCATCCTGTTACATACACATCCCCATGGTAATCTACAGCTACACCATTAGCACCTTTCAGGTCAGAAATGTTGTATATCTTACGTTCTTTTCCATCCGAAGAAACTAAGAATACTTTATCACTACCCCAGTCAGTACAATAGACATCACCATCCTGATTGCCACATATTTCATTAGGATCAAATGTTGTTTGTATTACTTTAAGAACTTTACCTTTGATATCCACAATGGTTAGAGTGTTAAGTTTATTTCTTATCCATATATTGTCCTTTACACCGGTGATTCCACTACATATTCCTTCAACTTTGATTTTCCTACCAGGCTTCAATGATGTCAGGTCTATGATCTGGATACCTTTTATACCAAGAGATACTACAGCATGGTTTTTGTCATATAAGCATATATTGAATGGTTCATAATCCAAATTAATCACGCTGGAGTTCGATCCATCAAGTTTACAAACAAAAAGTTGTTTGCCCGTGTATTGACAGAGTAGTAACCTATCATCAGAAATAAAGCATCCTCTGTTGATACTTACTTCATTTCCTAATTGCCTGGTCGGGAATAAATGTTTCAGTGATAACTTTCTTTCGTCCCTAACGAGAAATTGACATTGTTGATCAATATCTAGTAAAGGCATTTGGATTTGGAAATTTTCTACCGTTATTGTACCTAAGTCTGGGACTAGTTTACTAATGTTCGACTCGGATTCTGGCGGATGATATTTAAGTATCGGAACAGTAGCTGTTTGGATTTCTCTGATTTCTAATTCTTTCTCGTAAGTTTTTGCATCAAGACATTTTACCACCTGGAATAAATGGATTTCTGATGTGTGTTGCTTCAGTGATTTTAGATAATTTGTCCATGTAGCCTGCAAGTCAGAGCTCGATTGGATGCTTTTTTTGCTCCGGTACACACTCTCGGTACAGTTTTTATAATTGTAGTCAAGGTCTTTGTGTATCGCTGTTTCTAGCCTATCTAAATGAGCAATAATGTTCTGCTTGAGCTCCGACACTTTTTTTTTAATTTTGTTTCGATTTTTTTCTAAATCAACAAGTGCTGTCTCATTTTGACTCAGTATGTTCTCTGTAACTTGGCATAGGTTGGAAAGCCTTCTCTCTAGATCAGAAATAGCAGTGCCATCTTTCACGCCTCTAGCAGCTTTTTCAATTGAAATGATAGACTTGCAATGTTGATGTGATATCGGAACACATGAATCGCAGATTACTTTGTCATGTTGACAGCAGTACAGTATTATCTTTTGATCTGGATGATTCTTGCAGTTCTTGGACAATTTGAGAAGTGAAGAACTAAGTTGTTGTATTTCTTTCATTGGTACTACCTTGTGAGGTGGGGACATCTTTTCGTGAACTCTGGAACACGCCTTACATACAAGTTCACTGCAATCACTGCACCAAGATACAGCTGTAATGTCTTCACCACCGCGCTGACAACCAGCACAGAATTTACTGTCCGCCATTCTGTAAGAATAGAAAAATATAGCGTCTGTAGTTTTAAAATATACTCACTATAAAGTATGAAAATTGTGGCGGCCTTTTTTGACCTCAAATGATCGATAAATATTTCTGATTAAATGTAGACATGAATAGTAGTACATCTAATGGAATTTTTCCAAGGAAATTATATCAAAACGTTTTTATTCTTTTGATATGTGAGTGTTCATTCAGCCTGAACTGTCTAAATTCCTTATGCGATAATGACCGAAAAGCTGCAGAAAAAAAAAATGTGTTATCTAAATGTTTTGTCTTCAAGAAAACAAAATGCATTGATAACCATGTCGAAATTAAATGTAAAACAATTAAAGAGTACCAAAAATCTTATCAATTACTTAAGACGAATAGTAGTTTGTGACAATACTAATTTATTTCACAAGGTAAATGAATAATAAAAAAACTATACAGAAAAATACATCTTCAGGAGGGGGAATAAAACATCATATATTACAGTCGGAATAAAAGACGAGTAAGAATTTATTTAAAACTTTTGGAAAATTTTAATGAGAACGATATAGAAATTGCAAACTGCTGTCATTCTTATATCGTGAGAAAACATAAAATAGTGCAATTTATCAACAAAAATAAGAATTAAAAAGGGGGAGGGGTCCATTCACCACACGCCTTTGTTAAAGGGAAATATCAAGATTATTATTGAAAACATCGATTTGTATTTTTCAGAGATTGACACTGTCGCTTTTCAAGTAAGGTAACTAAGCAAATAAAAAGGGAAAATTACTATATGAACACAGCTTAGTGTTACCGTGTTTATTATTTTTTTCATTTTCTTATCTTTATAATGATGCAATGAATAAGGTTTATTAAAGTCTTCCCCTGTTTGGGATCCGTACAAAAAGCAACACATCACTCAGGTTGAGCAGGTACAGCGTAAGGTAGCCAGGTTTGTCTTCAATGCTTATAAAGACAGATCACTTGGAGCAGTTTCAAATTCAATTAAATCATAGGAATGGGAAAATTTAGAAATAAGAAGGAAAAAAGCTAGATTAACTATGCTATATAAAATAAATTGGGGTCAGTTGAAGTTCCTAAGGACAATTTAACAATATCTGATAGACGTACTAGGAAAAACATAAATTTAGGCAAATATCAACAAATAAAGATTTCTATAAATTTTCATTTTATCCTCGCACTATTTCGGACTGGAACTCAATATCTGAAGCAATAGGTATGTCTTGACACCCTGGAATCCTTCAAAAGTGGCATATCCACTCTTACATTTGAAGGATCCACAACAACTTATTAAACTACAAAGCCACTGTACATAATGTATATATGTTATTGTTAACGATTTTCTTTGTCATATTATTTTTAAATTAAGTCCATATGTACATAGCACACAAGTTCCGGGAAGTTTTACACTCCTACCTAGGAGTCTACTCCCGTTTTCGGAAGAAGAAGAAGAAGAAGAAGAAGAAGAAGAAGAAGAAGAAGAAGAAGAAGAAGAAGAAGAAGTTCGTATGCTACATGTACACGTATCTCAATTAAATATATAAATATACCACAATACGCCTTTGTAAGTAAGATCTAAATAATAATTACATACATTTTTTTATTATCTTGGCTACCAACGTAAATATTTATAAACAATTAGTATTTTCATCTTGATCATTAGAAGTTTGACTTTTCTATTTTTTATGTAATTGTTTGATTTAACCTACCTATCCAATGTCTTTTAAAGCAAAACTGTGTGTTTTGTTTTTTTATCAGCACTGTAAAATTACTTTCGTTTTCAGTGGGAATTTCCATTTGATTAAAGGGAAACAACTTAAATGTGCTAACGGTGATTTAACTGAATCGGCGCTAAAATTTAAATCGCATTCGTGTTTATCATTTTTATGTTGATACATTTGTGTGTACCAACATGAGTGTGTCATTACAAATGTATTGTCACTAATAAAGTTTTTACCTAAAGAAGCCCGTTAGTTTTCTCGTTTGAATTGTTTTACATTGTTATTTCGGAGCCTTGTATAGCTGACTTTGCAGTATGAACTTTTTTCATTGTTGAAGGTGACTTATAATTGGTAATGTCTGTGTCATTTTGGTCTCTTGTGGAGGGTACTAGTCTCGTCTGCAATCATACCACTTCTTCTTTTTTATATTAATATTGATTGTACTGTCTTTTATTTTAAACTTTTCCTTTACAAAAAATACACACATCTTGATATACAATTAAGCTGACACAGGGCTTTGTATAGTGATTTATATATTACTATACAAATCATTGATAAACAATGACTCTTGGAACCAGGGGTTAGGGGTGTGATCGTACATCTACCGAAACAAGTGAACAGAAAATGGATTTAAATGCATAAACAAGTCAATCTATGTTTATCTTCGAAAAAAAATGAGTAGCTAATAAAAAGGAATTTTTACATTTGGATTACTGTGTTAGGAAACCAATTTTATTCAGAATATTATCTAAAAATCTTACAATAAAGACGTTCAGTCAAGTTCAATTAGCCCGAAATTAATCCGGTATTTTTTTTTTTTTTTACAAAACCAGTTTGATGTTGATGTCTACCGGTAAATCGCAGCTACTGCAATATATAGACAGTTCTTAATTAGGCTAAACCTACTTGTATGAACTAAACTGAATTTACTGCTGTGGATGTATGTGATAATAGACTGAAAGATACACATGAATTAAATACACAAATAGTCATTCAACGGGTGTCCTATCACCCTCTCAACTATTTTTTATTTATTAGTTATTCTCCCAGTCGATATTCCAGGGCTTGTATTTCCTATCATGATTTTCTTGATAGAGGGTTGCTGCTCGGATTGAAGCTTTTGCACTAAGGGTTCTAAATTGTAACAATCATTCCTCCGTAGATTTTAATGACGCCATCATGAGTTGGTAAACCATTATGGGATATTCGTTTCATAGATGAATGCAGATGTGTTCCAAATGTCGCAACTACAATCTCGTCCTCTGCTTCCCGGGTTTGTACTGACATGAGCCACACAATATGTACATCAAGCGGAGCAAAATCTGCTGAAGTAATATGCTTTATTCATTCTTATAGTAATCACATTGCGCTATCAAGTTATAATAAGATCGTCTTTTAAATTGAAATATTGATATAATGTGTCTCAAATTGATGAACGAGACCATAATTATCGCACCAATAGTCAGATATTCAAATAATAAATGTATCAATGATTCTCAAATCTATTAGAATAGGTACAGTTGCAAAGTTATCAAAACAATCGTTTTTTTTTAAATAAACATATTCAATTCAATTCATAAAGTTAAAGTGTTTTTATTTATTTATGGTCATTCTATAATTACTTGTAAGCACTTTAATCATTTAAAATGTTAGCGGATTATATACCTATAGTGTTATCAACTACATATCGAAACATTCTTATTTTATTTTACAATCGGAAAAGATATCATTGTTCAGAAAGCCAAGACATTGATTTAATTATTATGACACTTTTATGGATAGATCATCACTTTTCCAAGTACAGTGAAACCTGACTAAACCGAATCCTGTATAAACCGGAAACCTGTATAAACCAAACGTGTTCTTAATTAAAAGCAACGTCATATCAAATTATGTGCGTTGTGAACCTGATAAAACCGAACATCGGCCAAAACCGAACAAAATCTAAAGACCCGAAGAGGTTCGGTTTAAACAGGTTTCACTGTATTTATGTTTCTTAACGTTTATTTTGGCTTTTGGGCGTTTATTTAGAGAGTACATCAAGAAAAGGGCTTCAGACGAAATTATTCATAACGTGGTATCTTCATTTACATAAAATTGGGTTTTTACATTAGTTTATTACGACTGTTACGCCCCGTGTGTATCACTAGCATCCTCAGTAGTGAAGGGTTCGATACTGATATGATTTAAGGATGTTCTTATGTGAAATCTAAAAAATCAAAAAATTAAAATGGATACTACATTTTGAAAGAGCACCAGTAAAGGATTAAATTAAGCTAAAAATATTGATAGGTCATGGACCTGCTTTTCGAGATATTTGAGTTTGGTTTTTTTTAAAAGCGGGAAAAGGCTGACTGGGACTTTTACCTTACATTTGCATTGGTATTATTTGGGTCTCAAATCGAAAGAACAGAAATTAAGAAATTGCTTAAATTTTGGAAATGGACTTTTATGAGCTATTGAAGTCTTTTATACAAAGAAAAATGGGTGTTATGGGGCAAAATAGTTTACCCTGTATTGATGAAAAAATACCAAGGAGTCCGAACATTTGACACCAATTTTCAAAACCTCACCTAAGTACATCCTTAAAGCATATACCTATTCTAAGTACACATAAGCTCAATGTCGGGGATGGCGTGAGTAAATGGTGTACGAAATCACAAAACTGGGAAAAATATTTATATGAGTTGATTTTTAATTTGATACATTTATTTAGTTTACAATATTGTGATGAAAATTCGTTTTTTTTTTAAATAAATAAATAAAAATTGAAGTCGCACGCTTTTTTAAAATGAAACTTCATTAAATGTTAAAATGTTTAAGGTCAAAGATCTAAAATTTCCATATAATCGTGACTCACTGAACTACAAGTGAAAATCGAAAAAATAATGCATTTATCTCTTTTAATACTGAAATATTACAGATTGGTTTCTTTCAATATGAGTGAATATTTGTATAGAAAGCACATGAAATCTGCGAAAACTTGGCTTAAAAACATCAAATCTCTAATTCTACTCCATAGATTTTTTCTTAAAAAACTATACATGTATGTTGTTGACACATAATTTTTTTTTATTTAATGATAGAAAATAATCATATGGTCACCGACTACGTTTTTTTGTCTAATAATCAATTTGTAACCATGTCGTTAGTGAAAAACATAAAACAATCAACGTTTTACGGCCTGTAACGCGATGACGTTACGATTATTTCGACGTTTTGTTGGATTTTTCTCAAAGAACACGACTGTGAATGCTGTATATCGTAAAAACGAAGTCGATGACCCTATCTTTATTTTGCACCATTAAAACAGAAATTTTAGAAGGTTATTAGTTACTTTTGTGTGCTTTCTATACAAATGTTCACCCATTTTAAAAAATATCAATCGTGAATATTTCAATTGATAAATTAGATAAATGCATTATTTTTTCGATTTCCAGCTATTGTAGTTCATCGTGCAAAAGTTGTATGTCAAATTTTACTGAAATCTGTGACATAGCCCATTTACTGTAACTTGACTTGAATTAAAAAAAAGGAACGTATATGGTGTAATGGTATGGTTAATATTGTTACACATAATGGTGTTTGATACTAGGGGGGAAGTTTACACCATCCAGGGACGGTATAATATACATACATTGTATATTACTTCTTAATGTATTATGATTAACAGAGAATAGCTTCTGAATGTGATAAAATTAAATCACTTTAAAACTTCACCTTTTAAATCATTAATTCGCCTTGAGATATGAAACGATTTATTTTCAGAAACGTTTATATGTATGCCGAATCGAGATCTGAATACATAAAGTATAAAAGGGAATAATTACCCTATTAAATTTCTTTCAGAAAGTCATCGTTGTTATTTTCGTTTTAGATTAGGGACTATCATTCTAACGTTAGTATAATAGTCCCAGTTTAGATATAGGTTATAATGATATCAAGTTTGATCATTTCGCTCTGGGAGGTGAAACAATATGTCTTTATTTTGTCAGGCGTAACAGCACACACATTGTCAACAAAAACAATACTTAATTATTTACATTTGTTTATGTCTGTCCTTTGGATTATTGTGAAGAGTTGTTCCATTGGCAACCGTATCCCATCTTCTATTGTTTATGCTAAGATAGACTTGGCTATCTGTAAGGCCCTGTTTGGTGATATATCTCCTCCTTCCAGAGGGAGGCGTATAGGCTGAGGATGACAAGCATGACACCTTCAAAGTGACAAAGGATTGAGCAAGAACGTATTGACTTCTATTTCACAATTCCACAAAACAGAATCAAAGTAATACTCTATTACACTTTCAAGAAAAAGAATTCCCACTGCAATAGTTTACGTACGAAAACATGTTTACCCAAAACGCCCCAGATCATTAATAACATAGCTGAATAATGATCCCCAGTCAGTAAGCTCTAGAAATATTTACAGTATAAGGTACTGACCATTTGATTTGAGGGGGCAGTCTGAGATATTTGAGAGAAAAAAATTCGAACCCTTATTTTTACCTTAAACAAAATTCTGGCCGTTTCATGATCGAAAACAGAATTATTTAGCATTAAATGAACATGATGAATAAAAACGGGCGTAATGTTTTTGGAGCTGGGGGTTTGAGTTTAAATCCCATATCTGACCGGAATGTCTGTTTCGGCGAACTGATATTTTAAATACTTTTTTCAAGGCCCGACTGCCACCTGCCTGCTTGGTGTTGCCTTTAGGTCTCCATTTGTCGACGTCATTATAAATTCGATGCCTTTGGTTAATTGATAAGCACTCGCTTCCATTTTTGGGTGGAACATTTCAACCAAACATTTGGATAGAAATTACTTGTTTAGTTTTTTCGTGTCGGTTCTATTGTAAATTTCAATGAATAGCCCGGTGTATATCTGGTTTACGACAAGAAATGTGTGAGGTTATACTAACTAAACACACAACAAACAATAATATTCCATGTACATTTTTTACTATGTTTTTATTCTATTTTTAGCCAAAAAAAAGGTAAAACAAATTGTTCGAATCGCTCCGCTCGGCGAACTTTACATCCTCCCCCCCCCCCCCCCCCCCCCCCGCCACCGCTTTCCAAATTTCTGGATCTGCCCTTGCCTTCGATACAGACATACTATATAAAATACATTTGTTTTTCAATTCTTTGTTCATCAGTTTAGAACATAAGTACAACTCCCTTAAGCAAAGTGGATGAGTTTGGGTACTGTAAATTCAGAAATTATTGCGTGTATATTGCGTCAGTATGTCATTTTATACTTATATGCGATCTTAATTTTTATTAATATTTTTTTAGAAAAAAAAACCAGTTTCATTTATATGAAATATTTCACAATGCGAGTTCTAATTATTGCGTTTACAACTCTGTAGCATTTTTTGAAATAATAAAAACCTCACTTTAATTCGCCTTTTCAGAAGCCGGGTAATCTCATTGTTCGTACACCAAAATATAAATAACGTTACGTCATTGGTTGAATTGCAATTGTTTAGAACTTTTTAACTAATCACAACGTTTTGGTGTACGCTTTCGAATATATTACCTAGAATGCATTAGATTCTGAAGCAGCGAAATTCTGAATTTACAGTATTCTTATTGGTATGCAAAACAACGCGAAATCACAATCATATTGAATCAAGGCGATGTTTAAATCTCGTAAATCAATTAGGAAAAGACAAACCATAATGATGTTGACTATGCTGCTATTTTGGTATGATATTTGTATGATACACAAGCTCTTAACCCTTTCAATTCAATGTAGCTCTTCATAACCACATTTCTACACAGCATATAGCTACAATGTATATACAATAGAATGCCAATCTGAAGATATATTTCATTGTTCAAAAGATGTTTCCATGTTGTAGCATTGTTGCTGCTATGTGTCCAATTCTGTAAATGTTCTAGCAGTGTTCAATTTTTTCATTTGTCAATTGAATTAAAAAAGTTTGGACTGAATAATGTCGTCTGCGGAGTTTTCGTTTTTTTCCAAATTATAAAGAAAGGCCCACAAATAAAACCGTTTAGGGCTATACAAATGAAGTTAAATTAATTTTTCATTTCATTTCGAAGCAAATAAATTATAATAACTGACATCTCTTATTTCAATTTGTATAATTTAAAAAAGGAAGGTGTGGTATGATTGCTTATGACACGCCTTTTCACAAGAGACCAATTGAAATAAAAAAAATACAACTATATGTCGACGTACGGCCTTCAACAATTTACAAAGCCCATGCTGTGGTCAGCTATAAAAATGCCTTTTAGGAAATATGTTAATAGGAGGTGTTGACCGCTAACAAGTTGTTTGCCTCAACTGTTTGGAGGTTTACAATCTATGACCAAATGTAGTCATTCGAATAAACGAAAACATACGACTATTGATAAAAAATTAATGTATCGAACCAAAGATTTAAACGGTGCTGTCAATGTTAATAAAGGGGGGACCCATAAATATGCACTTGCCAATGATGTAGTCTTGCATGACACGGGTTATGTTCTTCTCATAAATGTTATGATGGTATGATACTAAACCCCTAACGATATGATGAAGACATTATCTATCAATCAGTTTAATTGAAGTCTGAAGCTGGCATGTCAGTTAACTCCTAGTAGTCTGTTGTTATTTATGTATCATTGTCATTTTGTTTATTTTCTTTGGTTACATCTTCTGACATCAGACTCGGGCTTCTCTTGAACTGAATTTTAATGTGCGTATTGTTATGCGTTTACTTTTCTACATTGGGTATAGTTACAAAATGTATAGGAGGAGGGTTGAGATCTCATAATGATATCAAGTGTTGTAAAGTGGTTAACCGATCTTGCTCCACATGTTGCACCGCCGTGTAAGTGTAAAAAAGGGACGAATTAATGCCTTTTAAACACAAATCATATGACACATTTTAATCAATTTATTTATGTCTATAGGTAACAACATTTTGAGGCCCTCGTCATTTGGGCATACACATACTATCATAATTGTTCATATTAAACATAGCAATATATACAGGTTTGTAAAACACTATAAAATAATAATAATTTCATATGATCATATAATTTAACTTGATAAGCATCAAACATATATAAAAGCATATAATCTGATATCATGAGCAAACTTCAACGATCATATAAGAATTCCGAGAAAGTGGCGGTTTCAATCACGGAGGACATTTAGCGCCTGATTTTTAACCCATTTTAGCGAAAATTGAAATTGTCAATGCCCATTTTAGCAAAATATTTTTAACCCATTATAATATATTATAAATAAAAAACACTTTAAAGACC
Source organism: Mytilus galloprovincialis (assembly GCA_037788925.1). Lineage (NCBI taxonomy): Eukaryota > Metazoa > Mollusca > Bivalvia > Mytilida > Mytilidae > Mytilus > Mytilus galloprovincialis. Next base: position 37,239,000 of record CM075343.1, on the reverse strand, counting down.
CAAGACAGCACAATATAAAACATATGATGTCCATTACAATACAGCACTAAATGTCTAAAATATTTAATCAAATGTTAAAAGTTCGTTCTAGCCTGGAATTTATTTCCTAGAGAACGTACGTAATGGGCTCTGGACAAACCCCATGTGCAATACGGTTGAATTACATTAGGATCTGTTCCTTCTCTTTACATTATCTTGTATAGATTTTGGTGCACATTCGTCTATACTTCGTATTTTATATTTGTTGTTTGCAATTTGATAATAGTATCAAGAAAAACGGAAATTTCTGAGTGACAACTATATAACATTGCTCATTATAATGGGCAACGAACGACTCTGAACTCTTATTTGTTCGCTTTGAATTACTCTGAACTTCCGCCCAAAGCTTAGTAAGTATTATTCAACCAGGTAAGTTTTCGCTAAAATGGGCTATCGAATATACAGTTGAACGGATTTATCCGGCGACAAACTGGGCTCTTATGTCGGCGCTCAAATGTCCGCTAGTAGTTCAAAATTTTTCGCTAAAATGTCCTGCGCTCGTTTCAATAGGTGGATACACATTTGTACAGCATGACATTTCCTTGGCATTTGCTTCGTCTGTCTCATCGAAAGATAAATTTTTGAAGTAAGCATGTGACTTTTGTATATAAAATGAGATCGGACCCGGAGAAACTATCTCGGAACTTCCGTATTATCGTAAGTGTAGTGTCTCGATAAATAACTGAATAAAATACGCAAAAACAATGAAATATAAATGAATTGTTCATATATACTACCGGAAGTTTAAATTGTTTTGTGCATTCTGACATTCGGAAATATTTAATCTCTACATTCGTAAATGATAAACTGATTCTTGCGCTTAGTTTATGACACGTCGACAATGTCTATTTGTGAGTTGAGAATAATTTCTAAATACACCCCAGATATAGTCCGTAAGTTTATTAAAACTTCAACAATTTTTGTAAAAAGTTGTTCACAGTTATCATGGTTTTGAGCAAATTGACTTTTTAACGCAAGACACAGAATATCTTCCATTTGTTCCAGTAGGAATGTGTTCTTATAAATATCCAGTCCAGGTCGATCTACAAAAAAAAAGTATATAAAACAATTATTGCAAAATATATATTAACAAGTCTTAAAACTAGCTGCCAATAACTTCGAGTACTCTTAGATCTGTACTTAGTGTTAATGTTGTGAGAATGTACAAGTACCCAGTCACGTCCACTTTGTGTTTTTGTTAGATGTATATCTATTTTTATCCATCTGACAACTTTGGACATTTTTAACTGATTTTGATATTTGTACTTATTTTGTACTGTTACACCACTGTCCCAGGCTAGGGATGGTTGGAATCCCGCTTATATGTTTAACCCGGTAATATTCTGATTGTATGTGCCTTTCCTATTCAGGATCCTATAAGAGTTGTCTCATTTGCAGCCATTTTCTTTTTTATAATGATACCGAATTCCAAGGTTAATTCCTAAAGGGGAAATTCAAACACGAAACAACTTAACGCCCAACTATATCAACTAACCGAACGGAGGGAAAACAACTGTCAGATTCTTGACTAGATATATATAACACACCGCAAACTATCAAAGTTGAGGAGGCGGGTTTGTTGAAACGTATAACTAATAATAAGTATACTCGGGGAGTCTTGAAAAAGTCTTCAAAATTATTGTTGTACTGAGCACTTCCAACCTGACTTGACTCTTTTTTAAACGGAAAAGTTCTGACCTAGACGACTTGTGTTTGTCAAATTTGTCATAACAATAGAAAATGCTTCAATTGAATTTGAAAATGCTTGAAAACCAATAAATTAGTTATACTGGCTGCCTCATTCGAGTGTTGCTTAGGTTCTTGTTCGGTTTAAACTTGGTTTGGTAGAGTTTATTACATTATTATATTTCGATATCACCGAAAACTACAATGCTCTTTGAGTGTATTGAAATAAAAATACAAGTACAAAAAAAAAAAAAATGGGTTAAACAGGAATTGATTGTCTGGAAAATCTGCAATAGCGTACAAGTCGCAATTTAGCATTTTAATGTTCCCAAAGAGCAAATGTGCAAACTTATTTTATATTTATAAAAGTCATACATTGACGATTAAGGCCTTCATGCCTTGTAACATACTAGTTAATGTTATATTGAGCGCACAATATCGAAGAGTCATTTTAAAATTATGTCTTATTACATTGAAGTTATCTGAATATCTATCTTTGCTTGATCTCTATAACTTACCTGGTGAAAACAACACCATGGCAGCCATCACAGACAATTCAACGTCAGTCAATTCCAACTTTTTTAACTTTTGAACTGAGTAGAACATATCTAGTAGAAATTGACCAAAAATACCATACTGTTCACAATTCAGAATATCAACGATATATCCAAAACGGTCCAATATTTTACCGAAAGTGGTTTCATCGTTCCAATATAGTGAATGAATGACAGCGATTTCCAATAAACTCTGTTTCACAAGATTTCGCTGACTATGCACATCTATTTTTTTGAATTGAGTCAAATCTCGCGCAAATAACGTTGTGAAGTGAACAATGGCTGGCAAGTATCTAGAACACAGAATCTTTGTATCGTTCTCGCATTTGACCTCCAGAACCTTAAAACAGGTAAAAAAATATAAACAATTACTATTAAATACATGTACATTTACTTTAATGAAAGAGATGTAAGGCAAACGACAAGAATTTAATAACAACAACAAAATATACAAAAGAATTCTCTTCGCCCTTTGTTTTTCATTTTTTTTTATTGCAGATTGAATCAGACGTGAGATTTTGTGACAGTTCTCAGTACATGTATATACATGATGTATGACAAAAATACGTAACATAACCGGTAATATTCGATTATGGAGCTACCATTTGATTCTTATAGGGAACCTAAGATAAAAATTGTTGCCCTTCCTTTTTTTGCTGTAAATTCTGTCCTCCCTTTTTTATTAGTTGATCCTCACTTTTTTTTTTTTACAAAAATTGTCATCCTGCCTTTTTTTTTGGCAAAGTGTCTCATCTTGCCTTTTCTTTTACTCAAAACTCACTGCCTTTTATAAAAAAAAAATCTTAGCCCCCTTCCCCCTTTTAAATCAAATAGTAGCTCCCTTAGATAGCTATATATAAAATATTGTTAACACCTTTTTCGTATGTTTAATATTTATATCAATCGTTGATGAAAACAACCAACTTATTGTATTAAAAGAGGGACGAAAGATACCAAAGGGACAGTCAAACTCATAAATCTAAAACAAACTGACAACGCCATGGCTAAAAATGAAAAAGACAAACAAACAACAGCACACATGACACCACATTGAAAACTAAAGAATAAACAACACGAACCCCACCAAAAAACTAGTGGTGATCTCAGGTGCTCCGGAAGGGTAAGCAGATCCTGCTCCACACGTGTTGCTTATGTGATAACAAATCCGGTAAATAGTCTAGGTAGGTCACATTCATGAACGGGAAGGGGATTGTAGTTACGACGTAAGGAACATATCCGATATCATTTGTGAAACGGTTATTCCATAACGGTCAACCAACTCGTGATGGCGTCCGTAAAATTTACGAAAGGATGATTTCAACTTCATCATTTGGAACTCTTGGTTTAATAGCTTCATTGTGAACAGCAACCCTCTATCAAGAAAATCATGATAGGAAATGCAAGCACGGGAATGTCGTATCAATTGGGATTTGTATACCCCGTATGCAGGTGCTGCTGGAATGTTGCTACTTAGAAATGGAAAGTTCACAATTGGAAAGCTGAAATCATCTCTTTTGTCGTAAAGTTTTGTTTTCAACCGACCCTCATTGTCAATTTCTAGATGTAAGTCAAGATATGAGGCCGACTTAACTGTATCTGTAGTATCCTTTATCTCTAGCTCGATGGGATAAATGCGTTCCACATAGTCACCAAATTTTGAATTATTTAGTGAAAGAACATCATCTATATAGCGGAAAGTAGAGTTAAAGGATATTGCTAACTTCTTATCTTTCTTCCTAAGAAGTTCCTGCATGAAGTTAGCCTCATAATAATAAAGAAACAAGTCGGCAAGTAGAGGGGCACAGTTTGTTCCCATTGGAATGCCGACAGTCTGTTGAAAACCACGTCCTCCGAACGTAACAAATATGTTGTCAATCAAGAAATCAATCATCTTGATAATATCAGTTTCAGAATTTTTTTTTGTTTGAATCAGAGTGATCCTTTACAAAGTAGGATTTATCCCTCCCTAAGACAAGATACTTGTATCTACGTTGGCCATTCTTTTTAATGAAGCAAACTGTATTTAAATCCATATTTCAGAGGAACAAAACTTGCGTATGCTAACCTTTGACTGCTGGTAACGACACGTCAATGCATGAAATTCTTTATTCGCTGCCATAAAACTATCATGAATTTTTAAAATCAATTCTTCTGTCTTGATCTGCTTGTCGATATCAATTCGATCATGATTCTCGTTTGATGAAATTTTAAATAAATTAAATCTGGACGGCTTATCTTTCTTTGGACATCTTCCCAATCTAACAGCTAGATAATAAAAATACAAGGATAAATTGATTGTTATTTGCTTACCAGTTTATACCATTGGTAAAATGTAATAATGTTACTATACAGAGAGCTATAAAAGACCTTGAGGACGAATTCACAAATAATAGAATGAGTTGATTGTTATTTGCTTACCATTTTATACCATGGAGTTATATGAGATAATAGTAATTACTATACAGAGCTTTTTAAGACTTTGAAGACGAATTCGTAAATAAAGAAAAAAAGCTAAAATTAAATACACAGTTGGCTTTGAAGTTGGCGCTAACTGCAACAGAAAACAATTATTTTATGAATTGGTTGTGTATTTTTAAGTATATTTGATAAAATGACGTGATTTATTGATCGAGTGGTGTTCTATTTACGTTCAGTGACAAGAATTTCATTAATATTCAGGAGGAGAACACATTTTCAGTAAACTTTATGGTGATTAACGTTCTCTAAAGTTTGTTGATTGGAATGAAAGATGTTAATTTAAATAGGCAATTAAAAATATGAATTTGTAAGAGAAGCACAGAATTTTTAACTTTCATCAGAAAACATACGGATCTCAAATGTTCCTTAACGTATAAGGAACATCACATTTCCGAACGAACGTGGCTATGTATTTATTCATCCCGAACGGCACAATCAAGGGGACGCCCCTCTCTGTCATAAGTTTTACTTCCAGTTGCGTTCAGTCCTTATTGACAATTTGTCTACGCCCTGTCAGCCAATGGGATTCGTCAAATAACCTAATTATATAAACCAACCGCCTACCTTCGTGTGACATTCCTGTATCCAAACATTTCTTCATACGGCAGTACTGACATCGGTTTCGGCTAATCCTCATGATAAGACATCCTTTCTTATCGCCATTAGCACATGGTTTATACGTCAATTTTTGGCGGACTGTCCTCCTGAAGAACCCCTATAAAAAGATAGCATATACAGCTATAAAATGTAAAAAAAATTAAAAAAAATACCAACAGAAGGCTAGCAATAGGCTTGTGTAAATTCAGTGTATTGGTACAAACCATAAGTGATAGGTGGTGTGCACAAAGTATATAGATATAGGAAAATGTGGTATGAGTGCCAATGAGACAACTCTCCATCTAACTCACAATTTATAAAAGTAAAACATTATAGGTCAAGGTACGGTCTTCAACACAGAGCCTGAGCTCACACCAAACAGCAAGCTATAAAGAATCCCAAAAATTACTAGTGAAAACCATTCAAACGGGAAACAAACGGTCTAATATATATAAAAAATGATAAACACTTATGAACCAAATAAACAGACGACAACCACTGAACATCAGATTCCTAACTTAGGACAGTAGCAAACAATGGCTGCGGGATTAAACGTTTTTATGGTACTGGTACCTGTATGTTTTCAGTAGATAACTTCTTGCATACTTAGATATACATTCCTGCCATTTAGTACTGAAGGGGATTACTATCAGATATTCTGGGGAAGGGACATGAAATTTGTTAGTGGTTGACACTTTATCTCAAACATTTCCAATGATCTTAAATAACTAAAGTGGCCGTACTAGGCTAGTGTCTTTTAAAATTAACTGTCTTTAATTTATATATATATAATTACCTTGCATCCTTCACAAGAAAAGACTCCATAATGGAAACCGGAAGCTTTGTCACCACATATTTTACAGAGGATATGTCCATCAGGGTAGATTTTCTTAACTGTAAAAGTTCAAAACATTCAATTAATAAAACAAACAAAAAACAAATTTTAAATCTAAAATCATTTTATTTGTAACTATTCATTGCAGCATGAAGGGTGGTCCATACTGAACCGGATACCAGGATTTTTTTATGCGAATGTGAAAGTTTTCTTGCTCTTTATATTGTCTAGATCATTATACTTCGTACGGTGTCTTTTATATAGTAACGACATACTCAATGCTTACTTGGATTTGTATGCAGTTGTCTGTGCAGCACATAACTTATTCATTTCTTGAGGATTTTTTTTGTTTTTTTTTCAGTGGGTTGCATCAAATTCACACTTACATGTATGTAGAGTTAGTTGTTAGTTTTTAGTTTATTTTGAAATTTATAAATTCCAACTATTAACATAGTGCAAATTGATATGAAATTGAATTTTGGAATTAATGTTGTACACTGATTTACAAATATCTTGATTTGCATACTAATTATCATGACTGTGCAACCTGTTCCAAATTAGTGATCACGTGAAAGATACTTGTACTATTGTCCATGTTTATTAGACAGATATTCAGTCTAATTCGATTTCACGTGAGACATCTGTTCATCCGAGACAAATGATCAAAATTTGTTCAATTTTGTAGGATAGCCAGAGTTAAAAAAACAATTTGAGTTTAGGCCACACAATTTTAATATCAAATCTCGCATCCATACAGGCGTATGTACAGCTTCGTTGCAATGAACAGAGATTTGGCTTGACCTTACTGCAATAGTACTGTTCAATGGTATTTTAAAACTCTGTATAGAAGTTTTTATCTTCCAAATATTATTAACAGATTTGGTTTGCATAGGTTGGTATATATCGTGACCTAGCAAATATAAGATGCATAATTTGACAAGCACCTGTTAATAACGATACGATAACAACTATTGCTTTGAACAAGATCGGCACGCTGAGTTCAGTTGTTAATATGCTTGTTCAAAAGGAACAGTTAAATCGAAGACATGCAATGGCGGATCCACAGGAAGGTTCCGGGGTTGAACACCCTCTATTGTAAGGACGATCAATGCATTTGAAAGGGTACCTATGGTTTGACCCCCCTTTTTGAAAATGGCTGGATCCGCCCCTGACATGTCACCCTTCCCGGATACATTATTCTGTTTTCGAGTCGCTAAGTCTTTGCTCTTTGACCTAATACCACGTGGTTAACAAAGAAGCTGCAGATACCAATTTTTAAGTCTATGGTTTGACCTACATTCTTCAACTCTCCGAGACAAGCGAGCTTAAAAGAGACCACTTAGTCGCTTGTCAAATATATATTAGGGAGAAGATAGAGTAAATTGGCTGTGTAACAGATTTTGGTAATATTGTGATTATTACATTGGCAAATGGACTAAAATTAAAAATATATATGCTTTAGTTTTGATACAAATGTTCACTTACTTTGAAAAAAAATCATCAGGAAATATTTCAGAAAATGAAAAATAAATGCATCATTCCTAAATATGTGACTCAGACCATTTACTGTAATTTTACATAGCACAGAACAGATAGATGTGGCACTTAATAGATATTCAACTTGTAACAAACTGTACAGTACATGTGAAGGTCTGAAAACTTGCATGATTTCTGTCCTCTGAATATTCTATTACATTGGTGTTGTTACATTTTATTAAATTGAACAGGTTGTATGAGAGTCTTTCGTTTCTGTATTCTTTAATTGTTTTGCGCATTATTCTCTATTCTTTAATAACCGTTTTTTCTCTAATTCATTTTTGGTTCGCCTTTTTTCTCTATTACTCTTTGTTCTGTGTACTTTGTCCCTTTATTATCTATTCTGTAAACCCCATTGAGACCCTCATATATTAAATTTATGATTAATAAATATCTTTGTTTTTGTCACGCGCGACAGAATATGTACTACTTGTTGGTCAGGATCTTCACATCCTTAAGGAGCATATAAGGGCACAACCCAGTTTTTGGTGAGCTTCTAATTTCTCAGTCGGGAAGAAGACCAAAAAATAAGTATTTCGCTTAACTTGCTAAAAAACGTCTGAAGAACACGTGATCTTATTCAACAATTATATAAAGACTACCATACCTCTTTTAGCATTCTTTGAAGGACGGGAAGGAAATGTTTTTGATTCATTATCTTTTCCAGTCAATGAACCTGTCCTATTTAAAGTATCGTCTGCTGAAATCATTATTATGTCATCCTTTTCTGAATCTGTGAGATTCAAATTACTACTTCCGATGCTTTTTCCGGAAGTGCTGCCGCACAAAGAAGTCGTATCACTTTCACATGAATCAGTGTTTTCTATATTTTTTTCGGATCTGTCTCCATCCTGGAAACCTTTCCAATTATTTATGTTAGCATTGTCTCTCGTCGCTTTTGAACAATCATTGATGACTTCCGAGTTAAATGTTAATGATTTAATACCAGTGTCTAATACTTGCTGCTGAGCATGCATTGAATCCTTCACCTTGAAGTCTTTATTGAGATCAGAGGTTTTTTCTTCATCGGTACATGACCCTTTGACATCAGTATTTGCTGCATTTGCTATTTCACCACCTACATGCGCATTTGCTATTTCACCGCCTACATCCGCATTGATATGAGACCCTTCTAATAATTTCTGTACAACTAGACCCTCGTTTTCAGTCATTCTTATCCTTCATATCAAGAATTAAAGGTTACTTTTCAATCGGCAATCCTCGGAAAAATCCGTTACTTCAGAATCAGCCGAGTTGTGACGAATGGATTACTATTATATGTATTGGAATGAATAATTAAAATACTCTTTGTGTATTAACAGGAAGTAATCTGCATCCAATCAACCTGAAACAATACAAAGCAATAAATTAAACTATTTATCCTAGTGTAAAAGGGTGAAAACCCAGGTCGATTGCCTTAATATATTTATTAGCTTTTTAAATAGGCAATAAAACTTTTATATACGATGTTATTTTTACATTTATAAGGGTATTGGTTACCATTAAACACATTACATCAACATGTATTTTATGTCGTGCATATGCAAGTATGGAGATCTGGTATGATTGCCAATAGAACATCTCTCCATCAGATTTCAAAATGGAGTAGACGTTAGTTTTCTCGTTTGAATTGTTTTACATTTTCATATCGGGGCCTTTTATAGCTGACTATGCGTATGGGCTTTGCTCATTGTTGAAGGCCGTGCAGTGACCTATAGTTGTAAATTTCTGTGTCATTTGGTCTCTTGTGGAGAGTTGTCTCATTGGCAATCATGCCACATCTTCTCTTTATATTTACCAACTACAACTGTATAGGGTAATTAAAGTTCTGCTTTTAACAATGAGCAAAACCCAAAACCATATCCTGATATTTTGTTTCATTTTGTTCTTTTTAGCTCACCTTTCCTAAAAGGAAATGTGAGCTTTTGCAATCACTTGGCGTCCGTCGTCGTCGTCCGTCCGTCGTCGTCGTCCTCGTAAACTATTTCAAAGATCTTCTCCTCTGAAACTACTGAACCAATTCAAACCAAACTTCATCTGATTGATTCCTAGGGTATCTAGAATAAAGTTTGTGTTTTAATTCCCATTTCATCAAAAAACATGGCCGCCATGGCTAAAAATAGAACAAAAGGGGTAAAATGCAGTTTTTGGCTTATAACTCAAAAACCAATGCATTTAGAGCAAATCTGACATGGGGGTAAAATTGTTTATCAGGTCAAGATCTAACTGCCCTGAAATTTTCAGATGAATCGGACAACCCGTTGTTAGGTTGCTGCCCCTGAATTGGTAATTTTATGGAAATTTTTGCTATTTTTGGTTATTATCTTGAATATTATTATAGATAGAGATAAACTGTAAATAGAAAAAATGTTCAGCAAAGAAAGATTTACAAATAAGTCAACAGGTCCAAAATGGTCAGTTGACCCCTTTAGGAGTTATTGCCCTTTATAGTCAATTTTTAACCATTTTTCGTAAATCTTAGTTATCTTTTACAAAAATCTTCTCCTCTGAAATTACTGAGCCAAATAAAATCAAACTTGGCCACAATCATCATTGGGGTATCTAGTTTAAAAATTGTGTCCAGTGACCCGGCCAACCAACCAAGATGGCCGCCATGGCTAAAAATAGAACATAGGGGTAACATGCAGTTTTGGGCTTATAACTTAAAAACCAAAGCATTTAGAGCAAATCTGACAGTGGGAGAAATTGTTTATCAAGTCCAGATCCATCTGTCCTAAAATTTTCAGATGAATTGGACAACTGGTTGTTAGGTTGCTGCCCCTGAATTGGTAATTTTAAGGAAATTTTGCTGTTTTTGGTTATTATCTTGAATACTATTATAGATAGAGATAACCTGTAAACAGCAATAATGTTCAGAAAAGTAAGATTTACAAATAAGTCAACATGACTGAAATGGTCAATTGACCCCCTAAGGAGTTATTGTCCTTATTCTGTTACACCGTTCCGTAATTTATATAGTTCGTTTGATTATATTCTTAATCTATTTATGTGTTCCAGCTTAGGAGGATTATTCATCTTTAACCTTATAAGAACATTTAAACATTGTATCATCGCTACCTTTCCCCTGCTCACACGGATCTCAAACCGAACATTGCAAGGTCATACCAGTTCTGGAGAACTTTTCAAAGGACAAACGTCATCTAGGACACAATTCGTGGCTAACCACAGAGTGAGTTAATTCTACAACATTGTATTTGAACCCTTCAAATTGCTCTCTACATATTTGAACCTTTTCTCCGTGAAATACCTGGAATTTATCTGTTCTTGAAAGTACAACATTTTCTCGCATTCAACAGACTGTGCTATCAATTACCTTTGACATTTCGTTATAATAACATTAATTGAACACATTGTAAAATTGTATTTTATTTGTTTTTCAGCTTTTTACCATATGTCAGATTGGTTCATAATTAAAGTATCAGCACCTGATAGTCTTTTCTCCTTGAGCCCAATCGTCGGTTATACTTAATGGTCAGGCCATTACAGTAAAAAGTCTACAACTTGCCTGTTGTGTCTCACAGATAACGCCACTCCACGTTAGTTATACAGCTATATAACTACCTACCTGTTGAGCCCTGCATGTACGCGTCATCCCTTGACGTACAGTAAATTGACGACAACCTGTCTTTACATATCCAGACAAGGAACGACAACGTAGCAACGTACATACGTACATACCTTTACACTGACAGTGTAAACTCTTGTGTGAACTCGACAGCAACCTAACAAAGTTGAGTCAATATGGATCCCAGTCATGTGGAACAACAAGAAGAGATTCAGCCCCAAGAAGGAGATGTCCTTGAACTATTAGAAAATCCGTCTAATACATCACAGTCAGATGATACTCCCGAGGCTAGGCGAGTACGTGACCTCACGGAAAAAGGACAAGGAGCTTTCACTGAAAAACGTGACAAGTTCTGTCAGGAACTAGAGGCTCTCTGGGCAGACATTGAATCCCAGTTATTGGAAGTAACAACGCCTCCTAACGATCTCCAGCAACTCCTAACAGTCCAGGACAAACTTGTTAAAGCCTGTAATAATTATCGTAGGCTCACAGATGAATACCTAGACTTTCTGAAAAGGACCCGAACATTGGAGAGTCAAAAAGAAATTGATGCATGTAAACTCTCTTTGGATTTACGTCTGTCCAAAGTGGAGCTAGTTATGGAAAAACTACACGAGCATCGCCTCGCTCTTACAAAGGCTAAATCTACAAAAACAAAGACATCTAGAGGCAAGAAATCCTCACACAGTGGGAGCTCCCACGTCTCTGACATTTCAAGTCTTGCACGGAAGAAGCGTGCTAAAGCAGAGGCTGCCAGAACTCAGATAGCCTTTGCTGAAAAACAGGCCTTGCTCCTAAAGCAGGAGGCAATGATAGAAGAACAGACTCTTTTCAAGCAAAATGAAATAAAGGCCGAGGCAGAACAAGAAGCCATCAGAGCAGAACAAGAAGCCATCAGAGCAGATCAAGAAGCCACAAGTAGAAAGGCTGAGGCTGCACACCAGAGAGCTGAAATGAAACGCGAGGCCATACGCAGGAAAACTTTAATGGAACAGGAGGCTGCACGTGCAACACGAGAAAAGGCCGAAATTAAAGCTGCTATGAACATTCTAGAAGCACAAAGAGAAGCTGCAGCCGCAGAAGCCGAGGCTCGTATCCTGGAATACGATGACAGCCAAGCGTATAGCGATCTCCCTGACGAAAAGGAAGACCCGCTCCAGCGTGTGCAAGATTTCGTCAATAAACTTCCTGTATCAACTGCTGTAAAGGAAGTAACAGGACCTCAAAAGAAAAAACAAATTCCTGTTAAAATTGAGCTGAGTCATGAAGCACCAGCGTTTGTGCCATCTGTGGCACTGAACTTGCCATCACAAACACCCAAGGTCTTGCCTACACGTGCTAAGTCACCAGATGTTAATGCATTCCCAGATCTGGGAACAATAACTAACATAGGAAAACAGGGCGTTTCAGAAAAGATCCCTGTCTTACACCAAAATCAAGGCGTCATAGAAGAGATCCCTGTTTCACACCCAAAACAAGGCGTAATAGAAGAGAACCCTGTAGCATACCAGCAACAAAACAATCCTACGTTAGAGATAACCAGATTTCTCCTTCGCAAGGACTTGCTGTTCTCCCGGCTAACAAGCTTTAACGACCAGGCAGAATCATTTCATACATGGAAAGCCAGCTTTAAAAATGTCATAGACGAACTACAAGTTTCAGACTCAGAACAGATAGACCTACTTATTAAATGGCTTGGACCAGAGTCAGGTAAACATGCCATGAGTATAAGGGCATCAAATGCCAACAACCCAACAAGAGGCCTACACAGATTATGGGAAAGACTGGACGATCGATATGGTGCTCCAATAATGTTGCAGACGTCTCTCGTCAACAAACTTGACAACTTTCCAACACTGACAAATAAAGACAACTCACTCCTTTACGATTTGTCAGACATTATCTCAGAAATAGAGTATCACAAAGAAAATCCCAAGCTGGGATGTTTGCTAGCTTACTTCGACTCGTCAAAGGGGGTAAATCCTATTGTGGAAAAACTACCATACGGACTCCAAGAAAAGTGGATAACAAGGGCTTCAAGATACAAGTCTAAATATGAAGTTGCCTTTCCACCTTTTACAGAATTCTCTGCCTTCATCAGGGAAATGAGCAAAATTAAGAACGATCCTGGGTTCATCTTTGGTTCAAAGGTAACACCAAATACAAAAGACTCTACGCCAAGGTTCACACCTCAGACGTACTCTAAAGTCAACGTCCATAAGACGGCTGTTGAACAGCAAACTGAAGACAGCAGTCAACAACAAAATCTGTGTATCCTACACAAGACAAAGCATACCTTGAATGAATGCCGAGCATTCCGAGCCAAACCAATCGAGGAACGCAAGGAACTGTTAAGACAAAACAATGTGTGCTACAAGTGTTGTGAGTCAACCACACACAGAAGTCGGGACTGCAACGCAAGTATCAGTTGTAACGAGTGTGGAAGTGAACGACATACCACAGCACTTCACATCACTAGACCACAACAATCTGAAAGTTCCAAGTTTAGCTCACCCAGACAAGCCTACGGCGGGGAGCTAACACAAGTCTACGGCGGGGAGCAGACAGAGTCAGCTGAAACAAAGTTAATCTCTGTAAGTTCGATCTGCACAGAGATCTACAAAGATCATAAGAGCGAGAAATCTTATGCCAAGATATTACCTGTGGACGTGTACCACAAGGACAAGACAGACAAAATTATCAGGATGTACGCCATTATTGACGACCAAAGCAACCGGTCTCTTGCCTCGCCTGAATTCTTCAGTCTGTTCAACGTTCGGGAGAAACCTGAAAACTACTCTCTCACGACATGCTCCGGCAGAGTAGCTACTTCCGGGAAAAGAGGAAAAGATTTCGTCATAAAATCTGTACATAGTGACGTACAATTTGATCTGCCTACATTAATTGAATGTAATAATATTCCCAATAATCGAGACGAAATTCCTACTCCTGAAGTTGCAATGCATCATCCTCATCTGACAGAACTCAGAGGAAGTATTACACCACTAGAGGAACGTTGTCAAATTCTACTCCTAATTGGAAGGGACCTTATAGAGGCACACCACGTCCTTGAACAACGCCTAGGACCATCCCGAACTCCATTTGCCCAAAAGTTGAGACTTGGTTGGGTCATAATTGGAAATACATACATTGACAAGCAAACTGTTCCTATTGAAGTCAACACAAAGATAACTTACGTTTCAATCACGGAATCAAAACAACGTCTTGCCTCAAGACCGGAAATAGCCGTTAAGGACAATAATCCAATTGTTGTTCAGTCTAACAACAAAAACTTTCATTCGAATGCCAAGGTCGCTAAATCGCATTCAATACAATCCCTTGAATGTACAGGACCTAGTACCAAGCCTGGTAAACGCGCAAATTCATCTAAAGGGACATCACTCGCGTCACTAAAAGCAAAATCTGTAACTTCTATAGAAAAATCTATAGATAAAGAAAGTTTCAATCCGAAATCAACAGAACCTAAAGTTCATGGAGAGGAAATCAATAGCATTCACAAACCTATTCCGAAAGAAGGACCTATTGCCAAATCTGACTTGAATATAAGTGAAAAGGAACCAGTAGTCTTATCTGGACATCATCACAAAGTAACACCTATTCTTGGACATTACTACAACAAAATCAAACATAGAGGACCCCACTTCACAGATAAAACTGCAAGATCAGCAGGATTGAACATTAAGACGAAACGCTTAATTTCGCCTGATACTAAAGAAGATGGAGCTTTTCGCCAAACCGGAAGAGGATCAAATATTAACTCTCGTCATACCCATCGGAGGACCACCTTTAACCGTCGTCGCCGTCTCACAACGTTGGAGAAAACAGTTCCTACTATCTCAACAACAGCTATGGAACATTCTACAAATCACAGCGATCTCATTGGAGAGATCCTTCTTCATAGGACAAGAAACTGTGCCGAACCCAGTTTTCCGTGGAATTAATCTATTCTGGAAACTTTATAGTGAAATGTCGTAAGTTGAGACGTGATATTTCTCACACGACCAATAGTGGACATTTCACCTGTATATATTCAATTCATATTGGGATTAATTCATTTGTGTAAATCTTGCATTCATATTCGAAAAATTTATGGAATAGTGATATCAGATAGACATCAGACGGGGAGTATTCTGTTACACCGTTCCGTAATTTATATAGTTCGTTTGATTATATTCTTAATCTATTTATGTGTTCCAGCTTAGGAGGATTATTCATCTTTAACCTTATAAGAACATTTAAACATTGTATCATCGCTACCTTTCCCCTGCTCACACGGATCTCAAACCGAACATTGCAAGGTCATACCAGTTCTGGAGAACTTTTCAAAGGACAAACGTCATCTAGGACACAATTCGTGGCTAACCACAGAGTGAGTTAATTCTACAACATTGTATTTGAACCCTTCAAATTGCTCTCTACATATTTGAACCTTTTCTCCGTGAAATACCTGGAATTTATCTGTTCTTGAAAGTACAACATTTTCTCGCATTCAACAGACTGTGCTATCAATTACCTTTGACATTTCGTTATAATAACATTAATTGAACACATTGTAAAATTGTATTTTATTTGTTTTTCAGCTTTTTACCATATGTCAGATTGGTTCATAATTAAAGTATCAGCACCTGATAGTCTTTTCTCCTTGAGCCCAATCGTCGGTTATACTTAATGGTCAGGCCATTACAGTCCTTTATAGTAAATTTTTAAAAATTTTCATAAAATTTGTAAATTTTTACTTACATTTTCCACTGAAACTACTTGGCCAAGTTCATTATAGATAGAGATAATTGTAAGCAGCAAGAATGTTCGGTAAAGTAAGATGTACAAACACATCACCATCACCAAAACACAATTTTGTCATGAATCTATCTGCGTCCTTTATTTAATATTCACATATACCAAGGTGAGCGACACAGGCTCTTTAGAGCCTCTAGTTTAATTATACATGTAGCTATAGCCTTCTTTGATAGAACACTATATTAAATTTCTTTTATTTAATTAAACCTTTTTTTTGAATATGTAATTAAAAGCCATAAATCCGGAACACTAGTATTGTGTATTATAATATTTTGAATATTTACTTAAGAATTTAAGAACACAAAATGCTATCCTCCAAATTATTTTGTTTTCTCTCAAAATTTAACACTGTAAGGAATGGAAAAAAATCTGGATTCAATATATTTTCGTAATCTGCTTGACCACAATATTTATTTTCATCAAATAGAAGATCACATTATTTTTTTTTAAACATACAGGTAAACCCTCCCTTTTGAGGTAACATCATAAATAGTCATTCCCTTATTTCCTATTTTGATAAATCCAGAAAAAAATATAATATGGGTAAAAATTATTTAGTTAAAGCATAAACATAATGTGGGCGTTCATTTATACATAGCATTTATGTATCTACCTATGGTTACGTGCACACAAATGCAATATTATATAATATATATTGTACAGTATATGATAGATGCTTCTGAGAGCATCGGATGACATCTCTTTCTATTTGTTTTAAAGACCTTGGTGTGATTCAGAGCATGTAAACTATTTATTAACATTCTGCGTTTTAAAATTTTATATAAGTCGTAAAAATAGCTAGATCGACGTGCTTATCTATTCTATAAATGGTAACTATAGACCCAACTACAGTAACTGTTACAGTTACTGAAAACTAGTTCAAACCAATAGAGTGCTACAAAACAAAAAAAAACGATAGATTACTGCACTATTGTCAACAGACTTCAATATATAGGCAGTATTGCTCCAGGAACTTAAGGATGTACTTACATGTAGGTGAGGTTTTGGAATTTGTGTCAAATGTTCGAACTCCTTGGTGTTTTTCCATACAATACAATGTAAAATATTTTGCCCCATAACACCCATTTATTTTTTCATATAAGATATATTAGCTCATGAAAGGTCATTTACCAAAATTTTAGAAGATTCATGATTTTCTTTCTTTGGTTTTGAGACCGAAATAATATCAATGCAAAAAAAAAGGTAAAAGTCCGAGTCAGCCTTTTCCCGCCATATTTTTAATCTCAAATATCTCGAAAAGGAGGTCCATGATCTATCAATATTTTTAGCTTATTTTTATCCTTAAAGAGTGCTCTACCTGCTTATAGTATCAATTTTAACTTCTTAATTTATTAATTTTCACCTAACCTCACCTAAGTACATCCTTAATGCAAAGTCGTGAAACGTATCCACACGAAACACAGAACATTTTACAGATCTTATATGTATGTTATAGATATAGGAACAGCACTGTTGTTGAATTTCTTAGATCTAATTGCAGTCTATACCATAAACCTTTGCATGATTAGGGCAACACTACAATTCCAATGAAACGATACATACCCAAAAATGTTCCAATTATCGCAAGATGTACAATGTATTTATAGAGATAATAACATTTGTCAATGTAGGGTCTTTTATAGCTGACTATGCGGTCTGGGTTCTACTTATTATTTAAGGCCGTAAGACCAGCAACACACAACACCACAGTATCGTTGTTTTTGGTAAATACAAATTAAGACAAATCACATAAAAAGTAAACAACAAGCAGCTAGCAACGTTATTTATAAGCGAATAGAAGCAACACTAAATTATAATAGCTATAAACACAACCGCGAATACCAACATTAAGGGAAAGACCATTTACTACAAAAGGGGGGGGGGGGGGGTATGTTTTTTCCCAAAAAAAATATATATTCTGATACCCGATTTGATGAAAAAAAAATTTTGTGGCCAAGCAGACATCGAAAAAAATATTCTTAATCCAGATTGTTCCTATACCTTAAACTGTATATTCTGAAGAAAAAAAAATTGATAGCGCCGAAAAACAACAAAACAAAACGTTCGCGCTTTGTGCAAAAACATTTTTAGATTCAGACAAAGAACCTTGCCCCCTCTCCCAACCTCCCCTCATTTTTTTTCTCAGTTAATTGTTTGCTCCCTAAGTAAATGAATAATCCACATCATCTTGTTTTCAACTTGTTTTGTATTTAGATGACAGTACACATTAAAATAGAATTTAACATGAATGTCGTACGGTGACCTATATTTGTTTGCTTCCACGTTAATTGGTCTCATTGGCAATCATACCACATCTTCTTATTTTTATAAGACATGATAAATTTGAACATGGAAGTATTCCATGATTTGAACAAAGGCGTAATCTTAAATGAGATGACATACACGAGGCCCATCATGGGGTGTCCAAGTAATCACATAATCACTATGATCCCCCAATATAACCACATGAACATTGTTTTTTTTAATTTATTTTGAAACAAGATATAAAAATAAAAACATGAAAATACAGTCCGGGATTCACAAATAATCAAACTATCAAATGAAAGACTTGGTCTGGTATTCAAAATAATCACCATAAAAACGAACAAATAATTACATAATCAAAAACCCCATGAGGAGGCTCCTAAACAAAGTATATGCAAATCACTATAATTTTATGAATATCTAATCACCTGGTCCAGCTTGTTACGTTCACATCTGCAACATACGTAATGATAACTGATATCGGATTCGGAGACTGAGTATTCCTGTCTGTATTGCTATGTGTTTCTTTATTCTACATTGGCTAGAGGTATAGGGGAGGGTTGAAATCTCACAAAACATGTTTAATCCCGCCTCATAATTGTGCCTTTGTCAGATTTGTTTGATTGTTTTTTTTTTTTTTAGTTCATTTATATGTTTTGGAGGTTAGTGTGACGTCCATTTACACCGAACTAGTACACAATTGTAGTAAGGGGCCAGCTGAGGACTACCTCCGGGTGCGGGATTTTCTCACTGCGTTGAAGACCCATTGGTGCCCTTCGGCTGTTGTCTGCTCTTTGATCGGGTTGTTGTCTGCTCTTTGGTCAGGTTGTTGTCTCTCAGGATCAGGTGCTTTTAAGCTCTGGGTTTCGGGATTGATCCCCACGGCCAGGATCCGGGAATTTTTTTTTACGAATTCGGGATGTCGGGATTTAAATTCATTTAAATTTGGGACCTCAGGATTTTATATTTTTAAGCCCGAGATTTCGGGATTAGGACCCAACCGACCCCTCCCCCTGTTTATGAATAATTCAGGATGATAACAATAGAGAGGAGAATATCAGCAGAATATCAAAATAGGATAAAGGAGGACCTAACAATCGAGTTGACTATATACAGTGAAACCTGTTTAAACCGAACCTCTTCGGGACTTAACATTTTGTTTGGTTTTGGCCGATGTTCGGTTTTATCAGGTTCACAACGTATACAATTTGATATGACGGTATGTAGCCAGGTTTCACTGTACATTCTGTTTAAAAATCAAGAAAAAAACAATGGTTTAAAAAAGTTAAGTACAAGGACAACACTATAGCATTGTCTCTATCTAACTCTACATACTCGTTCGTGTGCCATCCCCATAACAGATCTACTCGATGTTCTCGTAAAATAATGTAATAAAATACCACTGACCGTTATTTGATAAAAACTCTTCAGTGCTACATGTATTTAGTATGGGTTTTGCTCATTGGTGAAAGCCGTATGTTGACATATAGTTGATAACGTCTACGTCTTTTTGTCACTGCTGCTGGAGAATAGTCCCATTAGCAATCATACCGCCTCTTCATATTTTAATATAATAGTAATATGGTACAAATGTATTATTCTGTAATAGGCTATATGCATGCATTAATTAACATATAAAACTGAATAATTAATAGTACAAATGACACATATTGTAGCTATGAACTTTCAAAGGATACAAATTACACAATGCAATGTACAATATTTTCAGAAATCTGTTACCATGTACAGAATATGCAATATGTTTTGTGTTTTATGAATATAATCGCCATTTTAAATGTCACCGCTGTTTTCTCTGTTACCATGGCTATGATTTAGTCTCAGGAGCATTTTAGAAAACAAATATTTTTTCAAAGAGTGTTTCTATATATAATAATATATCCAGATTAAACTAGAAAACAACAGAAATCTTTGTTTATTTAAAAAAAATATTTTCTAGATCTATTTGATTAGGGGGAAATTTACAAAAAAACATTTGATCTGTCATACTTAAGCTTCAAAGATTGGTGATGATGGGGGTTTATAGAACAGAGAATGGGCAAATTATATACAGAATAAAGAATAAGACGTTGTTAAAAATTAAATATAAAGAATTATTATAGAGAAACATGAGGTGCTAAAATATGAGGTTTGGGGAATAATTGGCAAAAATCATAAAGAACAGAGAAAAATAGTATATAAAAATATTTATAGAATTCAGAAATGATTGAGCCCCCCTTTTTTCTAATCTTTTTTGCCTCCCCTCTAATCTATAACCTCTTTTGAATAAACAGTTGGAAACTGCAGTGGCGGATCCAGAACTTTTCCTACGGGGGGGGGGGGGGGGGGGGGCGCTCCAGTCATGCTTCAATGATTCCCTATATAATCAACCAAATTTTTCCCACGAAAGGGGGGGGGGCGGGCCCCCCAGCCCCCCCCCTGGATCCACCTATGGAAAGAGTTTGATCATTTGAAGATGAGGGATGCTTTAATTGTTATTCTTTCTGAGATTCAAAACACATTTTCTTTGTTTATTGTTGAAATAGAACCTATCAAGATTATGGCGATTACATCACTCAAAAAGTGTAATAATGTTCTATTCCGTACAGTTCCAACATAAATGCATGTACCATTATATACCGACTAGCCCAATAGCCAATACTTTGGTACTGGTACATGTATGCAAATTTATATATTTTTATGATTCAAATTTTCTGTGAATTACCCTAGAACCACAATAAAATTTTGCTATCAGTTTTTTCTTGTTTCTATATTTTCGGATGATTTTGAATTCAAATTAACAAAATGATGAACCTAATGTTGAAGGTACATTTAGGTCATCTTGTTGAAATCTAATAATATAATAATAACCATCAATTATTTTCAACATTATGTTAATTTCATTCAGTATATGTAAATGACATTGATATAAGTACGATATTTACACTCTAGTACAAAAATGTCAAGTTTTCATTTCACTATAGTCGAGTAGACATATTTGACCTGAAGTGACAACTTCACTTGTGATCCGACTCTGCAGGACAATGAATGCAATAGAGCGCTGTATTATTCACAAGACGTAGTTTTACTAGTAGTGTTTGGGGGAAATAGACGTAACCTAACAAAAAGATTTTCTGCTCATATTAACAATCTTTTTATTCAGCATCTGGTAAAAAAACAAATCTTTTTGTGAAGCGCACTTCAAAATTTATATTTCATGTAGATTGATAACAAGATCCGGCAAAGAAGCTGATGTTATGTAAGACAAATTACAAAAATATTTCGACTATCTGAAAAAAAAGGCAAAAGTTCTGGAAAGGAAGAATCAAAGAAAAGGGGAAAGACAAAACCATGCAGGGAAAATTAAAACTGATAAATGAGGCTCCCGCAGGGTCAAAAACGACCTGCGACCTCTGGGCTTTTTAGAGGCGACTTTCGACCTGAGGGCCTTCTAAAAACGACCTGCGACCTGTAAAATTTTGGAAAAAAAGACCTCCGACCGACTTCCGTCCTCTATGTTGGAAAAAAACGACCTGCGACCTGTACATTTCCCTTAAAAACGACCTCTCGACGAATTTAAAAGCGACCTTGCGACCTGAGGGGGTACCCTGTGGGAGCCTCATAAATGAAATTCTGCAAGATACTCGATCTAAATATAAGATTTAAAAAAAAAACATCATAAAAAACTGTAATGATCTAGGTTTTCCTGAAGGAAAACGGATTTTTCAATTCTGTGAAATTCTGGAGGAATTGGTTGATAGGAGTACTTCCATTCATATTATCTAACTTTTAAAACCACTGTTTTCTATTCTTTATTTTGTTTGCCCTTATAATAAACCTTCAATGTTTGCCTTTATTCTCTATTATGCTAAATACATCCCCCTCTTTTCCTCAACCTAGAATACTTTATTTTTTTGTTTTCAAATCTAGAAAGCCAAAAGGTTTTTCTCATTGTTGAAGGCCGTACGGTTGTTTTAATTGCTTACATCCACTTCTTTTGTTGAAAGTTGTCTCTACTAGTTTTTATACTGATCATACCACTCTTTAATCATCTTAGAACTTCGTTTAATACTGACACTACTTTTAGTATATTTATTTGTGATTTGAGAATGTAACTTACACAAATTATTTGTCAGTTTTAAGAAAAAAAAAGAAAAAAAAAAAATATCACGGAAATGTCAAATTGTAATTAATCACTGATGCACAAAAATTGAACAACTAATTGTGACAGATGCAGCACAACGTGTAGGTGTTGTAAGATCTAGTATGAATACATTTATCTCATGGTTGCATCGATTTTTACAGCCGATACAAATATCAATCAGCGTCTGAAACTATTTTATTAAGTTTATTTTGATCTTGTTATATTTGGATGGACAGATATATAGCATTGACCCAATTGTTGTTCTGTGTAACACGTCGGCTTTAGTTATTACAGTTCTTTTTTTTTAAACCGGAATCATGGGTATAAAACGGTTGCCTCCCTTGAATTCGAGTTTTTACAGCCTGCATTTGAAACAATTTTATTAATTTTATATTTAAAATCGTATTATTTTTGGATGTACAGTTATATAGCATTGACCCAATTGTTGTTCTGTGTAACATGTCGGCTTTAGTTCTTAAGTTGTTTTTTTCTATATCCATCAGCATCTGAAACTATTTTATTTAGTTTATTTTAATCTTATTATATTTGGATGGACAGTTATAGCATTGACCCAATTGTTGTTCTGTGTAAGAAGTCGGCTTAAGGTGGCGCATAACACTACAGGGAGATAACACTAAAAAGAAAAAAGCTATTTTTTGGAATTTTTTGTATTTTTGTCAAAGAGTCAAAGTATATAAGGCAGCAACCATTTGATTTTCTGGGGGGGGGGGGGGGGGGGGCTATGGTTTTTTTTTGGAAAAAAAAGTTTGTTTCCAGGTTTTGGTGAAAAAAATAATTTGTTTTGGACCCTGAGAAAAAAAAATTGTTTGTTTCACCCTCAGCTCCCACTATATGTAATGCTAAAATTGAAAGAAAAAAATTGTTTTCGGTTTGTCGCTAAAAAAATAGATTGTTCTTCGCCGAAGGCGAAAAAAAAAGTTTGCACAGAAAAAAAAACCATAGCCCCCCCCCAGAAAATCAAATGGTTGCTGCCTAATTAGTCAAAATTTGATGAAAAAAAAAAAACCGAGCCTAATTAATTTAAGACAAGGTGTTTGGTAAATGTACCACCTTAATTTCTCTCAGTTTTGTTAACCCGAAGATAAAAAAACAGGAATCTAAAGTCAAAAAACAGATAAAAACGTATGATACAGATCTGCATGCGCATGACTTGTATAACCGGAATAACTTCGTCAGTAACAATCTTGACCAAACATATTAAAAGACATATCAATTTAGCGTTTGTTAGCATTACTTTGGGGATGATAATATTTTTTTTTAGGAAAAAACCATAATCCCATTTGAAGTTAAATGCCTAAATATATGCAGTCTATAATACATATGTGAAATAGTGAGAATTTAGTCATAATACATCATTTGGTCATTTCAATAAAGAAAAGACGTTTACTAATTGGGACGACATCAAAAGTTCAATGTACATTGTAGATTTCACTGACCCCCCCTTTTTTTAACCCCCCTCTTAACTTAATTTGGGAAAAATAGATTGACAACTATTGATACATGAAAAATCGATTTTGGATTCACAAAACTTGCAGCAATTTTAACCCCCCCCCTCCCCTCCCCCCCCCCCCCCAAAAAAAAAAAAAAAAAAACAACAAAAAAAAAAAAAAAAAAAAAAAACTATTTGATTTAAGTTTTTTTTTTTTTATCATACATTGATCATTTAATGTCATCCCTAACACCAAAGATTTGTATGGTGAGACTCTCAGTATATACAAACTTTTGCTAACACTGAAGATAGAAAATTATACACAAACCTAAACCGAATACGGGTGAGTGTTCCGAGTTTTTAGTATTCCATTCTTCGTTCATTTATGATAAGAAAAAAAGTTGAAATATATGTTTAAGTAAAAAAAAAAGTTGTAGAAATATAATAATACCTGCACATGCGCAAAGGTATTCAAGATATAATCTCGAACTATTGATCTTTTGGATAGTCAACCATGATGATATAATATTTTAACATTTCACAGTGCAATAAGATGTTATAGATCAACATACTTGTTGTGGACAATATCAGAAAGATGAGTTAGTATTGATATTAATCCAGCAATATACATTTAGATGTAACCGCAGTGAGGGTCTAGTGGGATTTATATAATAATAATGGGGATGGGGGTTGAGTGATGCAGAATAATTGGTAAAAAATCAAACATAAAGTCGAAATAAATTCAGAATGGAGAAAAAAAAGGTATAAAAATCAGAAAATACAGAATTGAAGGACCCCTAATCCAGAACCTCTGCTTTAACTTTTATGTACATGTAACTGATGAAAGTATGCACAGCCGGTAAAAAACTGACACATATGTATTGTCTGCTTTTATCTTATGTAACACATGTGCATCTCATTCAATGTGTATTCATACAGTGGAACAATGTTTTAATCAAATGAAAGTTTTTATTTTAATAAGATTAAGGCAAATGTTACATTGTATGCAATTTGATTAAAGTGCAGTGGCAAATATTTCATACATACATGTAATCAAAACGATAACAAACTAACAACTTTCAAGGCTTTAAATTCGTTTGCATTGTTAAGGGCACGTAACTGTGTCTGTCTCAGCAAACGTTGGGAAGGGGCAGGTATTAATATTATTTTACAACATGACACGGTTCCCGTCTTGAGATATAGCAAAATAATGCTTTTTATTTAGATATTTTTTCATATTACCGACTTTTGCATCCGGATTTTTTAAACATTTTTCGACAGGTTACTTCCCCTGTTGAAGAACAACAGTTAAGAGCAACCAAAAGTAGATTTTTTTTACTTATAATTGATGCAATCTAGGGGCAAGTTAGTATTTTTCCGATGATTTGGTCGTGTACAGAAAATATATAATACATAATTTACCCCTAAATTGTACAGATAGAAGAGTTGAGTATACTTCTTCAAGATGCTCTTACTTGACAGGCAGAAGATGACACAACAAAAGTAATTCCATAGGGTTGTAAAAGAGTTGACCGTGCGCACATTTTTAGAACGAAGCGTGGATTAAAATAAATATAATTCGGTCAACGACTTTACACTCCAATGAATTTACAAAAAGAAGCATTCAATATTTAAATATATTTGATTTACATGATTTTTCCTCAATCAAGTTGTTTCCATGTTGTCTAGTTTGGCTTTCGGGCTCAGACACATTTGTCACATTATTTCATCACAGTCAATATGCATTTTATTTGTTTTAAGTATCATTTTATTGATTTGAAATTAAATGGGTTAATGGTATAATCCATAAACCTGACTATCATACAGTTATATATAGCAAACAAATATAAAAACAAATTGTATTATTATATTTATTTGGTACAAGAAATACAGAAAACAACAGATAATAAAGAAGATATGGTAAAACAAATTATAATTGCCAATGAGACAACTCTTCTCACGAGACACAATGACACAGAAATTAACAACTATATGTTCCAGTACGGCCTTCAACAGTGAGCAAAACCCACAAAGGCACGAGTATCACAAGTTAAATTATGTGCCGGGCGAAATAATTTTGTGAGATTCTGGTAGTCCTCTTTTTAACTTTAACAGTTTCAAATTCAGTTGGAAAAGGTTTTACTACTCAGATTGGCATACAGCACAAAACAATTAACATAAAAAAGTATCGATCTAAGAGCACTTGAGTTTGCGGTGACTGAAAGCTAGCACAAAGTCAATAACCGCTAAAAAGATAATATTTTTGCAGACTTGAAAGTTTTCCTTGTTCATTATTAAAGTCGATGTATTTCTTTGATTCGTGTCAGATTGATCCATACGTACTACATAACTGATCAGCATTCTCATAAAGTCGTACAAGGTTAGATGTTTCAGTGGCGGATGCAGGAATTTTCGAAAGGGGGGGTGCTAGCCCAGGGCAAAGGGGGGGTGCAGGGGGGGGGTGCAAACATATGTCCCGATTCAAATGCATTGATCGGCCAAAATAAAAGGGGGGTGCGGACCCCCGGAACCCCCCCCCCTGGATCCGCCACTGTGTTTACAGCTATATGAATTAGGCTTGGTTGTGTTTTGTTTGTTCTTCTGTTGTGTTGTTTACATAAGTATATATATTTCAATTCGGACTTGTATACGTATGTTTGTGGCATAACATCGTGGCCACAAGTTAAAATTTTTTTCTGTTTAGTATTAAATTTATATTAAGATCCATTTTGTCACATCTTGTGATCAATTTTATTTGGCAATCGCCAATGACAGTCACCAGGGTTAAAGAACATCAGTTGTTCGACCTGTTAGTCAAATGCGTTTTGTATAAATATATAATTTTTCACTTTTTCGGTCTTTTGGAAAATGTTGTTTGTGCTGTTTTTAGACCCTTCTACAACGAAATTTGTTTTACATGCACACGTATAAAAATTGCGGGTTTTATCCAATCATAGGTTTGAACGTAGTTTTCAATTTAGACTCATTTATATATATATATATATATATATGTGTTTTATTAGACATTTGATCTTCTGATTTAATGTGTCTGAATTATCTTGACACTCGGGCCAATGAGGCAGTAATCACCCAATATAAAAACAATATCAAAAGATGCATATAGCGCATTTTGTTTTGGAAAAAAAATCCCTATGGACATTCTTTGAGTTGTTGTAAGAGTTCATTTTAGTCTCATGAATAATTGTCATTTGTCTGTTTGTCTTTTTCTTTTTTAGCCATGGCGTTGTCAGTTTATTTTCGATCAATGAGTTTGACTGTCCATGTTTGATATCTTTCGCCCCTCCTTTGTACGCATTGAAGTAGTTTAACTAACCAGTTCCATTCAACTTAATATTTCCGACAAATACAGTTGTCAAAATTGCCTATGAAAAGAAATATGACATTCTTAATTTCTATTATGTATACTGATTTCAACAGATCGAATATCAGCTCGCCCTATTAAACTCGCTTAATGTTCTTGCTAATTAAGTCAGTATCAAAACCGAAAAAGTTATTATTCTATATTTCCTCGAACATCAATACACAATACAGTGCGCTACAATTCGTTCGAAAAAAAACAGGTTAATATGCTCTAATTTTAGTACTGACAGGAACGTATTTCGTTATTTAAGGATATATAATTCTTTAGATTGGCATTGACCTAATTTGTGGTCTTTTCAGACTTGATCGATCTATGCTGGTTACGCAATGATTATAAAATAGCGAACATGTAAACGGAGATCCATTAGATCTGCCATAAAATGTATTAAAAACACATTTGACCTTGTTGTGTAATGATCAACAAAGTAAATGTCACAAGGTCATATATTATATATATTATTTATTTCATATCATATCAGTACAAAAAGGTGACATTTTCTTTTTAATTGGAATGAAAGGAAATCTATTTATTTCAGAACAATATATTTGCAAATGTGAGATGCATGATGCAGATATACATATTTTTCCTACCATACTCAAAAATAAAAAAAATAATACATTCACATATCACAATTAACTTGACCAAAGTACTTCCTATAAACAAGGCGATAGGACGTTCCGCTCGAATAGGTCACCTTATGAAGCTTGAAAATGTATGAATAGTTCAAGAAAACTTTAAGAAATATATAATAAGGTCAATGAAGTTTACACACCTTTACATTTGTACAGTGACGTTTATTTAGGCTACATTGTATTGGCTTGACTATGAACACAGAATCTTGCAAGCTAAACTTTTCCCAACCGTCCTTTCAGAGTTCAAAGAAATACTTTCATTTCGTATACCCCCAAAATGAAAATAAAGTCACATCATTAGTCGAATTTCCATTGATAAGAACGATCTTAGAAAATTAAAATGTTTTGAACATAGTGCGTTTTTGAATATCTCAACCAGAATGCATTATATTAAAAGACGGCAAATTGGTCTAATTGTCTATCGAGTAGGGTTTTTCTTCAAAACCAATGATAAAAGGAAAAGAAACACAAATGTTTTATTCACTTTAAATGGATTTCTATTTATTTTCACCAGAACAAGTCACCTAAATCTAGAGCATATGATATAAAATCGCTTCAATCATTTAATTTCTTAGATGTTTTCTCATTTTAATTAAGCTCTTGTGTTTTTTTTTTTTCTTCAAAATTGCTATTTAACCAATCTGGTTGCCGCCTCACTTCGGCACATCAATGGTTTTGGTAAGGATCCATTCGGCAATCCTCGGTAGAATCCGCTATACTCTCCAGATGAGGGTACAGAATCGGCCGAGTTGAGACAAATGGTTGAGGATCAATAACAACAGGGGAAATACACGTATGAAGGTCTTTGATGTGTATGTAACTAAAATCCTTCTCCGAGTTAGGAGCACTATATTAGCAGTAGTAGGATCCCAATTGTCAGTGATCTTCAATTTCTACCAAAGATTAGCTGTCAAAATGCTAACATTCCAATTTTCAATAACTGAAAACAGCAATTATATACTCACAATAACAGATAACAAAAAATATAATTGTCCCATAACAGTTAACAAGAAATAAGACAATAACACCTAACAGCAAACATATTTTAGGCATAACAGATAACAAAGAACTAATTTGCCCTATAACAGAATAACAGTTATACCCCTTGCCCCCTCTTTTAAGTTTATTTAAATGTAATAAACATATACATGTTAATATACCTTCATAATTGCAAGAAAATGGTAACGAAATTATATTTCCTTTCGCAAATATTTCATTTTAAACATTGTCATGGCAACCTTATACGCCTGGAGAAATAAACGTGGGCACAGGGAGTAAGATGAGAAAAATAAAAGATGAAAGTTGGAGTGAATGTAGGAACGGGGAAAGTAACCTAAAAGAAATGGTCAAACAACTAACGGATAGGAAGTACTAATTGGAAGGAAGTCGTAACAAGTATGACGGTGAAGATTTTCAGATTGAAACTGTAAGTGTTGTCCAATCCCTGTAATACAACTGATATCTTGACCCTCAATTTGAAGCATATCTTTATAAAGGGAAGTAAAACCACGACCTACCGTATATAAAAAATAAACAACGCCTACTAACTCTATATGTAATGTACACGGTTCCTACGCGGTCAATTTTAAACCAATGATGTTCCAAGAAATGTATTTGAGGTCAGATAAAAGGATTTATTCTAAAACCGGCAAACTATTGTTTATTAAACATATAGTAAGTAAGTAAGTAAGTAAGTAAATTGTTTATTATAGTGACATGTGTAAATCAGCATAAATTTGTACAAAATATAATTACATGTATAATACACCCGGCCCAATGGACCAATAAGTCACCTCTTACTGTTAGTTCAATATAAATGTTCTAATATCACGTGTCAATTGCCAATTTAAATTTAAATACAGATAATTATAGATTAAGAATTAACGATTGTAAAAGTTCATATATTATTCATCTAATGTTTGTGAAAAAGTTTAAGAATGTTAACTAGAGTAAACTGTTTGTTTTCTACGGAAAAGTGACGGTGCTAAGTATTTAGCTATTTTCCTTGGATGGTTCACCATTAGAAATGTTAATTTTCCCTGCTCATCTAGTTGCGTAAAGTCAGGCACCATTAATATCTCGCTAAAAACAGTTTGTCTGATATCATTATAAAATGTGCAGTTTATAAGAAAATGTAGCTCACTTTCAACATTTTGAGAATTACAAAATCGGCATAGTCTGTTTTCTACTGGTTCCCCAATATATCTACCAGTCTCAATTCTGATCGGTAATATCCCGCATCTAAACTGGGCTAGCACAGATCGCTCGTGTTTCGTAAGATTTAGTTTTACATAGTGCTCTAGTTCGAAGTTTGTTTTAAAGTTTAAGTAAGATCGTAGCTTTGGTTTATTTATCAAGGACTCTCTCCATATATCACTGTAATAAGTTCGTACAATTTGTTCAAAAGATTTTAAATCCACCATTGTTCTACTTTCGTAATAATGTAACATATTAAGTTTAGTGAAAATATCTTTAGTGTCACTACACCAATTGTTTGTGCAACGATCATAATCCATATTGAACACCACTTTCGTTAATCGGTCGTCTTCAAACGATAAAAGCCTATTCCAGTATCGAATAATGTTCACCCAATGTCGAAACTGACTTGGTATCCATCCAGTATCCCCATACAGTGCTAGAATTGGTGCAAATCTGTGAACGCCTAAGTAATATCGAATTGCTCTGTTCTGTACGTTGTCTATTGATTGGAACTTCCTATTTCCCCATATTCCAGATGCGTAGTCGAGGATTGGAGTAACACACGAGTTAAAAAGTTTTTCATAAGACTGAAAACCAAAATCCTTTAAACTATGGATTTTCGAAATAATTTTACCTAAGGCTCTTCCTGCACCTTTAGCCAGAGTCTCTGCATGTAAATTAAAGTTATCTTTACAGTTAAAAGTTACACCTAAGTATTTGTAATCGTCCACTGTTTTTAACGCATTATTGCCGATTGAAAAGTTAAATTCACTCTGCTTTTTACGTCCTTTACGAAAGTGCACGCACTTAGATTTGTCCGTGTTGATCAGAACCCTCCAACGTTTACACCAGCTATGAATCACATTTAACATTTGTTGAAGTTCATCCTCACTTTTTGCGAACATAACAATATCATCTGCGTAAAGTAGAAGTGAAATATGTCTTCCATTAATATCAAATCCTAAATTCAAATCATTAACTTCTTTAACCAAATCGTTGATGAAGATAGAGTGTCGGAGAAACGTTATCCCCTTGTTTTACGCCAGATTTACAGTCAAACTAATTCGTCAGCTTATTGTTGATACGCACACAGGAGCTTGTATGCTGATAAATGCTTTTAATTGAATTGTAAATTTTGCCGTCAATATTATTTAAGCGCAACTTATACAACATCATGTCTCTATCTACGAAATCAAAGCACTTTTTTAAGTCAATGAATGCCGCAAAGACGTTGGGATTGTTTCTCACAATACTGTTTAAGGTAAAAATATGATCTTCACAAGACCTATTTTTCCTGAACCCATTCTGTTCATCTGCAAGAATATTTTCAGTCTCGAGAAAACTTGATAATCTTTTGTTAACAAACGATTCTGTCCTTTTATAAATAAAGGCTCCTGCAATCCCGCTTCTATATACATGTATGTTGCGTGAACGGTAATATTTAAATTACTGATGAACACGATAAACTCACTTAGCAAATAATGACTCAGTGGTGGAGCCTACCTTGTAAGTGAATGAAAGTCACGTGCACGAGTACTCGCAGCTGACAGTATGGATGTCGACCAAGTTCTGATTAAAGAGGCTTCGCATGGGGGTGTCTAAGTTATCACGTGATCACAGGTTTTGCCAATTAAATCAAAATATAATTAATAATTTTTTTAAACAAGACAATCAAATAATACAAAAAAGCAGTCCTAGATTATCAAATAATCAAGCAATCTTGAAATATTGTGTCTGTTACTCAAATAATCACTATGAAAACGGCTAAGTAATCACATGATCAAAAACTCATGATGAGACTCGTTTTATAAAAAATATAGATATCAAACATGTATTGAACATCTTTTCTATATCCTTTTTGCAAATAAATATTCATTCTCAAATGATTCTTGTTCAAATATATTTATTCTCAATTTTGGACAAGTATGACGTATCAATTGTTTTACATTGATCGAGACTAAACTAATTTTACCTCCAGAGGGATAATGTTTAATAAATCTGTTTCCTCAGGCCAAATGAATATGTTTTTCTCACTTATTAGTCGCTTAAATGCATGTTGACACTTAAAATCCATGTCATTATGTCTGATAGAGATCAAGAATTCTCCTGTAAATAAACGTGTTTAAACACACCGTAAAAGTAAATGAAAAACTCATGAAATATACAGAGCCTATAACTTTCTACACCAGATGGGCATTCTACATTAATCACATAACGGTACACATTTTTCTGCAACATGCTTATTTCGACAAGTTATGTCTCTTCAGTAATGCTCGAGGCCAAAAAATTTGAAATCCGAAGCTTCATAAAAAGATTAAGAGCTATACACCAGAAAGTATAGCCAATCATGGCAATGCTGGACAAACATTTAGATCTTTTAAACATTATATACATGTAGCTATAAAAAAAACTCAGTGACGCTCGAATATTCTAATATGACGTTCTTCTTTAGCTTTGGGTACAAAACAAAGCCATGTTCTAATTTGAATAGAACATGGGCTGCACGTGATTGACGTCACAATTGAAATTGCAACGTCAGATGAATTTTGAACAACGCTAGAGATCAAAATTGACATTTTTGTTGGTGTTGCTCGCTAGGAAATTAAATAAAAACATTCTAAAAGTAAGTTTAAATGTTTCTGGTTTTTTTTTATTGATAAAGTGTTGATTTTTCTATGACATTTTTTTCATCAAATCAAAATGGCGACATTTCGAGCGTCTACTATAGGTCCGCTTCGAAGAGCAAAAGTTCAAAATATTCCTATTAGAATCGAAATAATTCTATCATGCTATGCTCTATGCTCATTTTAACATAGGTAGGCATTATATTTGTAAACATTTAATACCTCGCTAACGCTCGGTATTAAGATATTAACAAATATAATGCCTACCCATGTTAAAATGAGCATAGAGCATAGCATGAAAGAATTATTTCTTAAACAAGATATCAATATAAGAGAGACCAATATGAGTAAGTATCTTAGCCTGCGTTTTTTTGGGGCATTTTAATGAGATTAAACCCACATATATAGATATTTAATGTATTTATTATAGTATTTTCTTTATATGATTATAGACAAATAAATTACTACAGTCATAAAACCTGCTTTAGAGACCACCTGTATTAAATAAAAACCTGTTTTTAAAAAACGCCAGTTAAGGACATTTCATATGAATTGAACCTGTATTACAAGACCACCTGTCTTAAGAGACCCCTTTTTTGCTCTCCCTTAAGTCGTCTCTGAAAATAGGTTTCACTGTATTTTATGACATTGCTTAGATCTGAAAAATGCTATTTATCACTTAGAGTATCTGTAAAGACCGTTAGGCCAAATAAAAAAAGTATGTGTGTTTATTGTACCCCTACCTACTTTACCTTAAATTTCTCCCCTACCCAAAAGGTTTTTATGGCTATTTTTGATAACGCACTGTTAAAGTCACAATGTTTCTCCCATAGACTCAATGCAAAAAAAATGAATGAAAATAAAACAAATTTCCTACCTATCCAACCTATTTTTTCAGCATTTGACAGTAAACACACATACTTTTTTTGTTTGGCTTTAGTCAAATAGTTTTTCCCTAGAATAGTTGCCCAGTCACAAAGAAAAGTACTGACAATAACAAACGGATATTGCATATTATAATGTGGTACACTTCAAAACATTAATAAATCTTAAGGTCTGTTCCACTAGTGTGCTTACATCTGATTACTTATCTAGACTTGGAGGGTTAAGATCTCACAAAACATGTTTAATCCCGCGGTATTTTGCGCCTGTTCAAAGTAAGGAGCCTTTTTTAGTCATGTAGGTTTTTAAATTTTTGTTAATTTACATGATTTGGAGTTTAATATGACGTCCATATAAGCTGAACATCTGTAAATCTGTATATAAATTGTGGATAGATATCGTATCAAAGAAGATGCAGTGGCAGAATCTTTGTGTTTAGCTTGTACAGATTTAAAAATGTGCAGTTATATACAGTTTTACAGATGTACAGTTTATAAACAGCTTAATACATGTACAGTTCATATACAGCTTTTACATCTGTACAGTTGATATACAGTTTTACAGATGTACAGTTAATATACAGCTTAAGAGATGTACAGTTAATAATAACTTTATATACCAGCTTTACAGGTGTACAGTTTATATACAGCTTTACAGCTGTACAGTTTATATACAGTTTATAGATGTCATTTGATACGCATCTAGAACTGTATATTAATATTACTTGTACTTAAGTAGCTATGTAGATATAAAGGAATGATGCACAAATGGAGTTTTGATTCGTAATCTATGCTTGATTTATTTCTTGTCTTTTTATTTGAATTAAATGACTATACATCCATTATATAAAGCTTTTAATTCTCATCAAGGTTCGACTTACTTTTGACCTTTACTTTGTACTCTCGCATCCAAGTACCCTTTAAACTTTAGATTTTTGGATATGTTGGCCTCTAGCATCATCCATGACTTATTTCCTGTCGAAATGAGGTATCTGGTACATGGGGCAGTGACATTGGTACTGGTTAATGTTAATGCAGCAATGATAATTAAATCAATAATTTTTCCCGCCCTAAAATATTACCTTCTGCGGTACGATAAAACCAAACCATATGTTACATCACACTGGTATATAAAGTTCATTGACCTTTCCTCAGTCTGATTAAAATACAGATTTTGCTTAAATGACACAAAAACGCGCCATTAGTCTGTTTAAAAGTCCTTTCGGAATCCTCAGGTTATATCAGCTTAATACACACCAGCAGAAATTTGCAATCTAAATTTGATTGGATGATATAAAATTTTGCTGAACAGAAAAAAACGTAGTGTTGTCAGATCCTTGCAGGCAAGCTTGGACACAGGATCAGCACTTTAAGCAGAATAATTTTCCAAATAAAGCATCTTAATTGTTTTAAATAATCCATTGTAAACCACTGACTGTAGTAGTTTCAAGAATCCGCAGCTTAAAGTTGTTTGAAAGAAACAAAGATATTTACGGCTCTAACTTGCACAGTTCATTTTCAATGTAGCAGTACAAAAGCTACATGCCTGTACAAAACTATTGACAGTGGCATATCAAAAAAGGGGGAAAATGTTCCTTGAGTTGGAACCCCGTTCTTGAACGTTCAATGCATTTGTATTGGGACATATGGTTGGAATTATCCTCCCCTTTACACGGGATTGGGAACCCCCTTTTAAAAACGAGTGTCCTTAGTAAATAAGTTGAAAAGTTGAAAATATAATGGTCATAAAAACCGATGGCTTCATCAATCAATAGAAAGTTAAAAGAAAGTTCATTCGTTTCATATAATAAAAAAAGCACTAAAAGATTGTTAGAAATAATTTTTTAATAGCGGATTTTAAATTAAAAGCAGAGAGAATGAAAGGTAAGCCACTGACTGTAGTCATTTCAAGAACATAAAAGCAATTTAAAATGTGGCGGGAAGTTATTTTTTCTTGATTTTTTCCAAATTTAACATTGTTACTTTCTCTCTGCCGTACATTTTGAAAGAATAACAAGCAATTTATAGAATAATTGACTTTTTAAACTATGTATACTAAAAAATGAATAGAAAAATAAGGGTTAGCTGGCAATATTTCTTAAATGGCACTACATTCATAAAACAAGAGAGTTCCGAATATTTCTAACAAAAAGTAACAAAATATCAGTGGCGAAAATCATTGATTTTTTTCCAATTATAAGAATTGTGAAATCACGTTATCTTAACGCGGATCAAGATATATATATGCTGCATAAACCATGCAGTTGATAAACTTAGGACATGAACAGATTCCCCATACAAATTTACTGCATCATTAAAATCAATCCGATTAAAGGAATTGTGAAATCATTTTAAGAAAAAAGACAAAACAGCTTCCAATATATATGTTTCCAAATTAAAAAAAAATAAAAACGGGTATTCAATGGAATTTGCTTAATTCCATTGAAGAC
Organism: Mytilus galloprovincialis; assembly: GCA_037788925.1. Taxonomy (NCBI): domain Eukaryota; kingdom Metazoa; phylum Mollusca; class Bivalvia; order Mytilida; family Mytilidae; genus Mytilus; species Mytilus galloprovincialis. Next base: position 37,202,847 of record CM075343.1, on the reverse strand, counting down.
CCGTTAATAGCCTTCAGCTGTTGTCTGTTCTAAGGTAGGGTTGTTGTCTCTTTGACTCATTCCCCACTTCCATTTTCAATTTTATTCATCAAGCATACAGTTGAATAAGACAAAAGTTTAATGAACTTACAACATTCCCCATTCAAATTTACTGTTATGGCACTACTTGAATAGAACTAGAGGATTCAAAATTAAAAAAAAAAAAAAAAATAAAAAAAATAACTAGTCACGAACATCCTTGAATTCTTTCCGATTATAAAAATTGTGCAATTACGTCAAAATAAAAAAAAGATAAACCAGAGATCAAGATATATGACAATAGTTAAATTCATTAAGGACATGAAGATTCCCCTTTCAATTATACTGCTATTATTGCATAACATGGATACGACTAAGGGATCTAAATTTCTAACAAAAAGTAAAAAAAAAAAAAAAAAAAAAAAAATACCACTGACGAACATCCTTGAATTCTATCCGAATTATAAGAATTGTGAAATCACGTTAAAATAAAAAAGATAAAACAGCGATCAATATATATACTTCATCACTCATACAGATGCGTAAGACTGTAATTATATTCTCTTAGGACACAAATAGAACCTATTCAAATGTGCTGTTATTATATATATATTTTCAAAAAAATAAAAATCTATCGAAAACACTTTACTTCTGTCGACTATAACTTCAAACACAACATGTGCTTTCTATTCTAATATATCAATGTTGTTTTTGACAAAAAAAAATAGACGCATATATCAATATATAACCACATTGGTGGCCTTCGGCTGTTGTCTTCTCTATGGTCGGGTTGTTGTCGCGTTGGCATATTCCCCATTTCCTTTCGCAATTTTACAGCATACAAGTTCAAGGGAATTTAAAAAGCTGGAGATTTATCTAGCTATTAAAGTTTAGTCCCATATCAATTGTTTGCTTTCAAATGGATGTAGTTTTTTTGGCAAACGCCTTTTCATTTTTCTTTCCTGATAAACGTGATCGAAGAGGGTTTTGCAAACTTTCTTTTATGTACATTGTTTATATACATGTACTTACAATATTTCTTTGAAGTTTTATGGTAATAGACCACTTTGAAAAAAATGAAATTATTTTTTTATGTTACACCAACTTAAAATAATGAGTAGGAAGACATACTGCATAAGAAATCCACCTTTTATCAATAATCATTTTTTTGTTGTAAAATAGTCTTCTTTGTGCACCTCTTCAAAACGGAATAAGAAGAAACAGATGCAATAAATTGCAAACCAGGTGCTCCGCAGGGCGCAGCTTTATACGACCGCAGAGGTCGAACCCTGAACAGTTGGGGCAAGTATGGACAAAACATTCAAGCGTGATACAGCTCTGAATTTGGATTGTGATCAAATTTTTGACATTACATGGGCTTTTTTTTACACAAAACAAATGTCAAGATTTTACAAATCAATTAAAGATTTCTTCTTCAAACTTTTAAATCTAAAATTAAATAGTTGACACAGCATAGGTTTCTGACACAGAATGAATGTGGTCTAATGAACTTAAAAGTTTTTTTTTGCCTTTGAGCAATTCACTATGCTGTTGAATATTAATCCTCTCAAAAAAATGTTTGAAGAAATTTTCTTTTTATTTATGAAATCTGAAATGAGAAAAATTTAAACTCCCCCCTTTTTTTTCACATCCCCGTTTCCCTTTTTCCAAAACTGATATCAATTCAAATTTCTAATGGAGTTTGCAACAATAACTACTCTTTTAAATACATCATATAATATTAAAATGTAAAATAAAGTGCTTGTTATCACTGAATGGTAAAGATTGGTTGGTAGTAAAAGTGAATATACATTGTTTATTGTATAAAACAATAAAAAAAACTTCATCAGCAACATTTTATATTGGCAAATTTCCAATGAAGTTATTTACATAAAGTTATTGGCAAATAAAAATAGAAAATGACATCATAGTCATGTCTGGCAAATGTCCAACATACATTATCTAAAAACATTTTAGATAAGATAAGGAAAAAAAGCTTCATCAGCAACATTTTATATTGGCAAATTTCCAATGAAGTTATTTACATAAAGTTATTGGCAAATAAAAATAGAAAATGACATCATAGTCATGTCTGGCAAATTTCCAACATATATTATCAACTACTATTCTATACAAAGAAAGATAACTCCAATTGAAAATTAATTGCTATTGCACAATATTGTGCAATTAGATATTTCTTGCTATTGTGCAATACTGTGCAATTGAAAATTTCTTGCTATTGCACAATACTTGATATGGAATCCTGATTTGGACCAACTTGAAAACTGGGCCCATAATCAAAAATCAAAGTACATATTTAGATAAAGCATATCAAATAAGCCCAAGAATTTAATTTTTGTTAAAATCAAACTTAGTTTAATTTTGGACCCTTTGGACCTTAATGTAGACCAATTTGAAAACTGGACCAAAAATTAAGAATCTACATACACAGTTAGATTTGGAATATCAAAGAACCCATTTATTCAATTTTTGATGAAATCAAACAAAGTTTATTTTTGGACCCCCATTTGGACCAACTTGAAAACTAGGCCAATAATTAAAAATCTAAGTACATTTTTAAATTCAGCATATCAAAGAACCCCAAGGATTCATTTTTTGTTAAAATCAAACTAAGTTTAATTTTGGACCCTTTGGACCTTAATGTAGACCAATTTGAAAACGGGACCAAAAATTAAGAATCTACATACATAGTTAGATTCGGCATATCAAAGAACCCCAATTATTTAATTTTTGATGAAATCACACAAAGTTCAATTTTGGACCCTTTGGGCCCCTTATTCCTAAACTGTTAGGACCAAAACTCCCAAAATCAAACCCAACCTTCCTTTAATGGTCATAAACCTTGTGTTTGAATTTCATAGATTTCTATTTACTTATACTAAAGTTATGGTGCAAAAACCAAGAAAATGCTTATTTGGGCCCTTTTTGGCCCCTAATTCATAAACTATTGTGACCTCAACTCCAAAAATCAATCCCAACCTTCCTTTTGTGGTCATAAACCTTGTGTTAAAATTTCATTGATTTCTATTTACTCATACTAAAGTCATTGTGCGAAAACCAAGAAAATGCTTATTTGGGCCCTTTTTGGCCCCTAATTCCTAAAATGTTGGGACCAAAACTCCCAAAATCAATCCCAACCTTCCTTTTGTGGTCATAAACCTTGTGTTAAAATTTCATTGATTTCTATTCACTTTTACTAAAGTTAGAGTGCGAAAACTAAAAGTATTCGGACGACGACGACGACGACGCCAACGTGATAGCAATATACGACCAAAAAATTAAACTTTTTGCGGTCGTATAAAAAGAGGTCACACAATCATAATTTGCTTAAGATGCATTGAGATCCGTAACATATATACATGTAGTACCTTCTACAATTCACGTCTTGCATTTGTGTCCACTACATGAATATGAAGTTATATTTATAATACTTATAAGTTTATATTCGCTATTTTGGATTTATTTTAATCGTGGGATACCACTTATTGGGGACTTTGTGGTAAAAGAGTATTCAGAAACTCAAATATTAAACTAAATACACATTGTATGCAGACTTCAATCCCCTCAACAATGAAACTAATAAAATTGAAAATGGAAATCGGAAATGTGTCAAAGAGACACCAATCCGAGTAAAAAGGAGGAAATAGTCCTGGCCACCAATCGGTCTTCAATATAGCTGCACACAGAGGCGTAGTTAAGTTGGCTCCTATACAAACATGTATACTAGTAAAGTGATAAAGGACGTAACACTAAACTCCGAAATATATAAATGAAATAAAGTTGAAAATCATACAAGACAAACAAGGGACTCCTGACTTGTTTCTTTTCAATTAAGAGTTCTTAAGTATATATTAATAGAACCAAGCCAGAAAAGTTTGAATTGTTTAAGAAATATAACCTCATATTTACCTACAGCTACAATAGAAATGCCAACAATTTGTTGAAAAAAGTCTACCTTCTAATCTAAATATTTTGCCATTAAGAAGCTCCTGTTTGTGTACATATGCAGGAAAAGTCGGTATATTGCTACCTCAAAATTAAAACCGTCTTGTTTTATAGATTCTGATACTGATATGACCACTGATGTCAAATTCTAAGTATCTAAGTATAAGTCAATCAATGCGACAGAGGAAGCAGTGTCTGTTTTTTTTTTTAATTTAGAGGTCTGAAATATATCTTAATAGAACCAATCCAGAAAAGTTTGAACTGTAAATGTTTATTGTTTAATTGATGCCATATTTGATAGTAGTTATTAAAGGTACCAGGATTATAATTTAGTACGCCAGACGCGCGTTTCGTCTACATAAGACTCATCAGTGACGCTCACATCAAAATATTTTTAAAGCTAAACAAGTACAAAATTGAAGAGCATTGAGGATCTGAAATTCAAAAAAGTGGTGCCAAATACGGCTAAGGAAAGCTATGCCTGGGATAAGAAAGTCCTTAGTTTTTTCGAAAATCTCAAAGTTTTGTAAACAGGAAATTTATAAAAAATGACCACATTATTGATATTCATGTCAATACCGAGGTGTTGACTACTGGGCTGGTGATACTCTCGGGGACGAAACGTCCACCAGCAGTGGCTTCGACCCAGTGGTAGTTATCAAGGTACCAGGATTATAATTTAGTACGCCAGAAATTGAACGACATACATATTTGACATGCATGTCTGTGAGACTGTTCACTGACTGATAAATCACATTAAGCATTTAAAATTTAGTTATCTAAGGAAAGATACAAGGCAATGGTCTTTAATTGCTGTAACACTATGATGAATGAAACACACCGTATTCTAAACGAATCGCTAACCTTTATGTAAACTTTTATTGATTCTTTCCCTTAATGCTTGTCGTATGTTGAATCGACTGATTGGTGATCATAAAAAAAAAATTGATTTCAGTACTTTGATATTTTTTGAATTTTCTAATTTATGCTCTCAATCGAACCTGTTAGCAGTTATTTCTAGACAACATGTGTTGCAAACTAAAACCGGCATCCTAATTTGTTCCACGTTTTACTTTATAATGTTCCAAAAATATCTACGTATCGATCAATAAAGGCAATTGTAGTATACCGCTGTTATATCATAAGTTAGTGATGACATTTAAGTGCATTAAATGTGATGCCCCATCATATCTTATTAACAAGTTTCATTATGTTTCAGACAGAAATCCATACCCCTTGAGAAATACTGTTCAAGGAAACCTCATACTCCCTAAACCAAAAACAGAATTGTTCAAAAAATCTTTTATGTTTTCTGGACCATTCTTGTGGAATAATTTGCCAATAGCGTTAAGAAATATTACAAATGTTAATTCTTTCAAATACAAAATAACAGATCATTTATTGAAATCAACCTAGCTGTATCAATAATATAAATAAACTGATCATGTCATCATGTTTATTTTTTTCATCACATTTTATCAAGTTGTATTGAACATTATTATCATACTTGACTTTTTATACTGATGTATGCAATGTATATGTTTGCATTTTGTTTGATTTCTCATGTCGAGGGCCTCAGGGAAGATTAGTTATATAGCTAACTGTGTAACCCTCTTAAAATAAAGTATTGTTGTTGTTGTTGTTGTTGTTGTTAGAAATTCATTAATCGATTTAAAAAAACAAACAAATCCGGGTTACCGTATAAAACTGAGGGAAACAAAATCACATATAAGAAAAGAACAATGACACAACAGAAACACAAAAATGCAACACACACAGTAAAGAACTATATTATAACAATGTTAATTTTTCTTACTTGGTACAGGTCATTTTAAGAAAAAAAAATGTGTTGAACATGGTTTTGTGGCTAACCAATAGAAGACTAAAATATTGAAAATATAAGTTTATTACTATCAACTGGTTGATGTTGTATCTTGTCATCTGAAGCAAATATATTTCAATAATATTTTTTTTAAACTTTTTAAAAGATTAAATGCCATAGTGAAAGATGTGACCAATAAATATGTAAAAGGTTGGATGGACTTTAAAGAGAACAGCATAAGTATCGAGTACAAAGATTACAAAAAGGTATAATCCATCTTTATACCATTTTAATGAAATCATAGGGGTAACCAATCCATCTGCCCTTTCCCTTTATGTGCTCATACTAAAATATAAACCACACTCGAAACACTTAATTACTCCACAATTACATCACTTTCGAAAGGTGGCCCAGTTATAATTGTAAGATATACCTATATTTTGGTGGCATCTTTTTTAGCATGGTACTTTAAAACAGCTTAAAATTGTAAACAGTTACAAAATATAATGTTTTATTTTCTATCCCTTTAATTGTGAGTAAACAAGAATTAGTAATGGGCGCATTATTAGCCAATGGATTATTGTTTTCTTTGTATATACTGTTCGGATATAACAAAACCAGTAAGATACCAAAAATATCGAACTCTAAGAAAAATGCAAAACGAAACGTACCCTCACAAATGGCAAAGTTGAAAGCTGAAACCCATTGAACAAATCGAAATCAACTGTACTATTTCTCCTGACTTGGTACAGGCAATTCCTTGTGTAAAACAAATGTGGATACAAACTGGTTCTAGAGCTAGCTAAACTTCATCTGTGTTTTATAGCTAGCGAAACCTCTCACTTGTATGACAGTCGCATAAAATTCCATTGTATAGACAAGAATGTGTGAGCAAAACAAACAGACATATCTTAATGTTTAAGATCATGATATTTTTAATTGTCAACACATGTATCCATACAGTAACTTCTGTAACTTTTTGGTACTGTTGTAATTGGTTACCAAATTTGTTCTTAATAAATTAAAACTGCATTGCATTATATTTCCTTCAATTATAATCATTAATACTGCAAATATTTCATATAACTTATTTTTAATTGCAGTCAATTGTTATTTTATAAATAATATAATTGCTTATTTAAAACAACTAATGGCTGAGGAATTTGTCATAATTACAGATCTATAACACCACTTAATGAGAATAACAAGAATACCAAACTCAAGAATGAATTAAAGATCAAGTTCATAAAATATGTTAAGAATTAAAAAAAAAATATATAAAAAATGAAAAAAATGAAAAAATAAAAGGTTAAGGTGGTACCCAACACTTTCACTAAAATTAATTTGGCTCGTTTTATTTTCATAAAATTTTGACAAAGTATTAACTTTGACCCTTTGACAAAAATATAAAAATTTCAAAAAATTTGAACCAATCATTTTGTCATAAATATTACACTGCTTAAATAGCAATTTGACAAACACTAATTTTGATCATAGAGAAGCTTAATCATGTTAATGTTCCCTTAACAACACAACATAATTAAAACTTTAAGCTGATTTTACAGAATTATCTCCATGTAGTGTTAGGTACCGCCTTAAGTCCATAAAACCTGACAAATACACATGTTATAAATCAAGGGAAGGAGTATATAACTATATTTTTAAGGTATAATTTTTATAAGGATTAACCTAAAAATTACAATAAATGAAAAAATTATAAGAACAAAATAAAATAATAAGTACAAAATTGTGTTTTTCAACAAATGCAAATGTATAATTATCAAATATACTCCAATTTCAAATATTAAATTTCAAACAGTAAGCAGTAAACAGTAACAAAATGTCCGAACTCGAAGGTAAATCCTAAACTGAAAGGCCATAATCAAATAGCAAAATCAAAAGCTCAAACACATCAGACGTCATATTTCTGACTATTTTTGTTACATATCTATTCGTTTTTAGATAATTTAATGACGAACATATCTTTGTTAAAACACTTAACTTACGACGCATAATCCAAAGGTCAGGTCACATTCATTAAATCCTAGATGTTTAACAATACGAAAAAGGAATTTATAAATTCATACCTCGGATCAAGGTCAGATCCGAACGACACCCTTTGTGCACTGAATTGGTAATCGCCATTTTTCAAAGTTTACTAACAAATTTAAAAAAAAAAACAAAAAAAATAAAGCATTCCTCTTTAAAAAAATATTTATGAAATTTTAAATGGATGTCAATACATTTTCCACAAATATTTTTTTCAGTTGACTTTATCTACACAGAAATTATTTAATAAAAATATATTTTTGCAGTGCTTGTAACTGCATTTTACATAACTACTTTAATAACTGAACAGGAAAATGCTGCTATTAATTTTTTTATGATATCTATAGCATATATAATTTGAAATTTTGGTTTATTGAAAAACAACCTGTTTTTAGATAAACCTTATATAAGTTAAAGCTTGTTTACATACCGGGTCACGTGTATTTATTTCTAAGTAATGAACAAAAGATTTTTTAAAGTTAATACATTATAATAAGAAAGTACAAATACTGTCAATTATAACTATCTTATTACAATTTTCGATGTCTTTTAACAATAATATAAATACAACTAAAATCAATTTTCGATTTAAGAAAGACTTATTATGATGTCTATGATAATCAAAATACAAGATTAGAAAAAAGACTTTTGACAGTACAGATCATATATTCACAACAAGCAAGACAAGTGTTAAATAGTTCTGATTTATTCTTAAATCAATTCTACATTTAACCATAACACAGTGCATATGGAATATGTTTTAACTTCTTTCATTATATTTTATAATATTATCCATATTTATTGTCCATTTTTTATTAATTAACAATTAAACCTTAGACTTTTGGAGGAATGGATTAAAAAACAAAATAAGCGAGACAAATATTAAAGAGTTCTTATTTATTTTCAGATCAATTCTGTGTTTAACTAAAACACATTGCATATGGGGTATATTTTTTACTTCATACATTATATTTACATTATTATTATGTTTAATACTATTCCCTATATCTATTGTCCATTTTCTATAAATTAGCGATTAAACTTTTGATTTTGGAAGGAAAGGATTAAATGATATATTGAATAGTTCTAATTTATTTCAAATCAATTCTGCATTTGACTATAACACAGTGCATATGGAGTAATTTTTACTTCTTACATTATATTTAATAATATTCACTATATCTATTGTCCATTTTCTATTATTAGCAATTAAATTTTGGACTTTGAAAGAAATGATTAACTAATTAAAACAACCGAGACAAATATTAAACAGTTCTGATTTATTTTCAGATCAAGTTCTGTGTTTACTTAAAACACATTGCATATGGAGTATATTTTTAACTTCTTACATTATATTTACATTATATTTGTTAATATTCTCTATATCTATTGTTCATTTTCTATTAATTAGTGATTAAACTTTTGATTTTGGAAGGAAAGGATTCAATGATGTATTGAATAGCTCTGATTTATCTCAAATCAATTCTGCATTTAACTATAACACAGTGCATATGAAGTAATTTTTACTTCTTACATTAAATTTAATAATATTCACTATATCTATTGTCCATTTTCCATTAATTAGCAATTAAATTTTGGACTTTGGAAGGAAAGGATTAACTAATTTAAACAAGCGAGACAAATATTGAATAGTTCTGATTTTTTCTCAAATTAATTCTGCATGAATCTATAACGCAGTGCATATATAGTATTTTCAATTTCTTACATTATATTTAATGATGTTCTCCATATTTATTGTCCATTTTCTATTAATTAGCAATTAAACTTTCTTAAGAATCCTATTGTAATATGTCAATAGACTTACCTTCTTCGTTAACGTTCCTTCTATTGACGGTCGTTGCCCTGTTCTAAAAATAAAAATGTCGACGTGACCTGGTTGGCGGGTAATCGGAACATTGATTCTGTACTGAAATCCTATTAATAGAGTATGATGGGTTAGCCTTGATTACAGACAAACTAGAATAGGAATATTGGCTACTGATGATAAATATTTTTCATGATGATTTAGATAATAGCGATGTATGAATGTTTTTCGCAATACCATGTCTGTACAGTCAATGTATATGCTTGAAGCTAAACGTAACACACTTGTAAAATCTTTTACATATTTATATTGATTATATAAACAGTGTTAACGTATCTTATAAAAAAGCGGATAATTTAAATGTATGTTGCTACGGAAATTGCATCAAAACTTAAAGGAATAATATGGTTAGATATCGGAGTCATCAACGCGTCACAATAAACCAAGGGATCACGAGTGGTAAAATTGAAGTCAGATATATAATAAAACTATTCGCAGGCAACATTACGAGTTTGTTGACCGTTATGATACATTACAACTGAACTGTCTATGTGACATTTTTTACCATATTAGTGTCATTTATCTAGAGTTTTTATTTATTTGGGTACATTTTGTTTCTCTTATGGCATTATTAGCAAAGGAAGTTTTGTTTATAATTCAGATGAGATGACATATGAAAAGCAGCCTTCTTAAAAATTAATATGTTATTCGTAACAATATATAATATCTCAATATCATTTTAGGTAATGGTTAAATCACACTATTGACGAAAAAGATTGTGTTGAGTATTGTATATACTGCTTTGTAATGTGTATATATTTCAAAACAAATTAATTATAATATTATACACCAGGATCTGATAAAAGGGTCTTCAAATTCGTAATTTCATAATATTTTCTGAACTATTTTTCTCAATTCTTTATACATTTTCACGATATTTTTTAATTCTTTATATTTAAGAACACATTAATATATTTTTTTTAATGTTCTTTATTTGCTTTGCCTATTTTTTTCGATCGTATTGGCCAATTATTCTGTCGGCTGTAAACCCCTATCGGACCATCAAACAGACTCTAGAGATAAGGGAACGGCTATTTCACTTCAAGGGGGAGGATATTTTTTTTCCTGAACAAATATTTTGGTCCCTAATTTGATGAAAAGAATATCTGTTTAAGCAGAGCACAAAAAAAAACATACCCCTTTTGAATTTAATGGTCACTCCCTAAAGGGAAACAGGCAGCAGTAAAGACAACATAGAAAACAATAAGGTGCTAAAATATAAAGAAAAGAAATAAAAGGAGTGCGGAATTATAAAGAAAATAGATATTACATTTTAAAGGTATAGTTGAATTCTAATATAAGTTTACAAGACCGAACTTTAATGCAAATTAATAAAAAAAAGTACATGAACAGATATAAGATAAAGCACTATCACTTAATGGAATGTGTAAAAAAAACAAATGTCATCTTCCCGATTTGATGCAGGCATTTTCCGTACATCGTATATGCATAGAAAAAATGGTGTTGTAAGATTTGTTCTGGCATACAACGTATATGAGATGAGATAGAGTTCTATTTTCATTTTTTTTTATTTTGTTAGCACACCTAATATTTTATTAAAATGATATATTTATTTATATTTATTAAATTATAATTATATAAGACACAATTTTCCTCATTTATCCGTACTGGCAGTGAATATTCACATTAACTTGAAAATACCTGAAAACATTGAAAAATCTTAAAAATACTAGTACATCACTCTGAAATAAAAAGCTTGTTATATAATCGACTACACAGTATGAAGTTTCTCATTTTTGACGGGTGTACACAGACCTGTAATTTCTTAAACACACGTATTCGAACTCTGGTGGATAATTGTCTAATTGCATAAGACCTCATATGAAAGGTCTTTGACCTTTTATCCTAAGGTTGATTTGTATATCAGGTAAGGCGAAATGATCTGTGTAGGTCGCTTTGAACTTTTGAGTATACATCATTCACATTATAATACAATTCATGAATGCGATTATTAATACGCTATGTGCTGTGACCCGAAACTTCTTTTTAAAGTTTTTATCGACTTGTAAGTGTCCTCGACTGAACTTCCTTGTTTATTTTTAGATCAACCAATCAGATTTGATGTTGTTTTGGGTTACCGACCGTTAAATATATTTCAGATTATTGTACATGTCGGAAAAAATACAACTTGTAACACCTTGAAATAATGACCGAGATCTGACATGCTTCACTTATAACAAGTACTTTATGTTAATGATTGGAAAAAAGTGATTATGCAAAGGTTTTGTATAAAACAAATAATGATTGAAAAAGCCAAAATGATTGCAAAACGAAATAAGGATTAAAATAACTAATACCGATTGAAAAAAGAAATTATGCAAGGGTTTCATAAAAACAAAATTGATCTAAATAAATAATGTTAGGGCAATAAGATGTACAGAAAAAAAAATTAAAATTAATTATACAATGCATACATGGAATTAAATTAAGTATGCATTTGTTAAAGGCTGACATTTGATTTTTTTATCATTTGGTAGAAACAACTTTAATATTTAAAGGACGATGGAGTTAGATATATCATTTAAACTTATTACATGTACCGGTATAATAGTAAAAAAAATCCTCCCATTTGGTCTAGTCTAGATGTATAGAATTAGCGATACTACATTATATTTTGGTTTCATCGAAAGATTTAAAGATTTTCTATTTAAAAAAATGTTATATTCAAATCAATTATAATTATAAATAAACTCATCATAGATACCAAGACTAAATTTAGTATAAACGCCGGACGTGCGTTTCGTCTACAAAGGACTCATCAGTAACGTTCGAATCCAAAAAAGTTAAAAAGGCAAAGTAAAGTAAAAGTTTGTTTGAGCGAAAAAAGGGGGATCACCTTATGTGTTGTGTTTTTACTTTTATTCGAAAGTAATCAGAACGACGTCAACGGATAACCATTAACTTACACACTAGCGTTAAGAACTAATTTACTTAATACTGAAATTGTTTTCTGAACTAATATTAATGAGTTTATGAAATTTAAATCAAATTCTAATAACACCATACTTCATTGTCCAACAATGACAAATGGATCAAACACAAGTCAACCACAACATTATGAGATCCGTAAACAAACACAAGTCAACCACATCATTATGAGATCCGTAAAAGGGGGAACGCGAAATAAAATTGCCATTTCACGATGAACGAACAATTAAAAGTATCCTGCACGTTGATCTTTTTACCAAATTCATGAAACAGTAAATAACGAACCTTTTTAACGGTTGAACGTGAAATAAAAATGGTTGCACGAAAAAAATACCTTTACCACCCTCGTCAAAATGTATGGTTTGTTTATACTTTTTAATCATTATAAAATATCCCACTCGTCAGACAGAATATATGATCTGTATTAAGATCAGCCTGTTCTAGAAATGTCATTTGTAACCTTAATATAAATTGTTCAAGGTAGAAGATGTATACGAATACATTTTTATTATATTATAATGTATTTTATCTCCACTTCAAAGCACTGAAGTGTTAAACCGTACCAAATTGATATTAAATATTTTATGCTATAATAAAACACACATGGTTTTGATATACGAACGTATTGTTTCGGATCTTCCCAATATTTGATAAAAGTATTGTTTTATTCTCTGTTCGCAACTCGCTTAAAAATACAAATTGTATTATTGTTAATTCGTGTAAAGAATATTAAGTAATTATTTTGAAAAATACAAAAATGATGGCTGGGACAAATAGCAAATACATAAGGAGGATCCATTCTTCGAAGGATAAGGAGGAATATAACAAGTTTAAACCTGCTGCATTCTGTATGTTGTAGGTGCCTGTTTCATATCAGCAGCCTTTAGTTCAATACACCTTATCGCTATTTGTCCGCCATTGCTGGATATCACACAGGTTCCCGTAATATTTTGACGTCATAAAACAAAATATCTGACGCCACAATGGAAAAGTGATTGTTGTATGCGTCAAAAGTTGAAGCGGCCGGGTCAGCCGGGATTAGCGATAAGGTGTATGATTGTCGTTGGTTGCTATGATTCATATTTGTATATCATTCATTATTTTGTACAACAATATGGTCCTAAGTTTTCTCGTTTGTAGTGTTTTACATTGCATTTTGAGGATTTTATAGCTGACAATGCGTTATGGACTTTGCTTGTTGGTGAATACCGTACGAGCTGTTAGTTTGTGTGCCACTTGGTTTCGTTTTAAGATTTTTTTCATTTGTAATCATGCCCCGTCTTTTGTTATATAAAGATAATTGACTTATAATATTCAATACCTATGACTGAATAGTGACGCTCCAATCAAAACAGTTAAAAGATCAAACATATACGAACTTCAAGTTACTTTTTCTTAGATTGTTAGTTTATAAATTTATAAATTATTTAGAAACTAAAGTTTCAACACCCTTAGATAAAAGAGAGATTACATACACGTAGATGACATAAACAGCGACTTTGGATGCCTTTGTGTATTTATTATTAGGTCCTACTCGGTTATTTAACTCTTCAACTATTTCGGTTCTTATGCAATATCGGTTAATTGTCGGTTAATGAGTTTCAATGTTCCTTTGGCCTCTTTTTGATTGATAAGCTTAACCAAAAAAATGAGACGAATCACTCTTGTTCGCAGTCAGGAAAGTTGACGATTCCTTGTCAGCCGTTCCGTTGATTGATTGTCAATAAACTCACAATAGATACCAGGATTTCATATTTACGCCAGAAGCCTGTTTCGTCTACAATAAACTCATTAGTGACGCTCGAAAAAAAAATAATAAAAAGGCCAAATGAAATACGAAGTTTAAGAACATTGAGGACCAGAATTCCTAAAAGTTTTGCCAAATACAACTAAGGTAATCTATTCCTGAGGTAGAAAAGCCTTTATCGCTTTTGATTTTGTCCGATACTTTAAATGAATTTGATCCTGATGAATTTAATTTGGGTTCGATATGTATGTTCTCAAAACATCATTTTCGTATTCGACATTACAAAGATTTTACGGTAACCATTGCTACTGATTTTTCCTTTTCCCGATTTTTCCTTTCACTGATTATGGATAAGTATAGTACCAAGTCAGGAATATGGCAGTTGTTATTAAATTGTTCGTTTCTTTGTATTTCACATTTGCGTTTGTAGTTGTTGCACTTCTGTCTTTCTGTTGTTGTGTTGTTTTTCCATTATAATTGATGTGGTTGCCTCCGTTTTGATTTGTAACCCAGACTTGTTTTCTCTCTATCGATTTATGACTTTAAACAGCGGTATACTTCTGTTGCATGTATTTGGGACAGGCGCAAAAATGAAGCATATATGACGAAAGCAATCACCCTGTAAGCAAACCATATGATGATAGTCTTGAAATTCATACAATTTCCTCGTTTTTCGGGCGTTAACTTGATTTGTATTTTCAATTGATTTATGACATGTTTTCACCATTTAACTACTATTTCCTAAATAGATTTAATTCTAATGAGAAGAAAGACAACTCTAACAAAAAACTAATGACGATTATTGTGTGTGAGAGCATACATACTATTATTCTCACAAGATGACTTCACACATTCAAATACTGTTATTGTGGATAGGTTCATCACAACTACGGAACAGTCCGATAAACTGAACATTTAAATGCAAAAATGACCTTTCGTAACCCTAAAATATATTGTTCAGTCATTTGAGAGATATTTTGATCAAAATGACCGTTTTAAATCAGACTTGGTTTACTTCACGTAAACTCATGTCTATACTTTTAATAATTAAAAAACATGACACCTCAGACAAAATGACAGGGTCAATAACCTTTATTATTTAACCTGTATACAGTTAACCTTGTTATAGAAATGTCATTTGTATAAATAAATATATAACAAGTTCGCAAAGGTAGACACTATACGATTCACTTTTTGATTTGGTGGGAATGTACTATGATTCACATTTCTAAGAACTGAAGTGTAAATTCCTACCATGATCTTGCTTAATTATCTATCATCAACACTTTTCCAAATAGAAATTAAAAATGTGCATGTAAAGTACATTGAGTACATTAAGAGAAAACAAATATGTGTCTTGGACATTCAAAATTTATTTTGGTTAATTTGAGTTAAGAAACAGCATTGCACCAAGGGAATTTTGTATTCCAACTGGTAACCATCTCTCTCAACTCAAATGTCTCCAAAGGAAACAATAAATCAATAAATAAGTTTGATGTTATTGTGCTTCTTCGATACATTATTTTGTTTTAATAAAAACCTGTTGTATCCCCAATCTGACGCTTAAAGAATTTGAATTAAGATGTTATTTCTGAGAAATTAGTTGCAACATGCAGATTTAATCCCATTATTCTAAAGAATAAGTTAAAACAAGGTTATCTCATTGAATGTTACATAAAATTAAGATTGGCTCTGTATGTCATTATAAATTGTAATGTATTTTCACATTCTATGTCATTGTGTTAACACTATTTTTTAAAAGTACGACCATCTAGGTGGGAGAATTCTGCCTTTTGGTCATTGTTATTTTTTTAATCGTCTTCTTTACAGAAAATTATGATTTTTGAACCAGTTCATATACATGACTATTTCTATGTAATATTTAACATGGGATAAATAATGCTTACAACACAACACCTGCGTCAAATATTTCAGTATTTACAATTCGTTTGCAAGAGGGAGATGCATTCAAAGATGTCAAAGTACTTTAATTCTGCTTAGTTTTATCCTTTTTCATTAGAACAGAAGGTATGTTGATATATATGAGTGTCTCCCGAGGAGAGAAATTTTGATTGAAATTTAAAACTTGGAAGTTTTCATTTGGCTGTACAACTCGGTGTCTATTATTATTTTTTTTTCTGATTCTAAATTATATTCATTATTACTGGTATAGCTTTAAGATTCTGAAATAAGTCGTCAAATCCAGGAGAACGTTGAAAACAAATTAACCAGATGTTCAATTTAGACGCAAACGTCACGTTTTGAAATAATTTTTCTCATTTAAAAACTTGTTTGTAAGGCAAAATACACGTAGCGGTGCAAAGTTTTGGTGTAAATGAAATTATGTTTGCATTTTGCACTTGTTGGAAAAAAGATGAATACAGCGGGGAAAATTTATATGTAGCATATAAAATATTATATATTTACAATGATTCAAGTAAATTTATATATAAAGTGAGTAAAGTAATGCATAGAATGTACATTACATGAACACATGGTGCAAAATATGCATTTGTTTTATTTTAATTTTAAAATGTTACATACATTCCATGCGAACATAAAAAAGAATTATGGCACAGAAAAATATATTTTACATATTTTTTTATACATTTGTTTGTACTTTCTTAAAAGAGGGTGTTTACACTTTATTGACTTCATATACAGGAGTATGCTCCTTACGCAGAAACTGCCCCAACACAGAAATGAGGAGGAAAAATTAAACATGACACTCCTGAAATTTCATAGAAACCATAAAGAATTGGTTGATCTTTACGACGTATCTGTCACTTTAATGACTAATGACATTTTTTAAAATGTCTTTGATCGTGGTTTAACCTCTATGTCGTCTGTCTGCCAAGTTCATACGGTGACCTATTTTATTCCCGAATATGACGGTTATACCGAGAGTGCATTACTTGACATACGACGTCTCTCGGTATTTTGTACTCCCAACATTTATGGATTTAATTTTGATGTTTTTGTCAAGGTTTCGGTGAAAGATTGTGATATGTCGTTTCTTTTATTGTCAAAATCATTAAAATTGTCTTTCAATACCATCATTGTCATATTCCCAAATACGACTGTAATAATGACATTAAATTTGCATTACTATACGACCAGTCTCGACGTTTTGTACCTCCAAAATTCATGGATTTATTGTTGATGTTTCTGTCATGTCCTATCATTTGTAGTAAATTTTTATAAAATCTCCTTTTCATACCATCATTATCATAAAAAAAATCACGATTATTGTGAAACAGTGAAATTTCGAGATTGCATGTAAGTAACGTTAGCGCATCTAGTTTTTGATATCTTTTGGTGTTTGTCGTTGATGGCATATGTTCGTTGTTGATCTTCGGTTTGCATGTTGTGCCGACTATAATGTTATTTGTTCATGCGTTTCTCTTTTATGAATGTTCATGCATGTATTTTTTTGTATTTCTGTCACGAAGTGTTTAATCGGTATTTCTTAACATTACCATCAAGCAGGAGGTTTGGCATGCCATTAAACGAGGTTAAACTCACCATTTTTTCGAGCCTGCGACTGTTGTCGCAAAAGCGAGACAGAGCGATCCACCATTCCGCCGTCGTCATCGTCCAAAAATATTCACTCTGTGGTTCAAGGTTTTTAAATTTCGATTACTTTCTTAAATTATCCTGGATTTTTTTGTTTGATCATTAGATAGTATACATAAAAAATTGTCCTTACAATAAAAGATATAGTATCTCGAGGAAAAAAAATATTAATGTTTCCCAATATTTGTTAAGCCTACTATTAACAGCAAAGGTAGGCGAGACACTGGGTTCATCGGAACCCGTTAGATTTTTTTTTTAAATGTCAGTTGTTATAAAACATTTTGTTTCTATGTCTTTTCGTGTTTGTGTTTGTTGCACTTCGGTGTTCCTGTTGTTCCTTTGGTTTTTTTTCTCTCTCTTTTATATTTGATGGGTTTCCCTCGGTTTGAGTTTGTAAACATATTTTGTTTTCACTTAATCGATTTATGACTTTTGAACACGATAAACTACTCTTGCCTGAATTAGATATGGTTAATTCAATATCTTGCAATCAAAGATACAAATGTACTGAATACACGTAAATGTTCTTGTATTGGATTAAATTATATATTTCTCCCCGCAAATGATTCCTATGATTGTTATTGAAACGAGGATACTTGGATAAAATAACGGATAAGAAAAACATGTTAAATCCCCTCGCATTTGTGTGCCTCTCCCAAGTCAATTTTAAATTTTAGTTCATGTATATGTTTTGGAGTTTTATAGTATGACGTCCATGTTCACTGAACTGGCCCATATTTTTAGTTAGGGGCCAGATGAGGACCACCTCCGGATGCGGGATTTTCTCGCTGCGCTGGAGACCCATTGGAGGCCTGTCGGTAATCTGTTCTCCGTTTGTGTTGTAGTTTCTTTGACGTATTCCCCATTTCCATTCTCAAGTTTGTTGGTAGGTTTAAAAAGGAACCTTGCTGTATGTCTCATTTGAAACGAGTGTTTCTATGTGTGATGGCGTTTGTTTTTGTTGCACTTTGGTGTTCCTGTGTTCCTTTGTTTTCATCTAATAGTGAATGTGTTTCCCTCGGTTTTCGTTTGTAACCCGGATTACGATTTTTCACAATCGTTTTATGACTTATGAACATCGGTATGATACTGTTGCCTTTATGGATTTAATGTATTATGTATACTTAAACGTCCATAAATAAGATTTCAATGCACAGTGCAATTGCGACTTCAAAACTTTTCATTTGTAGGCAGTTTTGAGGTAAGGAAAATTCTGCTTCCTTAACGAAATAAAAATCATGATTATTTGGGAATTATCTGTCTATGAAACAGACATTTTAGTGCCACAAACATAAATGTATTTTTAACAATACAAATTTGAATTCTCCAGACGTACATTTTCACAGTTTATTGCAATAAACAATTTGTATAGTTATATATTTTAATAACTCTTTTGTTAATTGCTGAATATAAAAAACTACTATACAATAAAAAATAAACTAGAAGAATGTATTAAAGCATCATTCTATTATATAGATCTAAAACAGTATTACAATTAAAACACAAGACAAACATATACTTTCATCTTTTTTGTAAGTATTTCTGGTAATCATTCAATCACAATCAGACAAGTTTACAATCTGCTTATCATAGATCTACTTCCCTTGCAATTGAAGAAAACTAAGGTTAATGACTTTTATATAAAAAAAAGAAGATGTGGTATGTATGCCAATGAGACAACTGTCCACAAGAGACCAAAATGACACAGACATTAAAAACTATAGGTCACCATACGGCCTTCAACAATGAGCAAAGCCCATACCGCATAGTCAGCTATAAAAGGCCCCCATAAGGCAATGTCAAACAATTCAAACGAGAAAACTAACGACCTTATCTATATAAAAAATGAACGAAAAACAAATATGTAACACATAAACAAACGACAACCACTGAATTACAGGCTCCTGACTTGGGACAGGCACATACATAAATAATGTGGCGAGGTTAAACATGTTAGCGGGATCCCAACCCTCATCCTAACCTGGGACATTGGTATAACAGTTCAACATAAGAACGAACTATAAAAACTATTTAGCTTGTTTACAATAACAAAACACTGTAATTATAGGTACAAAAACAAAAAGCCAAATATAACCAACTCGAATTTTTTCAAAAGCAAGACAGAAACTGGAAAAACAGGGATGGCCTACCAACGGCTGTTTCTATGGTTGCACCCTTCGATTGCTTATTGTTAAATAGATGACGAAATCAGTACCATTATCGCACTAAAACACGATGTCAGCTTAAAAATGAGTATGTGTAGATCCTATATTGTTTGTGTACTCACTACTTTGAATGATTTTTACAAGGTTGCAGAGAATGTCCACAAGGAATTCAGACATTCGCATGCACTGATGATCCATGTAGGGAAAGAATTTGTGAAGGTGCAACTTGCAGGTAGGCACAGATTTTTGGATATCTTGAACGTATTTGTGACCAATAGACTTTGAATAGAAATAGTTTGCTTTCCTTCAAAAACAAACAAAACGTATTTGCATCAGATTTTACGTAGATGATAGACCAATAGTCTAAATATCTGAATGTGGCTTTTTTAAAATAAATGTACTTGCTCAACACCTCTAAATATGCTCCTGTTCGAATATCTGTGGTCATGTGTGGGTTTGGATAAATTCAAAAGTACGGAAAAATGAAGCTTCGCTTAAGTACATACCATATATCAAGAATGGAATATTCTACAAGGACGCATGGTGTTACTAACCGATGCAATATAAACTATTTGGCTGCTCTTTTTCTTTTATAACCTATTATGAAAAACAGATAAAAGATACCAAAGGAACATGTAATATTCATTAGTCAAAATAAACTTGCAACGCCATGACAAAATTATAAAGACCAAAAATAGGTGTTGATCTTAAGTGTACCGAAAGGGTCTGCAAATCCTGCTCCACTTGTAGCTCATTTAAGTACCAACCCGATAAAAAGCCGAAGTCGAAAGAATACTATCGGGGAAGAGTGGTCGCTGTATTTGTGACTGGTTATTGTAACCCGTTTCAGCAGTCGATTATTTACATACAAGTTTAACATTTGTATTGTTGTTGTTATATGTATATATACACATGGAAAAAAGTATTGCAACACAAAATTGAAATTGAAATAAAAAAAACACTTTTTTATTTTTTTGTGATATAATTTGGTAAAATAGAACAACTTAAACATTATTTAAGTATCACCTGAGCTTAATCAATAAATATCGAATCGATAAGTTTTTATCTGCACATGCAGCTACTGTACCCGTAAACAGCAAAACAGATGTTTTCATCCTCATTGTTTTCAACACTTTAAATAACCAAGTTTTTAAAGTTATGTGATTGACACCTTGTAATGGGTCCTTGACAATTCTAAACTGCAGCAAGATGGCATATTATCAGCATGAGAGAAGCAGGGATGTCGCTGTAACAACTGCACGTATTGTTGGTCATCACCATTCCACTATAAGTCGTTTTGAGTTAAAAATAAGGCACTAAACGATGTTCAAGACCTTCCGAGATAAAGAAGACCCCCTATACCATTTGCTAGGGAAAATCAAGCATAATGAAGGTTGGTCAGAAGGAAACCGATTGCATACAATACAATCCTAAAAAGAGAGTGGTGGGTATACAGGAGCTTTTTAACAAGAACTGTTCGTGATCGACTCATCGCTACTGGTTATCGTGCGATAAGACCATTTCAGAGACCTTTGCTTACAAACAGACACACAGTTTTCCGTATCCAATGTAGTGCAGAGCTCTCTAAAGTTGAAAATTAGCATCGTGGAGGAAGATCCATTGTTCCAATGGAACTCGGTTCATCTTCCTTGGACGGATCGTAGCCCGGATTTGAACCATATTGAGCATATATGGAACACTATTGGGCGGAACGTGCGCGAAATGACACCCCAGTTAAAACACATCATGAAATAAACAATGCTCTTCAGCAGAAATGGTTGCTGCTACCTTAGCAACAAATTAGTCGATTTTTGACAGGAATCAGAAGACGTTTAGATTCGGTTATCCGTTTGAATGGAGGCTGCGCACAAAGTACTAATTCTTTGGCGTATAACGATCAACCATGATGTGAACAGTCATCTGAAGATTAATTTTGAAACGTCTGATATTGTAAGGTTCGACTACAGTAAAAGTTGTAAAATGCATTTTTTTGTACAAAAAACACTTCATTTTGTTATTAAAATTGTGGTTATATAAATCATTTTTTTTTTCAAACATTTTTTGTTCGTTTCAATGCCAATGTTATCATAAACTATGTTTCAATAATATTATACAAATATTTTATTATATTCCATCCCATAAAAGAGGCTGATTTTTCAAATTTTAAAAAATCAGGGTGTTTCAATACTTTTTTCCATGTGTATATAATGTTGAAAATTGAACACCACACTTCATTTATTGCATTTGTCTGAAGCATTGTTCTAGTTTACCTTCAATAGGAACGCTCAAAGTTGAAAGCCAAGGATGTATAAGAACCGAAGCAGTTGAAGATTCATATGTACAAAAAGGCCTTATAATACATGTTATTATAGCTTATTCAAAACTAAGTCAACTCTGCCTGACTGTTGAAACCTATTTTTTTTTTTCATAGTTTTTCAATTTGAAAAAAAAGCGATTTTTATAAAGGTTTGTTATAAAATATATAAGTACTTAAAACTGACTACTTACCTATTACACCTATTTGGAATATAAGTTTTCTGGTTTTACCTTCATCTGGAACGACCAGAGCAGAAGAATTAAAACCGTCAATTTATGTGATCTTTATACTCGATTGCCCAGAAAAAACATACGTGGTAGGAATAGAACTGCACATTTTATCTTATTTATGACCTAAACCGATACAGATAACTATGTACGTTTGACTTAATATATAACAATAACATATAATTCTACTGTTCTATCTTAATTATCTTTTTGTCAGTTCAAACTATTGTGGTGGTTGTAATCGGCTATGGTATCAAAATGGTAATGATGTAACAAAACACTGCGGTATGTATGAAAAAAGATTTCTTATTGGATCAAATACAAAGATATGGCGGTAAAACATGTTGAAAACAATCAAGTATGCAGGATCGTTATTGAAAAGAATAATCATGCAGATTAAATTGGTAAAAATAGTTATCAAAGGTACCAGGATTATTATCAAGTACGCCAGACGCGCGTTTCGTCTACATAAGACTCATCAGTGACGCTCATGTCAAAATATTTATAAAGCCAAACAAGTACGAAGTTGAAGAGCATTGAGGATACAAAATTCCAAAAAGTTGTAAAAAATTAATCATGCAGATTAAATTGATAAAAAAGTAACCATGCAGATTAAATTGGCAGAAAAGCAAACAAGCAGATTAAATTTGTTTATAAAGAAATCATGCAGATTAATTTGTTAAAAAAGTACTTATGCGGAAGTATTCTTAAATTCAGCAATTCCTACAGGATTGTGTGAATCATTAAATCTTAAGTATAGATTGTTAAATGAATAAGATTTTTAAAAAATCCCACATATGATCTCTTTTCCATCTTTGAATCTTTTTTTAATCTACGGTTATGGTTGACCGATAAATATGTGTCTCAAAAATTAATCGACATGATTGTGTCCGCGGTCTTTTTTATTTTGATACCAGAATATTCGTGTAATCTGTAAACTCTCAATCGTCAACTGTTTCTTAGCGTTACATTTGGACTGAGTGTGGATTTGCATAACGGGTTACAAAAATGTATGTATCATAGCAGAAGACGTGTACCCTGTCGAAACACACAGTTCATCTCTGTTAACGTTCATGTGATTCCGGTTTTAATTATGAATGTTAATATGTATGTTTAAACTAGCTGTTTAGAAACTTGAACATTAATAATTGCTGTGTCGTTGCCCCTTAATAGAGATACTTCACTGAATCCGGAGTGCTGATAAAGTTGGAAAATTACTGCAATGCAATACCTGTATAACATGTTTAACCATATCGGTATACATTATAAAGTGACTGTTCAAACGATCAATATACCATTCAAAATCAGTAACTCAGTTTTCCTTTTTCAATATAAAATGTCTGCATTTTGTAGTGCTTAATTATTTTTCTAGAATTCAAGTGTCCAACAAACTGTTTGCCTGGAGTTACAGTTGTGAATTGTTTTGTGGATCCATGTTCACCCGGAGGCTCACCGATAACATGTCCCGGTTTTCCTAGCGCGAAGTGTTGGTAAGCTATCTGGATCTGATTAACATATAATTAACATATCTATGTTAATATATTATGCTTAAAGAATATCGTAACGACATCGAATTATATTTAAAGTATTTTTAAAGAAGAAAAAACAAATATTAGTTGGCACATTACATAATTTATTTTTTCATTCAGAAGACTAAAAAACAAATTTTGACCGGGAAAAAAGTGTCAAGAATTTTTAACCCAATCATAGAGATAGTGATGGATTATTGTTACCACCCTGTTCAACCTGTATTGTCTTGTTTTGATTGCAAAGAGTTGGCTTTCTCTGATATTCAAGAAATAATTTTTGCAAGCCATAGATTTGTTGACAATTTTTATATAGTCTGGGACATTGTATAAAAAATGTATTCCGTGCGTTGGCGAATGTACAAAAAATAACAAATATATGTCTAGCATGAATTATTTTGACTCTAAAAGTCAAATATGGTAGTTTTATATTCTTAAGGGAAGATAAATTAGTCATGTAAATGGCTGTTCTGTTTAAACCCTCCCGTAAGTTGAAGTTAACATATATTTAATCTATATGCAACATGTATTGGCGAGTGAGATTCAGACCTAAAAAAATATTTTTAATGCACCTATCTAACACACAGCTATATTATATATCATTTGAAAGGTAAAAATGTGTACATTCCATTTTTCCGGTCGTAAAATTGAAATATGGTGCAATTTTTTTTTTAATTGTGGTCAAAGGTCATTCAAAAAAAAATTTGAAAAATAACACTTTTATAGTATTATTGTCTTATTTGAAGCAGCTGGTAATATAGCTAATTCAAATTTTACTTTACACGATACTATGATAACGTCTCTCTGATTCTTAGTTGGATATCGTTCATGGTTTGGCGCTAATTGACGTCATTTTGACGTTTTTACTCTGCTATAGGTAAAACGGTACTTTCTACAAAAACGACGTATAATAACAAATATTTGACCTTAAATGTGTTAATATTTACTATAATTGATGCAAAATAAAAAAATATGATGAAATATTTGTAAGTCGGACGAATAAAAAGGAGAGAAAATAACGCAATAAAGAGAGTAAAAAGTAGACGTCTTTGTCACATCAACAGTGACAATAGTCTCATGTTTGTTAACAGCCAACAAACCGTGTCAAGATCGAAAATCGCTATCCTCCATGTTTAATACAACCACAAGCATAGTTAAAGAGGATATATGAATCACATTTTAAGTCTGTCCGTCCGTTAGTCCCCACTTGTTTGCGGCCCGTGTCGACTTAAATCAGGTAACTTATACATATATACAGATATACAGTTCCTCCAAAAACCATTGATTTCAAATATAAAATGCATTGCTTTGAACTATAGAACTGGTGTTAAACACACTTAGTTCAGAGATGTATTATGGGATGGTACGTGGTTCTTCATAAATTAAATCAGTTCATTTTGACATTGACATTGACATTGAGCCGTCAAGTTTACAGCAAACATTGTTTGGTTCGTTTTTGTCTGGTTGTGTCCGGTCCATATCTTTTGAACCGTTGAATCTGTGTTTTCCAAACTAAGTATGCATATACATCGTATAATAGGGGATGGTCATAAACTAAAATCAGGTCACTATGATATGTATCCGATCATAATGTAATCCTGTCCGCGACATATATAGCTGCAAAACTAAGGTTTATCAACCTTCAGATACAGAAGTCGGTTTCGCCAAAAAACTTAAGACAAGATTAATCGTAAGTAAACTGAACTTTTCATGACTCACGACCAGCTTTAGTCGTAAGATGATTGGTTGTGAAACTGACCCCAGATGCAAAATTAGAATGCGGTGATTTACAAACTGAAGTTAGGTCCCGCGGTGACCTTTATTTTGACATTTGGGATTTTATACTTTACAAACATTTTAATTTTTTAACGTGTTTTTTTATTACGACTGCATTTATTTTCACTCACATTTGTGCAGTCAAAAGGTTTGCAGTTAAAAATGCAAGCATTGATGTCTTACCAGTATTCAAAACTTAGATATATATATATATATATATATATATATATATATATATATATATATATATATATATTAACTAATATGAATTTGCGGGATATGGTTCGACTAAACCTATATATAGTTTTTTTTTGGTCATTCTGGAGGAGTTTCTGTGAATAATCTTTTTCTTTAAAAGAAACGAAATAAATCTAATTTATAACAAATAATGCAATTTTCTATTTTGTGATTTTTAACAGTCGAAATTCATATTTTAAAACTGAACCTGTAAAGCTTTGGCTTTACTGGAACAATTCCTGATACTTCGCTGTTACTGACATAATTCTGTGTAACATATGCTTACAATGATTTCAGTGCATGCACAAGTTCCCTAATGCATATATTTGTCCTTCACAAGAACAAATTTATCAAACCCTGAAGAAAGTATGACGTATTAAGACCACTTTTGTCATCCGTACTCATACCTATGTATACCTACTGCCGTATTTGTTTGTTATGACGCCATGTCTTTGTTTGCCAGCTTTCAGAACATGTAATTTGAATGATTATGCACTTGGTGGTAGGCGTGACACGATGGCAATCTTTTTGGTTGGAAGTCTGATATTATGTAGCTTGCTCAAATCGTCTTGTTTAGACTTATACACACTTATTTTGGGTTTCGGACACTTTAGAGTTTTCTTGCAGCACCGATCTACGTGTCAATTTGAATTTTGTTTAATTTATGATAGACCCGCCATCTATTGATGATTTTGAATGCGTTCAAAGAGAGTTTTCTTAGAAACAAAGATAGATGATGAGCTATAGAACCTGTAAGAGTATGAACTGCTGGTAAAGCTACATATATTTAATAAAAGAAACTATTCATGCACAATCAACATGGTGCATCGCTAACCATAACTCCCACTGGTTATAGAACTCTTAAACGGCATACAGTTGTTCCATGTCTAGAATACAACGAAGTTTCAGGTCATCGTTGACCCTCTGACATTACTCCTCTTAAATTATTAATCCGTATTTAAAATAAGAAGCCTGATGATATCATATTATAAGCCCGGTACCTTTGATAAGTATGATTAAATGGACACTATGATCTCTGTATACCAGAGACTAAATGCTCTGAAGCTTGATCCATGCTCAAAACTACAAACAAAAGCAAAAATCATAAAAACTAACGACAACCATAATGAATAACAAATCAATTTGAAAGATATCAGGCATATGATCGATTGTTTACGTTAGACATGCGTTTCGTCGACATAAGACTCATCGGTGACGCTCGAACTAAGTAAAACTTCGAAGAATATTTAAAAACACGTAATCCTATTAAAAATACGGCTTAGGTAATATATACCCCCTGAGGTAGAACATTTATTGTATTTCAAATATCTACGAAGAATTTTAAATTGTCAACTGAACGAATAGATATCTCCACATATTAATGAATTTATAGCGCTAGCATGTCCACATACAGGCTCTTGACGTAACCTTAGCACATACACTATGCTTCCTCTAAAATACTGACCAAATTTGCACCATCAATTAGTCTACTGTATGCGATGGTTTAAACGGTAGGAAATTTAAAAGGTGGACATATCTCACGTTCTAGTTCATGGGGAAAATATCAGATTTGACAATTTTTGCGTACTTTTAGTTTCAAAACTAAAATGTGCATTGATCCAATTGAGAAAGAAGGATTTTTCAATATTTATTCATAATCTCTGCCGTTTGTAAGTGCAAATTGACTAAGAACAATAAGATATTGGTTTTTTACGAAGAGAATGTTGACATCTCAGCTTCTATGGTCCCTTAATTTTTTTTCGTTTAGGTCTGTTAACTTGAGGGAAATTAACAGAGAAAGCGATTTCGGATTTTTTTACGACCGACCAAAAAAGGAAGTTCAGATATTTTATCATAACATATAAAAAATTCAGCTGTGTGTTAGGTGGGTGCATTAAAGTCACTAACTTAGCGTCTTTTCTGAAAATGTCACTCGCCTAGTAGTATTTTGATTGAAGAATTCTTTTTTTTAAACTCAAGCAAAGAAAAATGTGCTGTGTGAGTAGCTTTTCTAGTTCACCCCGTACGATGAACCTAATAATGTCCAATAAATGAAATGTGGCATGCATTATTTCATTGAAAAAATATAAGAAAGACATATGATGAAAGCTTAATATTCAAAATTAATGTGGCAAGTTTGAAATAAAACAACATCTATCTATGGCACGCCTGAACCACTTTTATAAATAAATCTTAGATTATCTCAGATAATTAAACTAGGATTATCTCAATTAAACTAGGATTATCTCAGATAATCCCGGTTTATCTCAGAGAAACTAAGATTATCCCAGCTTAATTCGAATTCGAGAAAAATCCCAGTTTATCTCAGAAAATACAGAAAATTAATTATCTGAAAAAATCCCAGTTTATCTCAATATTGAGAAAATCTATTTTTTTATGAGGTATTTTCAGATCATTCCTATTTATCACAAGATAATTAATTATCTCATTTCTCGAGAAAATCAATCTCAAAACCGAATTAACTGAATTTGGAACGTACACGTTACAGAATTACTTTAGTTTGATACATGTATTTTCATTCATATTATATCATTATTTTGTCTTACGGGTAATGCAGTGCAAAAAAAGATACATTGCATAAGAACATAAATTAAACTTTAATCTGTAGTTTGTTTTCATTTTCAATTTGTACAAAGTGAAATAAAAATAATGTTTCATCTTAGCCTACATAACATGTGGATTTACATAGGAGATAAACTTTACAACAATAAGTATAAACATTTGTAAGTCTGCGCCAAAGACAGATCAATTGAGAATTTTATTACGCTGTTGGTATCAAAGCGAAATTTACACGTCATAAAAATCATCTACCTTTTATACAATCCAGAAAACAATTGTCTGCTTCTTTACAATAAAATCAATAAACATAAATCACAAATCGAATTCTCGAGGGAACTGCACATTTTTATCTCGAAAGGTTTTATAACCGTCCATTTTTTTAAATTCTATTTCAAAGGTTTATAAAATAATCTTATTAGTTTATTATTTAAAACAACGCCAATTACGGCTTTTCATTGAATTGAGATTTTTAACATCAATTTACTTTTTTGGTCTATGTGAATAAATGTTCTCTGAATACTTTTGAATCAGACGAAATAAACGGTCATTAACAATACCACTTCCAAGCAATGATTGAAAAGTGTAGAAATTTTGAAAGGCATTCCATCAAAGTTTTTGAAATATGATAGCATTAAAAAACAATGTGGGGTATTTATCAACGATGTTGCAATCATATAGCACTGTTATTTGTTATTTTTTATTTAAATACGATTTTTTTTAACTTCATTTTATTATCCTAGTAAAGAATTAAAGAACAAGGTTCACTTATGGCCTAAAATGGCCTGAAATATCAACTTTATCATAATACACCATAAAGTTCACAAATTGGTTTGTAAATGGTTCTTTTTCAAAAGTCTTAATGCTCAATTAAACAGTTCTTTTCATAAAAGTACATAAATAAAGGCAACAGTAGTATACCGCTGTTCAAAACTCATAAATCCATGGACAAAAAAACAAAATCGGGGTAACAAACTAAAACCGAGGGAAACGCATTAAATATAAGAGGAAAACAAAGACACAACACTAAAATGTAACACAGAAACGGACCAAGCATCTGACAAAATCCCACCATAATACTCTCCAAATTAGGCCCATTTTGGACATTTAGTCAAATTTTGATGATTTTGGACAATTTTCAAACCTAAACGCTTTAGGAAAAATTTGGCCGCCACCTTCGATCCAAAATGTTTGTATCCAAAAGATTCAAAATGTGATATACAATTCATCAATATAAAATCTTTATGGATCGTGGATGGCGGCCAAGGTTAATTATTCCAAAAACAATTAAAATTTTGGACAAAATTGACACAAACTTGACCTACAATACAAATACTGCATATTTAAGGAGTCATAGCTTCAAACACTTTAAAGGAAGGTGCCAAAAAATAAAATATTTTAGTCACAAATATTTCTATTTGAAATTTGTAATTGTTTGGCCCGATTTAATAAACGTTAAAAGTTTACTGTCCTCATACTTTATAGACATTAAATTTCAAATCAATAATAAATCAATTCACAAATATATTTTTTTTTAATTGTAGTTCAATATATTGTGGAGGCTGTCATGCAGTTTGGTATTCAAACGGAGAGCCAGTCACGTGTCAGAAGACGACGACGAGGGGATAATATCATTAATTATAACATACATTAATTTAAGTTGTGATCAAATAAATTTGATGAATG
This sequence comes from Mytilus galloprovincialis, assembly GCA_037788925.1. Classification (NCBI taxonomy): domain Eukaryota; kingdom Metazoa; phylum Mollusca; class Bivalvia; order Mytilida; family Mytilidae; genus Mytilus; species Mytilus galloprovincialis. Next base: position 37,172,324 of record CM075343.1, on the reverse strand, counting down.
AAACACTGATTTTCTGAATTTGATTCCCAACACTTAAATCCCTCTATGGTGCTTAATGAAAATATTCTAAATCACTAAATATTAATATTCTATAGTTATAAAATGGCGTGTCTGTCGATCAAATCCAATTTCGATTATTGTGGGTTGGAAAATCCCACAACTGTTCAGTGTTAGCCATTTGAATTTACCAAACTATCTTCGCTAAATGAGAGTAGACTTCTGTTGTGCAATCTTGTATTCTACTATATGAAGTTATTTGTAGACACTTTTTTGTTTTCGATGTTTTTCCTTTTGTCGTCCGATTTAATGGTTGTATGTACCTCTAGAATATACAAGATGATTCTATAAAATTCTAATATTAGAAATTAACCGGAAGAAAAAATGTCAAATAGTTCCACATACTACTATCACCATTCTTCTTTAAAACATTAATCGCTCGTAATATTAATGCTTGACAAGCTCTTTCACCTATTCGTATGATTCTAAGCGGTTGTGTTTGTTTGTTGTTGTTGCTTCTGGTATACAAGTTATAGTATAGGTTTACCTAGTTACAAAACCAGTTTGAAATCACCATTTACTATAACGGGAAATTCCTGTGCCTAGTAAGGACCATTGTTTTACATTTATTTGATGTGTTTGAACGTTTGATATTGATATGTTGAAGGGACTTTTCGTTTTGAATTTTCCTTAGAGGTCGGTATACTTATTTTTTTCTTTTTAGATTTGTTTTCGGTTGACTCATGATGGTATGCTATATGAAAAGATAATAGAAATTATCATTGAAAATATTTTCTGTCTACAACAACGACTCGTCTAGAAATCAAAGATGTACATAAAGATTTTTTTTACACCAAACAAACAAACGATAGCACGAATTGGAAGAGGCTCAACATTGCTGGTTTGCAACACCTAGATGGTCTGGTCACATCTGTTGGTAATCACAACATGCAACAAGAGTTACCCGACAATGACCTTATGGTTATTGTTTGTTAGTTCTGTTTAGTGAGATACACTACTTATATGTCTGCATGTAAGTGGATATTAGTATGTGTAAGAGGTTAACTACATTCGTTGAAGATACTAGATTTAAAACGCACATGTTTTGATGAGACTGTCGTACAAGTGAGAGGTTTAGCGCTATAAAACCAGGTTCAATCCACCATTTTCTACATTTGAAAATGCCTGTACCAAGTCAGGAATATGACAGTTGTTGTCCATTCGTTTTTGATGTTTTTTGTCATTTGATTTTGCCATGTGATTAGGGACTTTTCGATTGAATTTTCCTCGGACTTCAGTATTTTTGTGATTTTACTTTTTATGTTAAGATATTCTTAACTATGAAATGTATGAGGGAAGATTTAAAAATGAAGGAATTAGTTTACTGAATTTAAAAAAAAAAACGCTGTTCAAACGGAAAAAGATATATTGTGGATTCATTTCTTTTCGTGGGTACCAATTTTCGTGGATTAAGGGAAACCTACATATTGGTGGTTATCTAATTTCGGGGTTTTGTCTAAGTTTGCATACAAGCCTATTTAAATGATATTCGTTGATCATCTAAATTCCTGGTTTACCTGTACCCATAAAATCCACAAAAAATTAGTATCAAACGAATATTAATGAATCCACAGTAGTTTAGATTGTATTATTTGTTATCCAAATATACTCACTAACAATCTTTTATTTGATTTGAATTGTATTGTGTAAAAAAAATGTGAAAACCACTTTCTTCCTAACTTGATGATTCTGAAGTATTTTTTATATGTTTCATATATACATACAAAAAAGATACATGTATATACGTAATCAATTGTATATGGTCGGTGAATTGTCTTTAAATTTCATACAATCATGTCATTTTGTATTCTGTGTAATCGGTAATTACAGACGAATAAAACATTTATATGAACATAAAAAGATGTGCTATGATAAATAATGAACGCATAGAGACCAAATGAAATACTAGTAGATGGAAGAAACCACAACTACTATAGATCACAAACAATGAGCACAATCAAAAACAAAATATAAAAAGGCCCAGACATGAAAAATGAAAAGCTGTCCAATCGAGATTTTTAATTTGATGTAATCCAATTAACGAAAAGCAAGTAAGATATTCAGCAATAAAAGACACTGCATTACAGGCACATATATATATATATAACGGTGGGTTATGATAAACATGTTCATGATGTTTGCGTGCGCCCAAATCTGTAATTAACCCGAGAAGTGTACCAACAGAGCATAAGAACAAACTAGAAATATTAAGTTATTAACTCGTCAAATCGATACAAAGCATGATAACTACGAAATAAATCAATGGGATACAGTGCACAGATATGGGAGTGCTTGATTTGCTTACAATTTTTATACACTTCTATTGTTAACAGTGTTGATCCCTTCACATCGATCGAGTTTTAAAAATAGTTGGAAGGTATTCAAGGATATTCTTTAAAAGTCAGAAGAGCATTAATTAAGGAGCAAAATAAGCTAAATATATTGTGCTCAACTGTCCCTGTCTTAATATACGTTAAAGTAATCTAGAACTGTTTTGCTATAAAAAATTGTTTTGATAGTTTAACACTAGAACTGATTCCTTATATGCCTGTTTCAAACAGTTGAATGACATATTGTTCTTAATGTTTAAAAGAGAGGTTAAAACTGATTGTAACTGTAGTTTGATCCTATAAAGGATATTGCTATTTTAATTCTTTTTCAACTCTTAGTTGGAAACAACACACAATTTGTTTAACTGTATGATGTAGTGGAATTATACAAACATGGAGTAATAAGATATCAGTGATTAAAAGAATTGGGTTGACCATTAACACAATAATATAGCTAGTTAGTATGTCAAGATGTTTAAAAAGAACGTAAACCATTCATGCTTTGACATGTCACTGGTTTGACATTACTTTCGGTTCTTTTTAAATGTCATGATAAAAAGTAAAAATCATTTGGAGAATTTTTGATCCGGTAATTTGGCATTTTTTATTATTCATTTAATCCGAGTAATTGGAATTTTGTTACTACATTATAGTTTTAAGCAATAAATATGCCATCAGTATTGCTTTAAAATCAACATATGTTGCCAGAAATATTGTTTGATCAGAATTCGGTAGTGTAGTAAGACGAGTTTAAAGATGTTAAAATATGTATTATTTTTTTTTTCACTTTTTCTATTTTTTGTTGTAACAGAAGGTAAGTTTATTATCAGACATTTTATTGTGGTACATGCAAAAAAAAAAAATGTGGTAAAACTAAAACATTAATTCGTGTAATTAATGTCTACTAATTTCTGTGAAAATCTAATTCGATTACAGCAACTTCACCAAGAGGTACTGTATTGTGTACTAATTATCCGTTATAATCTATTGTATTGTTAAGTGACCGTTTTCAACTGATGTGGTCTGTATAGTAGCCGTTATCAGTTATTGTTTTTTTATGTAGCGTGGCCGTTATCAGTAGTTGGTTTGGTATATAGGGTAGCCTTTATCAGTTGAAGTTTTGCTATGCAAGGAAGCCGTTATCAATTATTGTTTTGGTATACAAGGTAACCGTTATCAGTTGATGTTTTTTTGGTATATATGATAGCTGTTATCAGTTGATGCTTTAGTAAGGAAGGTAGTCTTGATCAGTTGTTGTTTTTGTATTTATGGTAGCCGTTATCAGTTTTATTGGTATGTATGGCAGCCATTATCAGTTGTGGTTTTGGTATGCAAGGTATCCGTTATAAGTTATTGTTTTTGGTATGCATGGTAGCCGTTATCAGTAATCGTTTGTTATGCAGCGTATTCGTTATAAGTTAATGCTATGGTTTGTAGAATAACCGTTAACAGTTGTTCTTTTTGTATTTAAGGAAGCCGAACTAAGAATTGTCTTATTTCAGGGATGGATTACCTTACCTGTATTTAGAAAAAATATTTTGGACCAGAAGATCCTCAAAGCTCCTCAACTTTGCACTTGTTTGGCTTTTTAACTATTTTGATCTGAACGTCACTAATGAGTCTTATGTAGACAAAACGCGCGACTGGCGTATCAAATTATAATCCTGGTACCTTTGATAACTATTTGCAAAACTGGGGCGATGTCACTGCTGGTGGAAGTTTCTTCCCCAAGGATATCACCAGTCCAGTAGTCAGCACTTCGGTGTTGACATGAATATTAATTATATATTGTCATATAACTTTCCTGTTAACAAAACTTTGAATTCTTGGAAAAAAAAGTATTCTTTCTTATTTATTTCAGAGTTAGATTACTTAAGCTGTATTTGAAATAACTTTTTTGGAATTTTGGATCCTAAATGCTCTTCAGCTTTGTACTTGTTTGGCTTTTTTTCTATTTTTATCTGAGCGTCACTGACTGGGTCTTATATAGACGAAACGTGCGTCTAGCGTATTAAATTATAATCCTGATACCTTTGAACTATTGTCAGATGCTGTTTTCTATTTAGGATAGCGCTGTTTCAGTTGTTGGTTTGGTATATAAGGAATCTGTAATTAGTTGTTATTTTGGATGTAGGGCAACCGTTAAAATGATGATAGTTTATGGGACTTTTTTTTTTGCTGACTTTTTTTATTGATAAATATTTCCATAAGAAAGCGATAAATTTTCCATGAAACAATATATCTATGGATTAAACTACATGTAAGGTATAATGTAATCTGACATAAAATATCCACTGTGTAAGACATTAGTTTATAATTGGAGATATTTTGTCTCCCGTTTGTTCGTCTGTCCCCCCGGAGCTTTCACGTGTATAATTCTTTCCAGATTTTTATTACATTCATACATATGCTTAAAAGAGTTGTGCCCTTAATATATTAATCATATGAAAATTACATTAATTATGCTTTTGTCATACAATTCCTGACAGATATTTATACAACTTATATCCCAGGTTTATATCAGCAGTGTCTCATACAAGTTTGAACATCAGTACCGATTATTTATTAAAAAAAAAGAAAGATAAGGAAGAAATGCACAGTTCAAACTACTATGTATCACTTATTAATTGATTACAGTAAAGAATTTATTTTTCGAAAAACATTAAGTTAACGTTTGTTTTGCAAAATATTTTTGTCAACTTTTGATTGTATTGTTATGTGGAATCTCCTTTCTTTATCTTTCCTTATTGATCGTAGCATATCGAAATCTATATCTTCGCGTAGTTTATTCTTTAGTTTTCTATGTTGTGTTATGTGTACTATTGTTTGTCTGTTTGTCTTTTTTTCATTTTTAGCCATGGCGTTGTCAGTTTATTTTCGATTTATGAGTTTGATTGTCCCTCTGGTATCTTTCCTCCCTCTTTATATGTTGATATTTAATCTACCAACGTTCTTTTTACGTTTTGCATCTTCTATCCTTATATACGTTTTGTGTACTGTTGTTTCTCATTTGATCATTTTGGTTTTTTCCCTGGCGATGTCAGCTTATTTCCGACTTTTGAGTTTGAATGTGCATTTGGTATTTTGCGCATGTCTTTCAAAAGGCATCACCTTCTCTGCATGATGTATCTTTTAATGACTTGCTGCCATTTATACAAAAGCCGTTAGGTATTCATCACATTCACACGAAACTTTATTCATTACCCCTTTCAAAACTTCATTCTCTGTTCAATTTATGTTTGGAATCCACTGTTACAAACCCTCATTCAAACCAATACAAACTATAATTTCGGATATTGCAATTCACAGACTTTTCAAGCCAGTCCGCATTGGCAAAGATGAAAAAGAGAAAAGATCTTTCCTTAATCTTTCCTTTGCCAACAAAGGTCTCGATGGCGTCACTTTAGGCAATCTCCTTCATCATAAATTAGTTCAATCGAAAATACCTACTTATTTCAAAGACCAGTCTGTACCAATCATTTCTTATACCTATATCAAACCTATTGCAACTAAAATTTTCAATTACAAACACGTTTTGCAGGATCTCGATATTGACGACTTCAAGTTTGAACATCAGTACCGATTATTTATTAAGAAAAAAAGAAAGATAAGGAAACAATGCAAAGTTCAAACTACTGTGTATCACTAATTAATTGATTACAGTAAAGAATTTATTTTTCGAAAAAAAAATTAAGTTAACATGGTTCATATCTTGATTGACGAACTCAAAAAATAATAAAACCGTCAATACATTTAGTTGATATCACGTCTGTGTTTTTGTTGCTTCTTTTTTCTTTCTAATATAACAGCATAAAAATTTTGCTTACATTTGTTTTGCAAACTATTTTTGTCAACTTTTGATTGTATTGTAATGTGGAATCTCCTTTCTTTATCTTTCCTTATTGACATGACGTTGACAGTTTCCCTTCGACTGATGCGTTTTAATGACTATCTGGTATCTCCTGCATTGTTATCGCTTTTTCTTTACTATGCAAAACACACAACAACAGGGCTAGTACACTAGTACTTACAATCTGAAAAGGGGTGGCGAATGATCCCGAAGAGACATGTTAGCTGAGGTCATTCTAATGAGCGTCGGACGGGTAGGCAGATCTTTATCCATATCTAGAAAAGATCTTTGAATGTTAGTAGCAAACCAAAATTTTTGCAAATGTTTATATAATGTTTTTATTTATATTTTCATAATTTACTACGTGATGATCTTCTTGCATACACAATATCTTATTTTGAAATGTTTCAAGGCTGCAGGAGATGTCCGAGAGGAATCAGAACGATTAATTGCCTTGTTGATCCATGCCGAGGACAGAAGTGCAAGGGTGCTAAATGCAGGTAATATTATTGATATTCAAAAATAGTCGAAATCTTAAAGTGTTGTAGATGCTTTTATCATAATATAATAATTCTGTATGTATGTGCCTTTTTCTTTATTTGAAAAGATAACGACATTATTTGAGGTAAACTCGACATGATAGATACGAACACAATGGTTCAGATATCGGGTGAACATTTTAGAAGTATAATCACTTAGACCGCGTTCACACTAGGACATTTAGATCGATTTAAACTAGATCGGTTCACTTTAGATCGGTTTTAGGGCCAATGTGAACGCTTTGAATCGATCTTGAATCGGTCTTTACTAAAACACCAAAAGAGGTACTAGTTTGAATCGATCTTAAGTGAACCGATCTATTTTTCAATGTGAACGCAAAGATCTCATTAAACTAGTACGATTGAATCATGTGAATCAAAGATAATGCATGCGCATGTATAACGACAAAACCATAACATCCATATCGCTGGTTCTTTGTTGAACCAATAACACTAACGGTACCAATTTTCCTGCACCAGATGCGCATTTCGACAATACATGTCTCTTCAGTGATGCTCGTGGCCAAAATATTTGAAATCCAAAGCTTATATAAAAGATGAAGAGCTATAATCCAAAAGGTCCAAAAAGTATAGCCAAATCCGTGAAAGGATTCAGAGCTTTGCATGAGGGAGATACATCCCTTAATTTATAATAATTTCTAACATTTTGTAACAGCAAATTTTAATAACACAAAAAATTCGTATTTTCATGCCAGTACCGAAGTACTGGCTACTGGGCTGGTGATACCCTCGGGGACTAACAGTCCACCAGCAGAGGCATCGACCCAGTGGTAGTAATAACATTAACGGTACCAATTTTCCTGCACCAGATGCGCATTTCGACAATACATGTCTCTTCAGTGATCTGTTTAAACAGACAAACAGACTTTTGTGAACATGCAAGTAAAGACAAACGGACAAGAGTTATCTCCGCTGCACCATACATGGGTGTGTCTTAAATCTTTTCTTCTGTTATTTCGTGTTTTTTTTTTTCTTTTCAGGAACCGCAGTATATCTTTATGTTGCAACTTCCTTGTAATAGTGTACCACCACATAAATTTGATGAATTATTTCTATTTATTCATACACAATGTTTGCAGGTTTACGGGTAATTAGGTCAAGTCGATTGCATTTTGAATTGTAGAGTGCACGCAGTGGTTCAGATTAGACCGATAGAGATCGTTATGATTAGAGATAATGTAAACGCTATCTGGTTTTATGTAGATCGTTTCAAATTAGATCCATAAAAACAAATGATATCGTGGACAGGGTCTTAAGGTGGTACCTAACATTACAGGGAGATAACTCTGTAAAATCAGCAGATCGTTTTAATGACGTTGTGTTGTTAAGGAAATATTAAGCATCTCAATGATCAAAATAAGTGTTTGTCAAACTGCTATATAACCAGTGTAATTTTTCTAATTAAACGGTTGGTTCAAATTTTTTTTTATATTTTTTGTTAAAGGGTCAAAGTTAACACTGTGTCAAAATGTTATGAAAATTAAACGAGTCAAATTAATTCTAGTGAAAGTGTTGGGTACCATCTTAAGTCCATAATTCTTTATAAATACAGTCATGCACGTTTATTTTAAGGTCAAATTACTGCGGCGGTTGTACTTGGTTATGGTATACACCAAACGGTAGGGATGTAACAAGCAAATGTGGTATGTATTTTCAATTATTGTAAATCATGATATTTTAGAACTTGAAAAATCATATGGTGTGGAATACGTGTATTGTTTCGTCAAGTTAAACCATTGTCAATGTAAATTGAACACTTCAAAATAATCTTTTTTTGTCAGTGATTTGTATATAACATGGATTATCTCCAATGTCAAAGTATCATATCAAAATCTATATTTTCCTGTTGTTTGTTCTTTAGTTTTCTATGTTGTGTTATGTGTACTATTGTTTGTCTGTTTGTCCTTTTCATTTTTAGCCATGGCGTTGTTAGTTTAATTTCGATTTATGAATTTGACTGTTCCTCTGGTATACTTCGTCCCTCTTTTATATGTTAATATTTAATCTATCAAAGTTCCTTTTACGTTTTGCGTCTTCTATTCTTATATACGTTTTGTGTACTGTTAATTCTCATTTGATCATTTTGTTTTTTTTTTCCATGGCGATGTCAGCTTATTTCCGACTTTTGAGTTTGAATGTGCAATTGGTATTTATCGCATGTCTTTCAAAAGGCATTTTAGAATGGAATAACTTAATTATTTCATCCCTGCAATCGTATTTTTTCTTTAAAACAAAAGATAGTTCAGAAAATAAATGAAATAAATTCATTCATTTTTTTCGATTTTCAGTTATAATAGTTCACAAGCCAAAATTGTATGCAAGATTTTACCAACATCTATGATATAGCCTATTCGAAGCAACTGACTCCTGTATATCGTTGTTCAATGAATTTTTTAACTGTGTTATTATCATGTGAATACTTAGAGCCTTTTTCATTTACAGCACAACGACAGGTTAGGGGACGGTTTAGCGCTTATATACATGTTTACCGCACCATACTATTTATGTTCTTGTAATTCAATGGCTGTCTGTTTTTAATGAAATGTTTTGTTATAAATCAAGCTGTCTGTTTCCATTTAAATTTTTTCACTTTTTTATGTGTGTGTGTTTTACAACCACTTATATTGTATGTTTTGCTCATTGTTGAAGGTCGTAATTAACTATATCCACTTTATTTGAATTTTCATAAACAATCTCAACAAGCCTCATATCTTTTAAATCACATCATTGGATTGAAATAAGTATAAATCTGAGGCAAAAATTATGTGTCAATGATTTTGATTTGATGACAATCGGCGCATAATTCTCTATTTACCTGTCTATAAGTAAGGGACACACATTTGGAATCCGGAACACAGGCAAACCGAACATCACATTGTGTAGCTAGAAATCCTCTTTTGTTTGATACAATTGTATTACATCCAGATGTGGACTAGAAGCCAGAGAACACTCAGTGTTTTAGTTTGACGACGGAAGCATACCTACGACGTCGCTTAGTTAAAGACGTATCGAAGATAAAATTGTTTTCAAGTTTAAAAAAAATTCATACTCTCTAAAATTTCGTTTTGTAGAATGTAAGTGTTCAACGTTCCAGTGCCCACCATCAACAAAATGTGCACCTGGGGAGATTGTCACTCTATGTAAAACTAATCCATGCGATGTATCATCGTGTCGGAGACATCCAAAGGCAAAATGCTGGTATGATAATTTTGGAATAATTGATCATGTTTTTAAAAAAAAATAATATGATATTTATTTAAACAAAATTACATTATGTGTATTTTTCATAAGAAGTTTGATTGGCTGACAACAATCAACATATATTTCAAAATCATATTCTACGACCCTATAAAATGCAAAGTTCGTGTAAATATTAACCAAGCGATGAATCATCTTACCTTTTGTATGCAAATGCAAAGATATGGTATGAAACTTTTTTCTACAAAATATTTGATCAATAATAGTTACAATATGCTACATTCATGCAAGCACGATCTTGAACTTATAGAAAAACCAAACCAAAAAGTATATTCTGTAAATCGTATTCGCATATAAATGATTTTTCAAGATCTGAATTATGAGTTTTGTAACTTAATAGGGTTGTGAATGTAATGGACGTAGGAACATTTTAGTATAAAGCTCACAAATGTGCTTCGGTTAACATTTTTATATCCAAAAAGAATAACAACAAGACGAATTAATTCTTGAAAAGATAAATAATTAAAAATAGACAGTAAAATAGTCAATGAAAATAGTTTTGAAACAGTGTCACGTGATAGCGTTACAAATTGTGCATCAACTTAAAAAATGAATGGAAATTCAGAATTTCTTTAATATGAAAAATCAATCTATCTTTGTTTACTTTCAGTCCGTCGTTTTGTGGAGGATGCAAAGCGCTGTGGTTTGAAAACAGAAAACTGGTAAGATGTAATGGCAAGCCTCGGGGTTGATTTCAGTTCTGATGAAAATAGTGCATTTATCAAAGATACATTTTGAATAATAAAAGATTAAAGAAGATTACAGTAAATAGAGTTTTTTTTTTCCGTTTATTATTCTTAATATACTATATTATTATAGAAATATAAATAATATTAAAGAAATGATTCGAAACATAAGAGAACGAGAAGTCAATGTGAACAATGATTATAACCAAAAGCACTTTAGACGAATCACAAATAACTTAATATATTGTTCTGTTCATTTTGAAAATGTTAAGCTTATATATCATATATGAAAATAAAGAGATGTGGTATAATTGCCAATGAGACAACTATCAACCAAAGCCCAAATGAAGTGTATTTAAACACTTATAGGTAACTGTATGGCTGTCGACAAAGCAAAATTTAAATACAGTCAAGTAGGCCCTAGAAGGCCAATGAGAAAAATATGAATGAATTCAAATGAGCAAATTAACGACCTTAATCACAGCAAACCAATTTACGAACAACAAATTTTCCAGACAACCACTGAAGATTTTATTGAATTTCCTTCGCAAATGTTTTGTTTCATATCAATTAAGATACTTTTGATATCTTAATTTGGAATATGTTTTTGACTAGAACGAATTCGTAATAGAATATCAAGGTAGAGGTGAAACCTATAATACATTTTACGTCTAAAAAGGGGCATTATCTACGACACAAACATATATGATAACACATCTAATTGTAATAGCTACATGTAGATACAAAGATGCAGATTGCGATAAAAGCACACAAACGCAAATACGAATAGCATTGAGCACCGAGTGTAATGCTTTATTTTCTCTTCAGTTTAATGAACTTAGACACACTATTTATAAGAATCAAACAAATGTTGTAAGGGTTCACAAAATGGCATACATACATGCTACCATAGATATATACTATACATTGACAAGGATTAGGGTTCAACTGTGTAAATAGCTATAAAATGCCCCAAAAATGACTTGTGTAAAACCATTAAAACGGGAAAACCAACGGTCAAATCTATATAGAAAACTAGAAAGAGAAATAATTTTAAAATAAATTAACATACGAACATGTCTGTGTATATATCTAACAGTTAACTTAGTTTGTTTGCAATGCTTTTGTGTATATCACTTATTAATCCGAACGTCTTTTTACAAATCTCTATTGATGTAAATGGGACAACTCTTATAAAAAAGAAGAGTTAAAAAGATAAGATTGTCAGTAAACAATGCCCACACAGTGATTTAAAAAAAAAAATGGTATGCAAATATGAAGTGTGAAGAATATACACATCTGGATACGTATTTAAATCTAGGTACAATCTTTGTAATGTCAAAGAATTGAAGACAATTTGAATAAATGTCGTATTCAAAAGTGCATACGCAATACATTTCAGATTAAGATAAGACTGTGAAAGAAGTTATGTAAGTACAAAATCAATGTGTATAAAATGTATATGAGCTGTATAAGGAAACTGTCTGTAATATGGTAATGCTTTATGAGTTAACCTTAGAATGTATTTATAGATTTAATATAATTGTTGTTGTATTTTAACATAAGCGAAGAGTATGTTGAAATTAGTAGTGTTAGTGTATAATTTATAAATATTGAAGGAACTTGGCCTTTCACTTGAGAAAAATAAGGTAAAGTAAATAAAGGCAACAGTAGTATACCACTGTTCGAAATTCATAAATCGATTGAGAAAAAAATATAATCCGGGTAAAAAAACAAATATGAATGAAACACATCAAATACAAGGGGAGAACAACAACACAACATAAACCCTAAAATACAACACACACAGAAACAAACCATAAAATAACAATGGCCATTTTCCTAACGTGTAACTGGACATTTTTAAGAAAAATTGTGGGTTGAACCTGGTCTTGTGGCTAGCCAAACCTCCCGTTTTTATGGCAATGTTAAATATATAATTAACATGACAACATTACATAACAAGACTACAATATAAGTAAATAGGAGATCAGAGAAACACACTTAAAATACATTGATTCTAAACTGATTTTACTTTCCCCGAAAACAATTTGGATAAAGTGTTAGTGATGCATTTGTATAGCGTTTCAATGAAGGTTTAGAACTGATTGAACTGTAGCTCGGTCTTACGCAAAGTTTTTTTACGTGATCAGTTTCATCTTTCTGAACAATCCAGATGAAGAAAAAAAAAACGATTTGTATAATCGTATGATGTGGTGGATTTTGACGAAACATGGCGAAATAAAATAGTAGTGTCAAAAAGAATTGGGTTGGCCATTAACATAATAATATAATACTACTTAGTATGGCACGATGTTTATAAAATACATAAACCATTCATGCTACGACAGGTCACTGGTTTAACATATCAATATGGTCTTTTCAAAGGGGATAATAAAAGTAAACATTAGTTGGAAAGTTTCTAATCCGGTAATTCTGCATGTTTTATTTCTCATTTATATCGAATAGTAAGTGTTTTGCAGGAAAATATTAAAGCATTATAGTTTAAAGCAATAAATATGCCATCATCAATGCTTTAAAACAAAGCATATGTTACCTGAAATATTGTTTGAACAGAACTCCAAAGTGGAGTTAGACGTGTTTCAAGATGTTAAAATATGTATTATTTTTTTCTCTTTTGCTGTTTTTTGTTGTACATGTTGTAGCACAAGGTATGTTTATTATTAAACCTCTTATATTCTATTGTTCATGAAACATATAAAGAAAACAGATCGCAAAACGTTAAAAGTTTTCTGATATTATGATTTCGATGTGTTTGCTGGACGGAAAACATGGCAACCTTACAACTAATGTAATGATATTGTCGAATTTTATGCTGATTATTATATTGCTAACTAATAACCTGTTATGAGTTGTTGTCTTTCTTACTTATAAGCTGTATTGTGTCGTGTAAAACTTGTTATTCACCTTTTTTTAAATGCCTGTACAAATGTATAAAAAGATAAAACTTGTTTCGATGAGTGATAACGTTTGATTTTGCAAGTTTTAATGGCATTCAACTCTTTGAATTTAACTAGAAGTTCGGTACTTGTATTATAATTGGTTACTGATCATCCATTAAGAAGTCTTATATTATGATTAATTACTGATCAGCCGTTATAAGGTAATATATTGGTTACTAAGTAACCTTAATGAGGTATTGTATTGTTTATAGATTAGCCGGTTATCAGTTATTGATTTTGTTTTTTCGGGTTTCATTTGATAAAAAACAAAATGATTGTTAGTGTGAAGAAAGAAAAAAAAACGTGAAGATCTTCTACTGTGTAGCGACGATGAATTAATTCTTTTCAGAATAACTTAATTATTTGAAGAAATTATAATATAAAAATAAAGAGATGTTGTATGTTTGACAACTATCCACCAAATGTGATCGATACATACATCGTAACTTAAGGGCATACGACACAGTTTCGATCTCATGATGACTGTTAACAATACAAACATACAAGCTCTTTTACACATAAGCAATTCAAATATGTTATAAAAAATACCTGTATGTACTACTTTAGGAAATAAAAGGGATCGAAGTTACAGAAACTTATCCAAATTCCGATTTTTGGACATTTCTATCCTACGATAGACACACCTAATTTTTTTGTATTAAAACAGATAAACATAAGCGGATGTTTGTAGAATCATTAAAAAAGTCATCTTTACATAAATATGCTATACATATGCACAACAGTTGGAAATAGTTTCTTTTTTAGATATCCTTTTTGACTTAACTCTGTGCTTATGTATCCAATCATACTTTGAACGACAAAATTATTTTATGATGTGACTCTGTACCTATGTATCTTGTCATACTTTGAATGACAAAATTATTTTATTTATTAATAGTACTTTTACTGTTGACCCACTTTTTTGTTATATACATTTGACGTGACTCATGTACCCCGTCATACTTTGAACCACACTATTATTTTATTTATTTTATTATTACTTTATACTGTTTAATCAGTTTTTGTTATATCTATTTTGCGTGACTGTATTTATGCATCCCGTCATACTTTGAACGACAAAATTATTTCATGTCTACCTGTGCAAATTTCAAACGCGCAATTTTACACTAGTACTCAAAACCCTCCTTCTTGATGGGTGCATTTTACATAGACAAATAAAATCGTATAATATAATCAAAATGAGGATGTTAATTTGATGTCTGCTTCTTCGTTACATTTGTTGTTTTCATAGTGATTAATATGATAAACACAATGTTGACTGCTGTACCCCTATTTTTGACATTTTTGACTATTGTGTCTGTTTGTTTTGTTCAAGCATCGGTGACAATATAATGGAATGTGATACGACTGTCATACAAGTGAGAGGTTTAGCTAGCTATAAAACCAGGTTCTATCCACCATTTTCTACATTTGAAAATGCCTGTACCAAGTCAGGAATATGACAGTTCTTGTCCATTCGTTTTTTATGCGTTTTGTTATTTGATTTTGCCATGTGATTATGGACTTTCCGAATTGATTTTCCTCTGAGTTCAGTATTTTTGTGATTTTACTTTTTTTCATGACTCAAGGAAAAACGGCAGTGTGTGCGATATATTTATCAAATTTAAAAAAAAACAATGTTGACTTTATCATTAAAATTAAAGTTATCTTCATACGTTATTAGACTCAATACTATTTTTAAAAAGATGGGTCTATGTACTGGTTTTCACATTTTACGTTAGTAACGTCATTAACTTACCAGTTAGGGGGACACAGTAAACGACATAACCGTCAATACCTTTAGATGACATCCAGTCTGTATCAAATTTCGTACATTTCTATTCCAAACATCACATGAGCGGAGCTCAAAATCAAGATTTTTGGTTGTGTTTTTCGTGTTGTAAAGTATAAAGTTTTGTATATGCATAATTTGTCTTTTGTTTGTGTCTTTCATAAGCTTCACGGCGTTGCCAGCTTCCCTTTGACAAACTAGTTGATCTGCGCTTCTAAATTGCAAAAGAACCAGACTCTTGTCCTCGGGAATTGTAGAAAGCGACTATTGTACTAGTGACATCCAAATTATTTAGTTTGTCTTATTGCAAGGTTGCCCCAAAGGAACCCCAATGGTTAGGTGTGTTAGAGATCCATGTAAAGGACAGAAGTGCAAAGGTGCTAAATGCAGGTAATATTGTTGATACTTCATGTATTTATACAGATTCAAAATATACGACAACAAGAAGTTAATGAAATCAACTATTACCACCCGACAACGCTGTGCAATGCTGTAGTCGTTTGTTAAATTATGCTGTTGACCATTGTCATTTTGGTGAGTTTCTTACGTTACCTTTACTAGTTTTGAACATTTTAAATGATCTTAAATCGCGTATTGCAGTGTGTATGTTTATTCTAAATTATCTAGAGGTTTATGGGGAGGGTTTAGAAGTCACAAAACTTGTTTAACCCATTCCGTTTATCCAATATTAAGGCATTTCTTTTGGCTACATTAACCACTAGAAAGGAGTAAACACGAACTTATTAAACTTTTTTTTAGAGTATTCAAGAATGTCATTCGACAAAATTATAGACACAAGGAAACGTGGACAAATAATTTCGATGATGTGTATTGGACAGGATATAGCGCGTAACAATCCGTGAATTATGTCTCATTTCATTTTAATTATGTAAACAATATGTCGTTTTCTTTATAAAATGTCCGTTTGTGTTTGTATGCTGTAATAATGACATTATGGGAGGTGAACTGGACACGATTGGTTATAACAACGTGATGTAGAAAGGTAACGATATTTGGTAAAAAAATTATAAAATGTTTATCCCTGAATCAATACATGCAATATTTGTTCATATATACTTGTTTATGTTTATTTTTAAGGTCAAATTTTTGCGGCGGTTGTAATCGACTATGGTATAGTACTAAAAATGGTCTTGATGTTACACTAAAATGTGGTATGTATTTGATGTAATTGTAAATATTATCCATAAATTATTTCATTAAGGTAGCACACTACAAAGATTGTAAAACTCAAACTCCCAAATTTTAAAATGCTGTCACTTTCTAATGCTTGAAAATTTATAAAAGTGAAAGTTTTGGATAGCTAACAGATTACTCTTTCAAATTAATGCAATGTTAGTATTATGCAATAATTATGTAACCAATTATAATGTTAACTGTGTCTAAAATATTTTTACCAAATTTCAACTTTCAAATGAAATTAGCTTCTGCATAGGTATCCCTAGAGGGTTGATTTTATTATATGTTGTTACTATGGCCATTATCTACAAAACGGATTTCAGATAGAATGTATAGAACAAATTTTACACCTTATAAAACATTATTTTCTTTTATGTGGTAACGATGTTTACACTAATTAGAGATTTATGAGAGAATGGAATACCATAGGGACAATTTGAGACACCCTTTTAAAACCCATGATGTGTTGATTAAGATTTCGTTAAATTTTTTTTTTACTTAAACGTATTTTTATAGTTGATTGGGAAACAAGTTATTACAATTTATAACAATCCCTTTCCCCTTTCCGGGTGCGATAGCTGCCTTGTACTTGCATTACCCTACTCTCCAATGCACACAATATAGTTTCCATATTACGAATTCCTGACTTCAGCTGTTAAATTATGAAATAGAAGAAAAGAAAAAAAGGTATCAGAGTGGATCTATACTTTGATCAAGCTTCATTAATATATTTTACAGTTATAGCATTTGTATGAGGTCGATACAAGGTTTTATTGACCTGAGAGAAGTATATGAACTGCGGACAAACGTCTCAAGTTGATATTCTTCTTTGGGTCGATATATACTGTATTGATTCCCCTACAAAGGCTATAATTGTTATACTATTAGTTTGATCATATTTGTGTAATTTCTTTGACCAATTGATTTTGTTGGAATTTAAAAAACAATCATATTGTCTCCTAGACCATAACAACATATAAGTGTGTTTTTTCAATGTATATTTATGTTTTTGTTTATTTTATGTTTTTGAAGACCTTTTTCTTTAAATAATCGATCATATATTATGAATTCTTTTAAAACTTTTAACAATGTCATGAAATTCATTACACATGTTACATGACGTCACAATGTACATCGGTTTTTAGATATTCTAAAAACAACCGAGCAATATGCTTATTGCTATCCGCCGTTTTCTGTCTACCTTTGGAAATATAGTTTAGAATATGACTATTCCTGGACGAATCAAATGAGGTAAAATATACGAATTAATAATATTCAAGATTGTATTCAACATGTTAAATAAAAGGTTTGGGATACTGTAAACCAACTTATTTTCGCGAGCGATTTATTTTCGCGACATTCGCGTGTAGAAAAATAACGCGAATATAAATTGTCGCGAATATGTATAGCTTGGATCAAACTATATCAAGTAGATAACAAAATCGTGAAATTAAATAGCCGCGAAGTGGACTAGAAATCGTAAAACGCGAAATAAAGTATCCGCGAAAATAAGTTGGTTTACAGTACTTTTGAAAAAGACAGAGGCCAAGTCCGATTAAAATGTGTGCGTGCTTTAACAACTGTAGCAGTAATTTCGATGCACATAAATATTGTGCAAGGATAATACCTGTCTTATCAAAATCGCTGTATTTTATTATCTGGCAAGATTAATTTCAGATTTAATTGTCATACAGATAAGGAGGCTTTGATTTATAATTCGGGATTATTTGTCGAAATTTATTATTCAAAGTGTCTGTTAAGATCTAAGTACTAGGGACGAATATTAACATATGGCTTAGTACAACATGCAAACATCAACATATCGTTGACAAAAAATACGACTAAGAGACATTGATTCTATAGATTCCTTAAATCCTGAATATATCATAATTTAAAAAAATGATTTTAAATTTACAACCACCAAATCACTAAAAACGTATGGCTTATTATACCATACAGACATCGTCTTAATAACGAGTTACATTATTCTTTTATTTGTCTTTTGTTTATGAATTCAACTTTTATTGTCTAGTCTGGTTAGGATGACATGTATGTGGCGTTGCTCCGTACTTAAACATCCCGTCGTTGTGTTCTATGATAATTGTTGTATTCCTATCGTTAATGTTTGCTTATGTGCTCTGTCTATATGTCTTTTTGCGTTTCATTTAAGGTACCAGTCTTGTATTATAACTCCAGTTTCCGGTGCATGTCAAAACATGGAGGGAAACAAAATAGTGCATTTTTTTCTGATTTTTTTTTTCTGTTTGATTATAGGTTTATGCTGAATTGAAACATATATATAGACTTTAAAAAAATCTTGCATCTTTTAGAGGATATCAATCCAGGAAAGTGGAAGGATATCATGTTTACTGGAAGTGGTGCGGCCTAGTAAAAATAGCAAACAGAAAGTAGAAAAAAATGTTTTGACTTCAGGATTACTTTATTCTTCGTGGCAAGACCCCCCTTTTTTTTGGATTAAATCACAATTTCACATTAGTACATACATGATATGGACATGAAAAAAAATTTCTATGTAGCATTTTTTATTTTTTTTATTTTCAAAGATCAGCTGTTTTGCATGTAAGCCTATGGAGCAGTCAATTACAAGACTGCAACCTTAAACATATGACATGGCGCTGTACTTTTACATACTGTCATTGTGCTATTGTTTCATTGTGTTATTGGACTTGAGTATATTTTTTTGTATTATGTTCTTTCATTTTTTGCTAATGTCATTTATCAATATGTCTTATTGTGTTCCTTTGTTACATATTTGTTTGTTTTTATATGTATCAAGATTATATCACAATGCTGACTGCGGTGCCCCTGCTTGTAGCCCTTTTGCCTGTTATGTCTGTTTGTTGTTTTGTTTGCCCTTCGTTGTCGATGTGGTAGGGTTAAGCACGACTTGCATACAAGTGGGAAGTATAGCTAGCTATAAAACCAGATTTAATCCAACATTTTCTACGTAAACAAATACCTGAACTAAGTCAGGAATATGACAGTTGTTATCCCTTCATTTGATGTTTATGCTTTGGTTTTTGCTATTTGATTAGGAAATTTCCGTTTTCAATTTTTCTTGGAGTTCCGTATTTTTGGAATTTTACTTTTTACATATACCGAGGGACAACTTAAAGCACATCATATAAAAATGGAACGCGCTCTATTCATCAGAAGACAAGTATGTGAATAAAAGTGTATTTGATCTCGGGTTAGCTTGGTCAACAACTGATTATTTAGCTTCAATTGCTAATAAATTAAGTTAATGACAATCTCTTAATGATATAAGTGATAATTGGCATTCATTTTTTTTTGAAAAAAGATTTTCCCCAAAAATAATCTGCCGGGAATTGCTATTTGAATTTTGATAAGTTTGCATTGAATTGCATGTTTAAGAACCCAGGTTAACTAAATTAAACAAACGTGCAATGGTATCACTCAAATTTGAGGAAATGTAGCATTCATTCCATTCTTCTGTTCTCCATATTTGAATCTTTATAAATATATCTTCTTTTTTTTTCCTCCAATAGTTTTATCTATTGATGGAATTAGACGTTTGAATATTCAATGAATTCATAACATTATTGGTTTCTCATTGACATTGGATATTTAATTTTTTAACATATTTGGATCTGTAAACGCGTAGTCTTGAGTCTCATTGCAATGGATAAAAAATTTCAAAAAATGTTTTACAAAATGCTTATCTATTCGAGAAATAACAGACACATTCTATTGCGATGAAATGAAATTAAAAAGGCAAATAGAAGGAAAATATGTTCAGTTCAATATCAGAAAGGGAACAACCATTTAACATCAAGGGGGAGAGGGCTATGTTGTTTTTTCCAGAAAAAAATACTCTGATCCCAAATTTGATCAAGAAAAATATTGATCCGGCAATGCAGATGAAAACAAAAAAAAAATTACTCAGACAAACACAATACTCCCCCTATATCACCCCTTTTTACTTTTTAAGTTAAATGGTTACTCCCTGAATAATTTGGTTTTCAATAAACATTTATGGACAAACTGCAACTATTAAAAATCAAGATTAAGTTGAAAATATTAACATTAGAATTTTAACTTAATCAATGCAAAACGTTACACATGTGTTCATGTTCTTTTATTCTTCTTTTGTGGTTTTTAGCTACGAGAAATGCTGATCTGTGTGTTTTTAATCAAAATCGATTAAGACTTTAACTGATTTTCTATTTACTAAGCATATAATAAAACGGGTTTAAACGTCACAACCGAATGACGTATGTCGACCAAAAAAGTTACAAATACTTATTTTTTTCCTTTATATCAATCTTAAACTTTGTGAAGGTGTTTTTTGTGTAATTATGAACATATTAAGATGATAAGTAAACCATTGCGGATTTTCCCTTTAATTGAGATGTTATACCCTCTTAGATGTCTTTTCTTTTTTTTTGTAGAATGTAAGTGTTCAACATTCCAGTGCCCAAGTTCAACAGACTGTAAACCAGCAGGGATCCATAATTGTTTAGTTAATCCGTGCCGTTTTACAAAGTGCCGGAAATATCCAAAAGCAATATGCTGGTATAAAAATTAGAAAATTATTTTGTTTAATACTTTTAAGGATTTCATATTTGATCAATGATAAATATATAAGATGATTGATTCATCGAATCCATAGGTTGTATTTGCTGACAACAGGCAAAATTATATGTTATACCTTATTCATATAAAACAAATTCGTGTGATGAATTATCTTGTCCTGGCCATCCAAATACAAAAATTGTGGTATGAAAATTAAGGATAAATTGTTTTTCAACCAAAAAAAAAAAAAAAAAAAATCATAACTTATCAATCATAATTAGAGTATACTTACTTTACTTGTGCTGACATGAATTATCATTGATATGGTTATACATGTATTTATAAATTTACTGTTCACGAAATTTTGAACTTTGAAATACTAAGGCTTTCCTACCTCAGGCATAGATTACCTTACCTAAGCTGTATTTGGTAAAACTTTTAGGAATTTTGGTCCTCAATGCTTTTCAACTTCGTACTTTATTTGGCCTTTTTAACCTTTTTGGATTCGAGCATCACTGATGAGTCTTTTGTAGACGAAACGCGAGCTGGCGAATATACAAAATTTAGTCCTATCTAGTATCTATGATGAGTTTATCTATATAATAATATGTACTTTTTATTGGTTGACAACATCCGATAGGCATTTCACAACTACATTTTATTAACCAATGCCCTGCAACAATCATGACAGGATGAGCTTTCTGTGAAATTCTACAAGCATTTTATAAGAAAACAAACTAATAAGAATGTTTACTTGAATTTTATGTTTGTAGAATAGAAATGATATTATCATATATGAATGAATCATAAGAATTGAATTAATCTTTTTGTATTTGTGTAGGGTTGTAAAAGCGTTGAAAGTGCACACATTACAGTATAAAGCGATTCCTCGCTTCATACAAATTTGTTTTGGTGAACAAAGAATTGAAGTCTTAGATAAATCATATTAAAAAAGAATATAATCAAGTAAATACACTGATGTCTGTTTATACAAGCTATATAAACAGTATCGCGTGATAGGTGTAATACCACCGTTGATTTACCCCTATCAGTCTTTGTTAAATTTGCACTTTTCCAAAAAATGTGTAGACTTTATCTTTGTTTAAAATATAGAAATACTTGGCATGAGTAAAGTCTGACCCTGTCCAGTACTATAGAAAAAAAATCACATAACATTTCATTGCATATAAGAAAATAATTATCACTGGAAGTTAACCAACCAAATGTCTCCCCTTGTTTAACCTGTGTACAAGATTTACTAACCATGTAACCTCAAGTTTACAAAATATTCTATAGAATCCCCCCAAAAAAATTAATGGTGCTTTGAAATACCTAAGACATATGTTTATAACACAGAATTGTTTTACTGCAATAAAATGTAGGATTAACTACCTACAACTGACAAACTCAAGGGAATATTTTTTTCGACCTATTTTCGTATACAACCGGATGTGACGTACTATGATTTGGTGGTATTACACTTGATAGAGTTAACAATTATGCACCAAGTTGAAAAATTATTGTAATGAGAACTTTATAAAATTAATTACTTCTTTGATATAACGCTCCAATCTATCTTTGTTTACTTTCAGTCCGTCATATTGTGGAGGATGCAAGGCTCTGTGGTTTCTGGACGGGAAACGAGTAAAATGTAATGGCAGGCCTAGGGGTTAATCGTAGTTTTGAGAATTACAGTGCATTTATTAAAGATACATTTCGAATTATGAAGGATTAAAGATTTAAATTTGAAATAAATGTAATAAGTAGGAGTTATATTTTTTTATTCAATATAAATAAGGCGATGTCGTAAGATTGCCAATGAAATAACTATCCACCAAAGTTCAAATAAATTGGATTGCGGCAATTATAGGTCACTGTAGGGTTTTCAGCAAAGCAAAACCAAATACAGTATAGTCGGCTTTAAAAATCCTGACAAGAAAAATATGAAACTATTCAATTGAGAAAATTAACGGCTTCAGTTAAAACAAACCGATTAATGAGAAATAAATACAATGTATGACCGACATAAACCAATCATGTGGTTTTTAACCTTTGCATAGTTTTTGTTTGCTATCAATTCTGATAATTTTGATATTCTAGTGTGGGATATAATTGTGACAAGGACGAATGTTATATAAAATGAAGAAGGTAAAACATTTAATTGAATTTACATCCTTGAAGGGTTATCATCTACAATGTACAAGGAATATTTTCTTTTTATCAAAATTAGCTAATACATATCGCTGATTAATAATTCACTTGCATGTGTGCAGCTATAATAGGCAAAACAGAATGTCAACATTAAAAGTGGTTGAAAAAATGGTGAAACATTAGGTTGACTGATACATCCAACGAAACGCATTCTTGTGCAGGTCATGAATGTGACCTACAGAATTAGACTATTTACCGGATTTGTTATAACATAAGCAACACGACGGGTGCCACATGTGGAGCAGGATCTGCTTACCCTTCAGGAGCACCTGAGATCACCCCTAGTTTTTTGGTGGGTTTCGTGTTTCTTATTCTTTAGTTTGTGTCATGTGTTCTATTGTTTGTCTTTGTATCTTCTTTCATTTTTAGCCAGGCTTTGTCAGTTTATTCGATTTATGAGTTTGACTGTCCCTCTGGTATCTTTCGTTCCTCTTTCAAAATGATGAATTACCTATTTGTTAACCTATAATATGAAATGCAACAGACTTGAAAACTCAAATTTCATTTGTACGCTTTTTGTTGCTATATTTATATTTAGATCGAATTATTATTCCCTTGCAAATATTCAGCTAATAAAAGCAAAAAACAAAAACAAAAAGAAACCAACATGTCAACGTATAAATTTAAAACATGTTGAACCATTAGGCTTGCTGATTCGATCAAACGAAACTCATGCTTGTGCATGACAAACTTATGATTAACATATTTTTAAAACTACATGTATGATATGAAATTCAACAAACCTAGAAAACTCAAATTGCACTTGTACGCTATTTGTTTTTCTCTGTATATATATATTGAAACCGGGTTATCATGATCATCGGCAGTTTTTAGAGGTAATATCATTACTAAATGGCATCTAGACTAAAACATATATGAAATGATGATGCATATTACCATGTCCATGCATGGTGAAATAGTTATTTTAAACTTTTTATATTCGATTTAAAATGTTATCAATCAAATATAAGAATTTTTTTTGGTCTCGATCACCTGCTCTTTTCTTTAGCTTCATGGCAAATCACGGTAAAATGTATGCTGGGTGAACAGAATTGCTAAAACAAACGACAAAACCTATTGAATCATTATTTGTACCACATGCACAACTTCATATTATTTAAAATTTGTTTAATAGATATAGGAAGATGTGGTGTGAGTGCTAATGAGACAACTCTCCATCCCAATAACAATTTATAAAAGTAAACCATTATAGGTAAGTGTACGGCCTTCAACACTAAGCCTTGGCTAACACCGAACAACAAGCTATAAAGGGCCCCAAAATTAAGACTGTAAAAAGGTCAAACGTAGGTCCCGAAAATACATTTTTAACAAAGTAAATTGGACTTTTATTAACTATCTTTGTATCACTTATTTGATGCATATTTAGGAAGAACACATAGACCTAATTAAATATTTTATAATTAACTTACTTATGTAAATGCTACGGGACAGTTTATGATGTTGTCATTCTTTACGAGATCACATAGTGTAGTGCTATATAAATTGTGCTGAAAATAAAAATAAGAAAGGATTTGATATAATGCGTTTTGTATTTAGACTTGGGCGATGGCAAAAAGAATGTAGAAATAAGTGTTTTAGTGCATAGTTTAGGGAAATTTAAGATAACTCGTTTCTAAATTGAGAAAAAAAATCTATAAATATCTTTAAAAATGTCAAAGTTATTCCACCTCTCATTCCATCAAATATTAGACAGATTACTGAACATTTATCATGACGGGGTTTAAAATGCAGTAAAGTGTCAGATTTGTTTTAATTGCAAATCATAATCTTTATCGAATTGAATTTTATGTTTGTAGAATAGAAATGATATTATCTTATGAATGAATCATAAGAATTGAATTAATCTTTTTGTATTTGTGTAGGGTTGTAAAAGCATTGAAAGTGCACACATTACAGTATAAAGCGCTTCCGCGCTTCATACAAATTTGTTTTGGTGAACAAAGAATAGAAGTCTTAGATAAATCATATTATAAAAGAATATAATCAAGTAAATACACTGATGTCTGTTTATACAAGCTATGTAAACAGTATCGCGTGATAGGTGTAATACCACCGTTGATTTACCCCTATCAGTCTTTGTTAAATTTGCACTTTTCCAAAAAATGTGTAGACTTTATCTTTGTTTAAAATATAGAAATACTTGGCATGAGTAAAGTCTGACCCTGTCCAGTACTATAGAAAAAAAATCACATAACATTTCATTGCATATAAGAAAATAATTATCACTGGAAGTTAACCAACCAAATGTCTCCCCTTGTTTAACCTGTGTACAAGATTTACTAACCATGTAACCTCAAGTTTACAAAATATTCTATAGAATCCCCCCAAAAAAATTAATGGTGCTTTGAAATACCTAAGACATATGTTTATAACACAGAATTGTTTTACTGCAATAAAATGTAGGATTAACTACCTACAACTGACAAACTCAAGGGAATATTTTTTTCGACCTATTTTCGTATACAACCGGATGTGACGTACTATGATTTGGTGGTATTACACTTGATAGAGTTAACAATTATGCACCAAGTTGAAAAATTATTGTAATGAGAACTTTATAAAATTAATTACTTCTTTGATATAACGCTCCAATCTATCTTTGTTTACTTTCAGTCCGTCATATTGTGGAGGATGCAAGGCTCTGTGGTTTCTGGACGGGAAACGAGTAAAATGTAATGGCAGGCCTAGGGGTTAATCGTAGTTTTGAGAATTACAGTGCATTTATTAAAGATACATTTCGAATTATGAAGGATTAAAGATTTAAATTTGAAATAAATGTAATAAGTAGGAGTTATATTTTTTTATTCAATATAAATAAGGCGATGTCGTAAGATTGCCAATGAAATAACTATCCACCAAAGTTCAAATAAATTGGATTGCGGCAATTATAGGTCACTGTAGGGTTTTCAGCAAAGCAAAACCAAATACAGTATAGTCGGCTTTAAAAATCCTGACAAGAAAAATATGAAACTATTCAATTGAGAAAATTAACGGCTTCAGTTAAAACAAACCG
Source organism: Mytilus galloprovincialis (assembly GCA_037788925.1). NCBI lineage: Eukaryota > Metazoa > Mollusca > Bivalvia > Mytilida > Mytilidae > Mytilus > Mytilus galloprovincialis. The sequence goes on along the minus strand of CM075343.1, from coordinate 37,145,829 downwards.
ATTAATGAGAAATAAATACAATGTATGACCGACATAAACCAATCATGTGGTTTTTAACCTTTGCATAGTTTTTGTTTGCTATCAATTCTGATAATTTTGATATTCTAGTGTGGGATATAATTGTGACAAGGACGAATGTTATATAAAATGAAGAAGGTAAAACATTTAATTGAATTTACATCCTTGAAGGGTTATCATCTACAATGTACAAGGAATATTTTCTTTTTATCAAAATTAGCTAATACATATCGCTGATTAATAATTCACTTGCATGTGTGCAGCTATAATAGGCAAAACAGAATGTCAACATTAAAAGTGGTTGAAAAAATGGTGAAACATTAGGTTGACTGATACATCCAACGAAACGCATTCTTGTGCAGGTCATGAATGTGACCTACAGAATTAGACTATTTACCGGATTTGTTATAACATAAGCAACACGACGGGTGCCACATGTGGAGCAGGATCTGCTTACCCTTCAGGAGCACCTGAGATCACCCCTAGTTTTTTGGTGGGTTTCGTGTTTCTTATTCTTTAGTTTGTGTCATGTGTTCTATTGTTTGTCTTTGTATCTTCTTTCATTTTTAGCCAGGCTTTGTCAGTTTATTCGATTTATGAGTTTGACTGTCCCTCTGGTATCTTTCGTTCCTCTTTCAAAATGATGAATTACCTATTTGTTAACCTATAATATGAAATGCAACAGACTTGAAAACTCAAATTTCATTTGTACGCTTTTTGTTGCTATATTTATATTTAGATCGAATTATTATTCCCTTGCAAATATTCAGCTAATAAAAGCAAAAAACAAAAACAAAAAGAAACCAACATGTCAACGTATAAATTTAAAACATGTTGAACCATTAGGCTTGCTGATTCGATCAAACGAAACTCATGCTTGTGCATGACAAACTTATGATTAACATATTTTTAAAACTACATGTATGATATGAAATTCAACAAACCTAGAAAACTCAAATTGCACTTGTACGCTATTTGTTTTTCTCTGTATATATATATTGAAACCGGGTTATCATGATCATCGGCAGTTTTTAGAGGTAATATCATTACTAAATGGCATCTAGACTAAAACATATATGAAATGATGATGCATATTACCATGTCCATGCATGGTGAAATAGTTATTTTAAACTTTTTATATTCGATTTAAAATGTTATCAATCAAATATAAGAATTTTTTTTGGTCTCGATCACCTGCTCTTTTCTTTAGCTTCATGGCAAATCACGGTAAAATGTATGCTGGGTGAACAGAATTGCTAAAACAAACGACAAAACCTATTGAATCATTATTTGTACCACATGCACAACTTCATATTATTTAAAATTTGTTTAATAGATATAGGAAGATGTGGTGTGAGTGCTAATGAGACAACTCTCCATCCCAATAACAATTTATAAAAGTAAACCATTATAGGTAAGTGTACGGCCTTCAACACTAAGCCTTGGCTAACACCGAACAACAAGCTATAAAGGGCCCCAAAATTAAGACTGTAAAAAGGTCAAACGTAGGTCCCGAAAATACATTTTTAACAAAGTAAATTGGACTTTTATTAACTATCTTTGTATCACTTATTTGATGCATATTTAGGAAGAACACATAGACCTAATTAAATATTTTATAATTAACTTACTTATGTAAATGCTACGGGACAGTTTATGATGTTGTCATTCTTTACGAGATCACATAGTGTAGTGCTATATAAATTGTGCTGAAAATAAAAATAAGAAAGGATTTGATATAATGCGTTTTGTATTTAGACTTGGGCGATGGCAAAAAGAATGTAGAAATAAGTGTTTTAGTGCATAGTTTAGGGAAATTTAAGATAACTCGTTTCTAAATTGAGAAAAAAAATCTATAAATATCTTTAAAAATGTCAAAGTTATTCCACCTCTCATTCCATCAAATATTAGACAGATTACTGAACATTTATCATGACGGGGTTTAAAATGCAGTAAAGTGTCAGATTTGTTTTAATTGCAAATCATAATCTTTATCGTACAAATTTTACTGTGAAAGTAGGTTTCAGCAAGGGTTCTTAGTTTAGATTTTACTTTCTCCAAATAAAATGCAGACTGAATAAAACACATTTTTTTTTAGCAATTTGGAATTTTCTTTGTTTATATTTTTGTAGTGAAGACTTTTCATTTTATGATGATATAAATTTCATTTTGTACCCTATGTTGTGAGTCTGAAATGTCTGTAGTCATTCTGAGTTTTTTTTTGTATTTTTGAATAAAGCACAGGCATATTTGTTTGAACTCATGATAAAACTCACGAATTCATTTATCGGTTGTACGCATATTCTTGCTTTCAAAGAGTAAGGCAGATAACTCGCGTAACTAATGACGCAGATTTTTATACCTAATTCAACTGTGGGCGTTTAGATGCAATTATTAAAGATATCACGAAATCACAGAACTTAAACATAAATATAGTAATTGTATACTCCAAAGAAGGATGAATTGTAGCATGTTTGATTATTTTTTGGTTATATTTGTGTTTGAAGCATTTTATTTTATGATGATATAGCTTTGATTTTGTACCCTTGGTGGTGACTCTGAAATGGTAACAGAGTAAACTAACAAAATAACACACTGTACTCAAATTTTTTATTTTTTATTTTTTTAGCAATTAAATGCTCTATTTTAGAAAATATGTGTACCGTTTTACTCTAGAATATATTCTGCGAGATTTAGGACTATATGATATATCAGAATATCAAAATATTCTAAATGTTTAAAAGAGAGATGGAACTCATAACAACTGTAGCTGGATTCTACAAAGGCGTTTGTTTTACAGAATATAATATACATGATATATATACGTAAACCTTTTCATCTTGTTGAGCTATTAAGATGGAAAAAAATACAAACAGTTTGGTCAACCGTGTGATTACACTGTATAATATGTCAAGATGTTTGAATAAAACATAAACCATTCATGCTTTGACATGTCACTGGTTTAACATATCTATAGGGTCTTACGAAATGTAATAATAAAAGTAGAAATTATTTCGAAAAAATAGTATCCGGTATTTCTGTACAATTTGTTTCTAATACATTACGTGTAATTAGTTTTTCTGTGAGAAAAAAATAAATACATTATAGTTTTATGCAGAATAATACACCACCAGCATTGCATAAGAACACAGCATATGTTGCCTGAAAATTTGAAAGCAGAAATTTCGGCAGTGGAGTAAGACGTGTCTAAAGATGTTAAAACGCGTATTATTTTTTTCACTTCTGCTGTTAATTGTTGCAACAGAAGGTACATGTATGTTTATTATCAAAAAATTGTTTTCTATTTTAACAGCTATATATCATGTACTTGTGGATTCATTAATATTCGTTTAATTTTTGTGGATTCATTAATATTCGTTTAATTTTTGTGGATTTCGTTAGTACAAGAGAACCACGAATTTAAATATTAAACGAATAACAATTTTTGTAAAGAAATGTATGCAGACTTTGCTTAAACAACGAAGATATCCACGAAAGTTTTCCTCTATCTACGAAATTGGTATCCAAGAAAATAAATGAATCCACAGTATATATGTAGGACTCTAAAGTGCGATGGTACTCTAAAGTGCGATGGTCACGATAAATTGCGATGGTCTACGCTAAAGTAAGATGGTGTATCACGCTAAAGTGCGATTGTTGTTTGTTCGCTAAAGTACGATGGTTTATCACGCTAAAGTGCGATGGACTAAAAGGGTAATGTTAAAGGGCTTAAAGTATTAAAGAACGCGGATTTAAAAAATAGTCTTCTTGCGAAAGCTAGTACAAGGTATTATGACATATTTGATAGGCTTTTTAATTACCGGTAGGCTCAAGTGATCATTGTTTTAAATTAAGAAGAATGACCACGTAATAATTACTAAAATGGTAATTTAGGTGTGACAAAAATCTATATATCCTGTATATGTTTTTAAAAATTAAGGCCGGTATCACATATATGGATAATTGGTGTAGTTTATCACTAATGTGAACATTTCCTCTCAAAGTCGTCATTGTAAATTAGAAATACAAAATTCGTTCTAATTTTTTAGCAGACAATTTATGATTTACGCATTGAAACATGACGTACCTTTATTTTACCGACTTTACTTTTCATTAAAATCGACAATATTTGAACGGGGACGGCAAAGTAAACTGCAACATAAACAATGATTTCAATGTATCCGTTAGCTTCAAATAGAAACAGGATAAAGGATACTTATGTGTATACTTTTGTATCTGTATAGTAAGACGGTCGACTGCAGGACAAAAGTCCTTCTTCTAGCACCGAAAAAAAACACACTTGCTTCAGCCGACAAAACACGGTTATCATGTTTAAATTGAGTAAGACATGGACATTTGCTTTAAAGTTGTTAATCAAATATTCTACATTTATCTTTCGGCATGTTCATTTTTTGTTTGTATGTTCGCGTCATAATCCATAGTACGTTTATTACGTCTATACTTTCGCGGACCATCGCACTTTAGCGTGTGTATGCATCGTACTTTAGCGTAGACCATCGCACTTTAGCGTGACCATCGTACTTTAGCGTCCCCATCGCACTTTAGAGTCCTACATATATATAAAATGTTGTAAAACGTTAACAGAGTTAATAGCTATCTTCATATTTCTGTGAAAATTCAATAACATGACTGCAATTTCGAAGTGCAATATTCATTTGTTCAGTGAAATTTAAATATTGCAAATCGTACCCGCGTGAGGTGGTTAAGCGGCATTTTGTTTTAGAGGAACATGTTGTCCTTTTTAACATTGCGTAACAAATGTTTTATTTAATATTACATTTCGTTTTGAGTTTGATAGTTAATTATGTTTCGCATTAAACATAAAAGTTGATGATGGGTATACAAATTGTTTGTAGTAAATATAATGGAATGCTATGCAACTGTCATACAAGTGAGAGGTTCAGTTAGCTATAAAACCAGATTTTATCCACCATTTTCTGCATAAGTAAATGTCTGTGTCAAGTCAGGAATATGCGAGTTGATTTCTATTCCTTTGGTGTGTTTGAGCTTTTGATTTTGCCATTTGATAAGGGACTTTCCGATTTGAATTTTCATTGGAGGTCGGTATTAAAGTTGTTTTACTTTATACACTAATGTAACGACAGAACATACATATTTTAAGTTTTCAGTTATGTAGGTGTATATATGCTATTTATTTTAAAAAAAGCAATATTAGTACCGATAAAGTCAATATGCAAAGATCTCACTACTGTGTGATGATGATGGATTAGTTAACGATACGAGTACGCTATTGAAGGAATTATCAGTTTACATAGATCGTGTCTCAGATGACAAACTCAATACACACCATAAGAACAAATAAACAATGCGATGATATCCCGTCCGCGTAAATGTTTCATTAGGAACGGACAATTGTTTCAAATATACTCTGGTACTCCGGAATAGTCAATAGTAACCAGTGTCCTAGTGAAAACGGTATTGCTCATTGCAAGCAAAGATTAAGGACTGTGATATTTACGAAAAACAAGAAATCTGCCATCTTGTTTGGTTTCGTTATCTTCTTTTTGAGTAAAATATTAAATATTATTAGTGCGATATAGCTTTGGCTGTAAATTGACCTTAAGCTTATTTACGAGAAAGTGTTTACATATTATAAGCAAATCCTGATACTCGCAACTTAAGTTGTTTAATATTTTGAGGGTTTGTATTCATAATTAATCAACTAAATTGCTCCTCTTTTTTTCAAAATATTTCAAGGTTGCAGGAAATGCCCCAACGGAATAAAAAAGGTTAAGTGCTTGGTTAATCCATGTCGAGGACAGAAGTGCAAGGGTGCCAGATGCAGCTAATGTAAATTATATCAAAACAGATTAGAACAAGTTGTCAATTGTTATTACTAGGGATGACAACTCGGTGAAGATTTACTAATCGATGAATCGTTTGATTTACCGAGCGATGCTCGAGTACTCGCTCGGTAAAACATTTACAAAATTGAAACACAAAATTATACCCATTTTATATATTTTGGGTCGTTGTTTTTATGCTCGTAAAACCCTCACCATTATTACCTATGACTAGATAATAGTACGAGGACTTTTATGCAATAATTAATAGCTCATTTACTACATGTACTAATTATGTAAACTGGTAATTATAATCTAATCAAGTAATTAGTTATTATCTTTACAAAAAATATTGCTCAAACAACAGTATTTGTGAACCGTAAATAAACACATTTAATGATCAACAATGGAGTGATGATTAGAGGTTACTGATGCCATTAATCATTTTCTGTTGGGTCAACACAATGTGCAAAGAATTTGTTATTATTTAAGAATATATTGTCTTGTCAACTTTTTCTGGGACGAAGAGATTTGTCAAATTTGTAAGTTAAGTAACAGTCCTGCTGATGAAAATATATGCTCTGACGGCACAGAGGTGGGGAAGTGACTAAGATTAGCCAAACATATAAGCCTTGGTAAAAAAAAAAACGATCTTGTTGATATATCCAAACTCTATCTCGGAGAATTTTAAATGAAAGTTACACGCAAATATAACAATCGTATTTTAATTTTTAGTAATTTTGATTAATATCTGATTTCCCGATCAAATCATTTTTTTATTTAAGCCTAAGAAAGCAACAACATTCTAACAGGAAACCGATTAGTCGAGTATCATTTTAGTAATCGATACTCGACACTACCGAGCGATACTCGAGTACTCGAGTACTCGTTGACATTCCTAGTTATTACCTAATATTGTTTGAGACGAAAACACTATTTTGTATATGTTTATATATATTACATGAACCTTTACGAAGAGAAAATATGTTAGCACGTATAGTACATGAAGGATATCAAGTTTCTTTGGTGTATTGGGAAAAATGAAAATTCAACAGGACCAACAAATATAAATTTGAACTACAAACTCAAATATTGAAGTTTGGTTGTTTGCTTTATGATATAGACATAATCGTTATTTTCTAATTTTGCAAACAATCGAATTACTCCCTAATGTAATTACATGTACACTTCAAGAAAATATACAAACGAAAAAAGAGACAAATTGGAAAAAGAGTAATAATTGTATGTAACGATTACGCGTTTTGAGACTCGAATAAAGAGAAAAGCTTGAATTATGTCACTGGGGCTCTTATTCAGCAATTACATTGTGAGTTCGAATCAAGCATGTGGCTTGTGCCTTCGACATTTTTTGTCAGTTTCTCTAACGAAGGTCAGTGGTTTTCTTTAGGCACTGCGGCTTCCTCCACCAATAAAAGCTGAACGCTTAGAAATAGCACAATAGTGCTGCGAGTGGCCTTAAACATCGATTAATTTATTTATCCTGAATAGTGTATCACAAACAAACCTAATACCAAGAGGTTAAATTGATCTTTAAAGATTAATACATGATTAACCTGCAGAAATGGAGTTGGCTATTTATAGGTCATACAACTCTCTTACTGTTTCGTTTCTTATACATCCTTAAATTACAAATTTATGGCTTTGAGTGTTCTGACTAGGGTAAATCTATTTCGCAAGAAAAATAGCTGTTGTTTTCATGTTACTTATTTATCTATTATTTCTGTTTACAAATGCTGAGACTGAAGGAACTTAATTTATCAACTACCAGTTATTGACATTTGATTAGCTCTCAGTGACTACTGGAACAATTTCACCCAGGCATGTTCATGTATCAAACATTTAGAAATTTCCAAATGAAAAAGAAACTAGCGAACATTTTTCTAATTATACTCAGTAATAGACATGTTACAAAAAGGTATATTCACGACGCTGAGGTTGACAAATTATACTTTAAATGTGGGGACTATGTCAAAGCACAAATTTAAAGAGATTACCTTTGTATACATTGCATATAATTTTAAAACTGTATTGATCCTTTGGAGATAACTTTATGATGAATATTTCGTATGAAACGAATATTCATTAACATTTGTACCATAAGAAAGAGATATTAATAAATTCCATAATATTTTTAAGATACTCTAATGCGAAAAATTTGTAGGGAGGGGTGGGGGGGGGGGGGGGGGCAGATAAATATGGTAGATATGTACGGCAGCGCAGACACGGGGTACATACTTGTGTGAATTCTTCGGCAAAACTGTATATATGACAAATGTGTCACCTCTAGGGCCATGCAAGCCCTTGCAAATAATCTTAATTTGTTTTATACGTACTAGGGAATAAATATGTAACGGTCATTTTTGTATACTTTGTTATAAAAAGCAAACAAACAATTGATCCTATGTCTTTTCATCCAATTGTTTTCCACCTAACGGGGTCTGTTTAAAAAAACACCTTAACACGATTTGTATACGATTTAACAAAAACATGTTGCATTATAGTTTAAGAAAATTAACTCCCGGTCTTTCCTCTGTTTGAGCTACCAATGCTAGGGGTTTCTCTTAAAAAAATTATGGCGTATTTATGTTAAATATGTTAGTTTAAACATATTTTATTGTTCGAAACAACTGGATTAGACACAAGTTTTTCAACTTAGTTCCGTTAAATATGTTAGATATTTTCCTATTGATACTTTACGGAGGTACCAGTTGGTTTTTTTTAGGGAGGGTTTTTTGGGTTGGGTTTATTGTAGGTTAGGGGGTGGGGGTGGGGGGTTGCAGGATGAAATGAAATTTGAAAAAGGCAGGACAGGATTTTTTAGTAAAAAAAACCAAGATGAGCAACTTGGCCAAAAAAAAAAAACGCCAATTTATGTAAAAAAGGCAAGATCGAATAGAGTGATAAACAAAAAAGAAGGACAGAATTTACAGCTAAAAAAAAGCAGGACAAAATTTGTCATCCTAGTCGATCTCATGAATTAAGCCAATTAGAACTGATTTTAATTTATAGTTTGTCATATTTTTAAACTGCAACATGGTGCGCTCAAAAAATGTTTAATTGGACCAGGTTTGGAGTTAAATTTCCCCACGAATTTTGTCATCTTAGCGGATAAAATTTATCCATGTCGATCAGCCTTCGTTACCCCCTATAGACGCCATCAACTAAGAGCTTAACCACGAGAAAAAAGAAGAAAATGTAAAAACAAAAAATTGAACTTGCGTATATCCGAGTATATATATATATATATATATATATATATATATATATATATATATATATATATATATATATATATATATATATATATATCGGGTATATGTCGAACACGCTATAAGAGGCTCTAAAACTGTCAGACTCATTGGAGCTTATGGAGACGCCCGAGAGAAAAAATCAAACCAGACTGTAAAGCTTTGTGTGGGATTAGTGGAGCGACAGATTGAACTTGTAATAAAACAATAAAACTAATATCTAACTGGCTTACTATGTAAATATTATCAATTTAGAATCGAATGAACTTGTATAACTCTCAGCGCCCCCCTTTTTCAATCTTTTCCTGCCCACCCACTCCTGCACGCGTACACCTCACACGTCTTATATAATCACCAGCAATGATATCACAAATTGTCATATTCGACTATGATGTTCTATATAAATGTGATTTAAATTAACCAAGATGCATAGGATTAGATTTTATCTGTTTCAATATATAATTAATGTTTTGACACCGTCCCCACATTTAAAGTCTAATTTGTCATGTGGAGCAGGATCTGCTTACCCTTCCGGAGCACCTGAGATCACCCCTAGTTTTTGGTGGGGTTCGTGTTGTTTATTCTTTAGTTTTCTATGTTGTGTCATGTGTACTATTGTTTTTCTGTTTGTCTTTTTCATTTTTAGCCATGGCGTTGTCAGTTTGTTTTAGATTTATGATTTTGACTGTCCCTTTGGTATCTTTCGTCCCTCTTTTGTCAACCTCAGCGTCGAGAATATACCTTTTCGTAACATGTCTATAAGAAACAAATATGCACAAAATGATGTAGACCCGAGATAATATTATATATAAACGATATTATATGATGTGGCCAGGACATTACATGATGTGCAAACGACGATATATGATTTTCAGATGTCATCATATGATGTGCACTTGACATTATACGACGTGAATTTATTCTTAAAGTAGTTGTAAGTTTTATCTTACGAAATGTATGCTTTTACCATTATATGGTTTGTTCGTTTTTTTTTTATTTTACTTTCTTTTGTCTTTTTATGATGTGATAACGCATCAAATGAGAATCAATAGATATTATGGGTAACAATTTTATATATATAAAGGTTAAGATTTGTGGGGATATTTAAAAACATCATCACTTTATCAATTTCGTTTTAAATATTCATGGTATACCCCAGATGGTATTGATGTAACACAAAAATGCGGTATGTATTTGATATAATTGTAAATATTGGTAATTCACTAGTATAAAAGTAGGAACTAGTGTGTCGTCAGGTGAAACCATTGTTTATGTAATTACATGTAGTATATGCAGTCCGCCAAAAGTTAAGCACCACTTAAATATAACTGGCAATATTTTTTAACCAATGCAAAAACATTATTCGTGTTCTCATTATGAATTGCCTTTAACATACACTATGACAATTCATTACGACCATAAAGTCCGATAAACCCATCAAGCAACTTTTTATTTAAGATCATCTGCACGTTTACAAATACACTATTTCGATACATTTGAATCATCTTTCTACTCTCCCGCGTACAGGTAAAATTTGACCTTCATCAAGTCATTGTGTAATATGGCAAGACGTAAGTTATATGTGGTTGAACGTTGGCAAGCAATTGAGATGTCAAATGCCGGTAGGAGTACTAGGAGCATATGTTACCATTTCAATATTAATCACACCGTATGTATCAGACTTTTACAACGTCATGTTGACACAGGAACTGTAAATGATAGATCAAGGTTCGGAAAACCCTGTTAAACGATATATCGTTTTGACAGACTGCTAATTCGTCGTCGCAAACCAATTTACTCCTGCCCCGCAGCTTAGACTCCACGGGCTTCCAGGTGGTCGTCTTTGTTTTCGAACATTGGTCCGTCGATCTCATAGAGGCAAAATAAAAGCACGTCGTATTGTCAAGAGACCTTCCATAACAGCCAGGTACCGTATAATCAGGTTTCAATGGGATAATGACCATCGACACTGGAACATGAGAAGCTGGCAAAAATTCAATTGGCCAGATGACAGTTGGTTTCTGTTACGACCAGTAAACGGCAGAATACGATTTGGCGGTAAAAAAACTGCCTATGACCAAAATAACATTGCCCATCGACTGCATTCGGTGTTGGTGGTTTTACAGTATGGGGTTGCCTCTCATACTGTTGTAAGCTGGGTATGCTTATTCTGCGGGGTAACATGAACGGACAGTCATACAGAGATTTGGTGCTTAGAACATTTAGAAACGTTGTAGTCCCGCATTTTGAAAATAACCCACTTGCATCAAGACCCTTGTACATGGACGACAACGCTAGACCACACACGTCAAGGATTGAAACTGAGTACTAAGAGCAAGAAACTATAGACACTATCTTTTGGCATTCCATGTTCAGACAAGAACTCTATAGAACATGTCTAAAATGCCATTTGCAGAAACCTCGATTGCAGAGATCCACCTTTGCAAAATCTTTGCGATTTAAGAGTGGCAATTGTTGATGAATGGAAAAGGTTTCCTCAAATAAAGTTCAGAAGGCATGTACAGAGTACGAGACGCCGTGTTATGGAACTGTACCGGAGTAGTGGTGGTTAAACATCCTATTGACTATTTCTATGAACGCACAAATTAAATGCATAGAACCTACATAACTGACCAAACTGAAGTTTATGGTTTCTTAATGGTTTATGTTAGCAAAATTGCTACATGAATGTTATCTCTTTTTCGAGGAATACATGATTTTTTAAATGAATAAAAATTCGATGCAATAAAAATGGGTGGTGCTTAACTTTTGGCGGACTGTAAAAAAGAAACAGAAGAAAAAATTAACAATGATTACCATAAATTAGCTACCATGACTAATTATCATATCAAATTTTATGTGTTATTATTTATTCTAACACATTTAATATTTTTTACATTTTGTATCATCCATTGGAAAAAATATCTCACTCCTACAATCGTTTGAATTATTTGTCTTAGACAATTTATAGCGAGCACGCTTAACCAATACATCAACATGATCAAATATGTTTGCTACTGTGGATTCATTCATTTTCGTGGGTACCAATTTTCATGGATTGTTGAAAATCGTTTTTTTTTTTTTTGTGGATATCTGATTTCGAAGTTTGCAAATGTCTGAATATTAGCTGATTGAAAATATCTACTTCGTTGAGTATTGAATTTTCGTGGTTCACATAAACCCATGAAATCCACGAAAATTGGTATCAACATTACAACACATTTAAAAGTTAAAATATCAGAGTATTTTATATATATTCAATATATCCATGTTATTCAACGGCTATTATTATTTAATGTCATTGATTTGTATTTTTTCCTGAAAGGTGGTATTTGGATGTCGCCGTACAGTAACTATGCCATGTCAACGATTTTGGTACATTTTTCCATATATTTTTGCTCGTTAAACTATAGCTGAAAATCGAAATATAATGCTTCATTTTTGTAAGATTGAATTCTTTCAAAATAGATTAGCAATTATATTTATGGAACATAAAATCGGTACAAATCAATCTTAAATTTGTTTTAAAATCATCAACATGATCAAATCTCAATAGATTATTCTTCAAAAGTGATTTCATGAGGAATTATAGTTCAGATCTTTTTTTATAGATTATGTCATATTTTAAAGTCATTATTACACAATTACGTAATGCATGTTCATTAATCGCTCCACTACTGAGGGCCCTCATGGGGTTTTTGATTATGTGATTACTTGGCCGTTTTTTTAATGATTATTTGATTATTAAGCGAAATATTTCATGATTATTTGATTACCTAGGACTGTATTTTTAGTTTATGATTATTTGATTACTTAAGATAAGCAAATATTTAATGATTATGTGATTATATTGGCAAAAAAATGGTGATTATGTGATTACTAGGACCCCCCCATGAGGGGCCTCACTACTGACCGTATAGATCAGTATACACGGTCGGTAATTTGGAACTATATATGACTATTTTGTTGTCTTGTGTCTGACAGTCGACACACAAGATATTATTAAACTCATACGTGAAGTCAATTTTATTACTTTTTTTTTAATGATATTTGTCAAAGACTTAATAATAATTCCAACTACAGATTTGATGAAGTAACAATCTATATGTATATTTTTTAATGGTATACTATGAAAAATGTTAGTATGTACTCGATTGCAATACTTACTTCCATTTTGAAACATATAAATATTTCAAGTTATTGACAAAAATGTACACACTTGTTATGATTGTCTATCATTGCTTTATACAGATGGAAATTAACGGAACTAAACAGTCACACTTTAAAATATGTATATTGAAAAATAGAAAGAAACGTCTTCATCAAATCTGATTTAAATTCAGATCAATCTTTCTTGCTTTGTTTCTTCGAAGTTGTTCACATAAGTACGTAAATTTCCGACTTAGCGTGACTACCTTGTAACAAATAAAATAGGATTTTCTTGAGATCTATTGCCAACTTCAATTTTGTGTTCCATCATTCATGTATAGATGTCAATGGACGATACAATTCCATTTCATTATTATCATCTTTGTCAATTATTACAATGTTTTTTACATGTTCATGTATACACTTTTCAAATAAATGCCAATCCTTAAATGCAGTAAAAGATAGTTGACATTCCTTTTAGAAAAATAATAATTCCCAAAAAAAATATTCTCCGGGAAATTGCAATTTGAATTTTATTACGAAAACATCGAAATACAAGTTAAAGAATTCTTGTAAATTAAATTTAAAACATTTTCAATGGAATCCATCATTTTAATTTGAGGAAATCTACCATTAATTTTATTCTTTTGTTCTTCATATTTGAGAGACTTACTAGAAGCTTGTAGTAAATTTAATAGTTTGATATTATTAGGCCAATGACAATAGTACTGTGGTAAAAATTGTGTTAGTACAGATCTATAAGATGGACAAACAAGAACAAAATGGTATTCATCTTCAATAACACACATTTTACAACATTCACATAAACGATTTTCTCTAGGAATATTATTATAACGGCCAACTTCAATATTTAACTTTAATGTTCCACTACGTAACTTTGTTAACAGATTAACATTATTGCTATAAGACAGATACTTTTCAATATAAAAAGTTAATTTAAATGTACTATAAAAAGACAGTTTACTACATTCCTGAATAGTAGTTGACCAATTCTGCAAATATATGATCTTTAATACGAGTTTTAATGTTATTTATACAAATTGTGCTAGCATCTTGGTTTAGCCATAAATAATTTAAACCAAGATCATATAACATATCACGAATACTTGAGGCCCAGTTTACAAAACCATTGATAGCATCGTCATACAAGAGTTTATACACATCGTATACAACTTTTGGTTTATTTGTAATAATATGTAACCAATATTTCAATATATTTTGTTTTCTAACAATAAAAAGAGGTAAATGGCAAAGTTCGCCATATAAAAAGCATGTTGGTACATTTCGACCCAATTTTAACACAAATCTACAAAAAAGATTATGGATAAGTTCGATATCTTTAGCACGATGAAAACCCCATATTTCTGATGCACATGAGATCCATAAATGTTTTATTAATCCGTGCGATTTAGCAAAGTGGCCAAATTATCCAAAAGCAATATGCTGGTATAAAAATTAGGGAATTATTTTGTTTTATATTTTCAAGGATTTGATAAGAAGTTTGGTTCATTGAATCTATAGGTTTGATTGGCTGACAACAAGCAAAATTATATGGTATTCATGTAAAACTAATCAATGTAATGAATTATCTTGTCTTAGCCATCAAAATACAAAATTCTGGTATGAAAATTAAAAATTAATTGTTCTTCAACTTTTAATAATTATAGTATACATACTTTTTGTAATAATCCGTAACTGTAGTTTTTTGTTTGTAGCATGGAAATGTTTTGTTTTTTTTTTCAGAATTGAATCATTCATTTTGGTTGTTTGTAAGGTTGCAATAAATAAATGATTTAAAAAAGAATGTTAACACGCAAATAAACTGGTGTCTAAATAAACCAGTCATTTAAATAGTGTCGCATGATAGGGTTACAATTTATGCACCAAGTTGAAAAATGAATGTTATAATAACTTTGTAAAATTCGTAACTTCTTAATTATAACATACCATCCATCTTTGTTTATTTTCTGTCCGTCATATTGTGGAGGATGCAAAGATCTTTGGTTTGAGAATGGGAAACCGGTAAAGTGAAACAATTTAATTGAGAAAACTAACGGCTTAAGTTTAAAGAAACCCATATAACATGTAAAAGAGAAACACATATGACAGATGTCAACAAACGACAATCACTGATTCAGAAGTTTTTGTGTGTTTTATCTTTACATATGTTTTTGTTTCCTGTCAATTTTGATAATTGCTTCGCATCACGGTGCGGAGCTATTAGTTTCAGTCGACATACACACCATCTTGAATTAATTACATATCACATATATATTCTGATTGGTTGCATTATGATGCGGTTGAGATACAACAACAGCTATTGGCTTCAATGAGATAAAGAATTACAGAGTTTTCTCGTCCAGGATAAGAATCAAATGCCGGAAAATTAACTATGTGTATTTCAGTTCCGATCAATTGTCATTAATTCTTGTTCGTTTTTAATGCATATATTTCACAGATAAATACAATATTGAAATACCAATTATTAAAACGTGCTTATTTGCTTTGTTACTCTGCAATATGCACGATTTGCTTTACTTAACAATGTTCCTATACAATGTGTACACCAATGCATTATCTGTATTTTATAACTTCTGACAATCTAGGCACACCTCCAGAGAGGCACACTTAAAAATTCGTGTCTATTTATCATTGTTTTAATTTTCAAAAAGTAATTAATTTTTTTTAAAGCATGGGTGTATAATGCACACTCTTAAACATGTTAAAGTCATATGAAACCTCAAATTAAAAAAAAAAATTATGCATATGTTTTTTATAACAAAATGGATAGTTTTCATTATTAAACTTATGTACATAACCTTTTTTCTGAAGAACATTCTTTAATTTCTCCACATTTACAAGAAGTTTACTTTTTTTCAATTGCTTGCTTCCAGGAAGCAATTCGCCGACATATTTTCCGTATGCAAGTAACCTTAGCGTGACCCTCCTCGTAAAAATCCGGTGATCGCAATACTCATAGATCTGTCACTGAAATAAACTATTATCTGATTGTACATGTTATACACGTGCTCAATATCCATGCTTCTTTGTTGATTGTTTACTATAAGGTGACAATCGGTAAACTACGGCTTCAAAACACGACAATAAATGAGCTGCCATATTTTCACATCAAAACAGACAGAGAGAAAAAAAAATTGACGATGATACGATATGTTTGCGTAGAAAATGATAAAATCGTGCACAGAAGACTAAGTTTATGATATATACATGCATTGGTTCAAGAATTGGATAAACATTATTTTTCACCAGTCACTCGTTTCATATGACTTTAAAGTACATCCCTTTAACATCAATCAATATCTTAAAATACCACATTTCCTTTACTAAATCAACAACCACATGCACTCATATTACCTTAAATTATGATAGAACGAAGCAGTCCATAGCTTTTTAGAAAGCTCAAACTTGTTTTGGTATTATGGTTTGGATTATAGTTGTGACCAGGACGCATGTTATATAAATGATGAAGGTAAAACATTTTATTGAATTTACATCCTAAAAGAGCCATTATCTACGAAGAATAAAACATAAAAAAATATGATGTTTTTCAATCATTATTGACAGTAATTTAGTGAAATTATATTTCGATTAAAGTAGCCATTTTGGTTCAAGCTGTCAAAAAAATCTAAGACATATCACTGATTAATAATTCACTTGCACGTGAATAAGTATACCTGTTTGAATACCTATGTAATATTTAATTTAACCCTCAAGCTAGATGTAATTTACGCTTTAACTGGGTGCGTTCAGCTATAAAAGAATATTATAATAAAATGTCAACATTGAAATTAAAACAATGGTAAACCATCTGGTTGACTGATTCGATACAACAAAACTCATTCTTGTGCAGGTCAAATTGATGATTATCATATTTTCAACCTAAAACATAAATTTATCAAATCTTGAAAACTCCTATTGCACTTGTACGATATTTCTATCTATATTTATATTTAATCAGTTTTTTATGACCGTCGGCAGTTTTCAAAAGTCACATCATTGTTTTTAAATGGCGTTTTGAATAGCACACATTTCAAGTCCGTGCATCGTAAATTGTTTCTTTTATACTTTTTATCATTTCAATAAACATTTTAGTATGTTGTATATCAAATATGATAATTTTAGTTGAATCGGTCATCACGAATTTGGCAGCTGATGACCTTAATGTCCTTTTTGGTTTGATATGTGTCTCCAATGTTTGAGCTTGGCTTTAGGATTTTCAACTTGTTGTGCCTAAAGCATCACTGAAGACACATTAATTGTCGGAATATGCATCCGAGTGTGCGCTTAATTTGTCTGTCATTGAAACGGAAATAACTCGCATAACTTACCATAAAATAGAAGATGTGGTATGATTTCCAATGAGACAACTCATCACAAATTACGAACTTTAACAACTAAAGGTCACCGTACGGCCTTCCCAATGAGCAAAGCCCATACCACATAGTCAGCTATATAAGGCTCCGAAACAAATGTTCTTATTCCGAATTCCACTGAAGGAATCTAATGGCGTTGAAATTAATATTTCGCTGAAATTATAAACATAGAGGAATAACAGAACTTAGAAATAGATCTTTTAATTTTATCCTTTTAATATTACATTCACTTTTATCTAAAACTTGAGCAACAGGTTAAATCCAGTTAACTGTTCTTGCTTTAAACCACGTTAAAAGCATTTAAGGTAGATCATAAGTATATATTTTTTTAGATAGAATTTTCTGATAATTTGCCAAAATGAATATTTTACTATGCTTTTTTTCAAAAATATAAGAATAAGTAACCAACTTGACGACATTAAAAGTATGGGTCACCGTGCTATTTTTTTTTTTCAAGCTATGAGTCGTTGAAAATTGCCAAAGTTGGTAAGATTGTTCATGAAAACACACTTTTGTGTGCATAAAAAAATTCTATGAGATAGATTTTTGAAATCAATTGTGAGAAGATAGTTTTTATAATTTGTTTTAAGAAAACAAAAGAAAAAATGGTATCACCGAACTTGTTTTCTTGCTACAACATTGTGTACAAGCAAAAATAAAAACTTCCCTATCAGTCTAATATATATTTTTTTACTAAAAGAATTACTTCCCCTTAAATGGCTTATTTGAAAGAAAAAAAAACGATACTCAAAACACAAAATTTGATATTTGTTTAAATATTTTGATTTGTACAATAAATTACCAAGTTTTCTTTATATAAATAAACAGTCTAACTATTAAATTAAAAATCTGTCTCCAAATTTGCAGCTTCGGGCAAATAAAAACAATTTCTATTAACGTGTGATTCAACGGAATAACATAAAACATGTAGAAATAAGATTTAATTGTCAAAGAGAAATGGGTTGGGCATTAACATAATAATATAATATTATTCAACAATACAGGACATTTAAATAAAATATAATAAGCCATTCACGCTTGGACATGTCGTTAGTATTACATATCTTCTGGGTCCTTTCAATGGGCATAACACAAGTAAAATTAGCTGAAGAATTTCTAATCCTATTATTCTGCATTTTATTTCTAATTCATATTGAGTATTTTTTTGGTTTTTTGTGAGGAAATATAAATAAATTATAGTTTTAAGCAATACATATGCGATTAACATTACTTAAAAACACAGCATATGTTGCCTGAAATTTTGTACGAACAGAATATTAAGTACAGTAAGAAGTGTGTTAACATGATAAAACATATAATATTGTTTTCAATTGTGCTGTGTTTGGTTGTTAATGATCTAGAAGGCATGTCTATTACATTTCTTATCAAAACTTTATGTCTAATAATTTCCTTGAAAACATAGTTTGATGACTGCAATCTTGAAATGACATATTCATTTGTTCAGTACGATTTAAATATGGCAAATCCAGCTGGCAGTAGGTGATGAGACGGCTATTTATAAGTTATGTAATTAAATAAGTATCGTATTCAGAAATAAATTTCTATGTATAAAAGTAGATGCTGCGCATACATTTGTGTACTTCAATTTGACAACAAAGTATACATATAATAAGTTATTTGGAGCAAGATCTGCTTACCCTTCCATGCACCCGAAATCAGCAAATATTTTGATTGGGTTCGTGTTGCTCATTCTTTAGTTTTCTTTATTGTCCCTTGTGTACTATTGCTTGTCTGTTGCTCTTTTTTTTCTTGCATTGTCAGTTTCTTTCCGACTTATGAGTATGTCATTTGTATGCGATATATCAGATAAAATTATACGGAAGAAATTATAAGTTTACATAGATGTTATTTTAATTGACGGGCTTAATAAACAATATAACCACAAAAATACGTTGACATGCTATCCAAATACCACAGTTTAGCCCCACATTTATGGTTGCGATTGTTTTGCCTAACCTTAAGACTTTTTATGTACTAGTATTGTATTCTGGATGTATTTATCTTTTCGTTACCTTTAAATACACCACATTCGAGTTATTATACAAAAAGACGATGTGGTATGATTGCCAATGAGACAACACTCCCAATGAGACCAAATTACCCAGACATTAACAACTATAGGTCACCATAATGCCTCCAACAATCAACAAAGCCAATACCGCATAGTCAGCTATAAAAGGTCCCGAAATGACAAATGTTAAACTATTCAATCGAGAAAACTAACGGCCTAATTTATGTACAAAAGATGAACGAAAAACAAATATTTAACACATCAACAAACGACAACCACTGAATTACAGGCTCCTGATTTGCGACAGGCACATACATACTGTGGCGGGGTTAAACATGTCAGCGGGATCCCAACCCTCCCCTTACCTGGGACGGTGGTGTTATCTTAAGTCTTTTTATGTATTGTATGCTGGATGTATTTATCTTTTTGTTGCCTTTTAATACACCACTTTCGAGTTATGACCTTCACGAGAATAGTTCGTCATTACTGCGCAACATTATCAGGTCATTTATAAGATAAAGGGGATTATGTGTATTCCTGCACTATAATAGATCACCAAGCGTCTTCGTGTCGTCATGTTGCAGGGTAAAATAGAAATCATTGTATATACATAGATAAATACAAGTCCCTGTACCAAGTCGGGAATATGACATTTTTTTTCATTCGTTTGATGTGTTTGAACTTTTGATTTGCACATTTTGCAGTTCGATATTTTTGTAATTTTACCTCTGACTATATTCCTAATTATTAGAATCTTACAGCAGCCGAGGTTGCACTATGGTACTCTTGAATCAATAGTGATTGTTATCCTAGTGACACCCGGTACTTGATCATTGCAAGCGAAGTTCCGGGGATGTGATACTTATTTTAGTGTTTTATTTTCTTTCGATTGCAAGTCATTTATATAGTGATGACATTGACGTAAATTTGAATTATAATTATATCGATATCATGACAAGTAAAATAACAAAAATACCGAATATCCAGAAAAATTCAAAACGGAAAGTCCGTTTTCAATGGGCAAAATCAAAATCTCAAACACATCAAACGAATGGACAACACCTCTCAAATTCCTGACTTGGTACAGGCAGATCTTTAATCAATATACACTAAAATGTTAAAAGGGATAAAATGACCAAGCATGTTAAAATTATTTCGGAGTTAATTCTTGAATTCAAATTTGTAAGTTTAGGCTGATTTAAGATTTTTTAAAAGAGAAAATGATTACGAATACGCAAAACAAGATACTCGCAAAATATAGTTGATTTAATATTTTGAGCTTGTGTATTCATCATGTTCATAATTTGCGACTAAATTAGTCTTCTTTTATATGAGATACTTTATTTGACTTATTTCTAGGGTGCAGGAGATGCCTTAAAGGAATCAAGAAGTTTAAGTGCTTTGTAAATCCATGCCGAGGACAGAAGTGCAAGGATGCTAAATGCAGGTAGTATTACTAATATAAAAAGGATCGACATTTAAGAGAACAAAGAGTTAATTATAGCAAGTATCACCAACCGAAATCGCCTCACAAGCAGACGATTTATAAAGTGTTATTTTCATTTTCTTATAATAAAAAAAAATATTTTAGAGGGCCCTCATGGGGTTTTTGATTATGTGATTACTTGGCCGTTTTTTTAATGATTATTTGATTATTAAGCCAAATATTTCATGATTATTTGATTACCTAGGACTGTATTTTTAGTTTATGATTATTTGATTACTAAAGATAAGCAAATATTTAATGATTATGTGATTATATTGGCAAAAAAATGGTGATTATGTGATTACTAGGACCCCCCCATGAGGGGCCTCATTTTACATAGATGTAAGAAAATGTGGTATATCTTCCAATGAGACAAGTTACTCTCATTCCAAGTCATAATTTCTAAAAAGAAAACCATCATAGGTCAACGTACAATTTAAATGGGAGCATTTGTTCACAACGAACAGCAAGCTATAAAGGTCCAAAAAAAATGACTAGACTAAGTGTAAAACCATTTAAACGGGAAAACCGACCGTCTCATCTATATAAAAAACGAGAAACATTTATGAATTACATCAACAAACGACAATCACTGAACATCAGGTTCCTGACTTAGGACAGGTGCAAACAAATGCAGCGGGTTGAATCGTTTTAATAGGTACCAACCTTCACCCTGACCTGGAACAATAGTGTAACAACACAACATAGAAAGAGACACTATAAAGTATCAATTGAAAAGACTTAACTCAATCAAAAGACATATAAAATCAAACAAGTTAAAATACATTGAACGAACACATTTGATCTATGACATAATGTAAATAAACATGCACCTTCATGATAAGACGATGTGTGTGAACTCGTATCAATTGTCTCCTTTTTTCAAACTGTAAATTCAACATGAAAAACAGATATAATTTAAATGAAATTAATAAAATTGGACAAAAACTTAAAATCAATAAATATTATAGTTTTGCTGTATGCACTTCAATTTAGAGCATTAAAGTGTAAAAGTAGCCTTTCCCTAACAAAATACAGTAAATTCCAAAATAAATGCGATGTTTTCATAAATTGTGAAAAATTGCGACATGGTTGTAAATGCAATACTTTAAATTAGCATTTTGAATTGTCTTATACGAATTAAACAGGATTTTTTTTCAATTTCGCAAAAATTAAAATCGCATTTTAGTCTATAACGACAAAATCGAAAACAAAATGCACGGAATAATTTATAAATGTACAGTTACTGTAGTGCTTTGATGTCCTTATTACTTCAACTAACGATCAATTTTGCAGAAATGTAACTGTATGTGAAAGGAAAATATTATTAGACAATTTTAAGCAACAATTCACTGGTCTATGAGCATGATAAATTTGTTTTAATAATTGAGGAATAATGCTCCCGACTGTATACTTTCCATAATAATATGGGTAATTTTGAGAAAACATGATTTATTTGTAAAGTTGTTAATGGCTTTGAGTTACCCCTTATTAGTAACTACAAGTTTAATTATTGCATGTATCAAAGTTATGTCTTAGAATATTTAATGAAATAGACGGACATCATGTAAAAGGCCCAACTAAACACGCAATGATAGAAAAACAACGACATATGATTTACCTGATGTGTGCTTAACATTATATAGTGTTCAACTATCCGTTAAATAATGTAAACTTTTCATGATATGATGATCATGCTTTAACCATTATATAATATGAATTTTCTACTTATTTTATTTTATTTGTTTGTTTGCTAACGACATTATTTGGATGCACTAGACATGATATGTAACAACTTGATATATCAAGGTTCCGATATATGGTGGACATTTAAAAATGTCAGTATATGTTTACATATACATGTATATGTCTATTTTCAAGGCCAAATTATTAAGGCGGTTGTAATAGACTATGGTACACTGAAGGTGGTAGTGATGTGACCAAAACGTGTGAGGAAAAAGTATTGAATAAGAAACGTGAGTCGTCAAGTAATACGAATATCAATTCAATAAATATATAGGACAGGGTAAAGTAAGAGAATAATTATTTTTACTTGATAGAAAAGCAAAAGATATATTGAATGAAATGCATTGGTTTTTGTGTTAAAAGTTCTGATAATCAAGCAATAGAAAAAATATTATCAATTCATGGGAGCCTGCAATGAACCTATAAATGTTTATACAATCAAATATATGATAACTTGGGGATCAAATCTACTCATTATTATATGAATAGTTAAGAACCAGTCGCTAATATTTTGCCTGTACGATTCCAATGTCCAATTAACAGTAAATGTTTACCAGGAGTACCTCTGTAAATCCATGTGATGCGCAAAGCTGTACAAACCACCCCAATGCTGAATGTTGGTAAGTGAAAATCTTGTTCTTACGTAGTAATATATCTTTTGCGTTCAAAACAAATGTACAATATACCCCAAAACACACATATTTGTCTCACGTTTTTTTAATAAAAGAATATATTTATTGTTTCAAACATGTAAACTCTAATCCAAATTAGAATACTACACAAGCGACAATTGTACATTGTAATCAGGACTGGCGGATTGACAAGATAAATCATCTACACTTTCATATGTCGCTCTATAAACATGATAAATAAATTACATTACTGTTATATTTTAATATATTAACCAAAATATAGTACCCATCAGATTTTCGTGGGCTTATATGTGCCAGACACATGAATCTAACACTGTACACTACTTTGAAAAATATTGGCAAGCCATGCTCTAATAAGGACTTGGAATTAAATATAAACAAAAAAGAGACGAAAGATATCATAGAGAAATAAAACTCACAAGTCAAAAATAACCCAACAACGCCATGACAAAAACAAAAGAAAAGAAAAAAACCAGCACACAACAAAACATAGAAAACTAACGACTAAGAAACAGGAACCCCATCAAAAACCGGGTGTGATATCATCATAATCATATGCTCCAGAAATGTTAGCAGATCTTTCCCCACATGTGAAATTAAGATAACGTTACGTAATTGTCAATTTCAGTCCTTTGTATTGTGGAGGATGTCATGATGGATGGTTCGATAGTAACTTGCAAAAAACAAAGAAGAAACTGTTTTGTCTTACAATAAAATTCAAAAAGATTTGAAAAACTTATATACCTTGTTTCTTATCTAAAAAAATAATTGTGCTCACAACGCTGATGTGTGTGTGCTTAATTGCAACAAATAATGCTAAACTAAATGGGGGCTGATGTATATAAAACAGACAAAATATAGCTGACAACAATTTGGAGAATTCTGTTCTTAAATGTTATTGTTATCAATCGCATACCTTACTGTCTTTGCTAAAAGTACGAACATCATTTTCCCCTTCTTATTTCTGATTTTTTTTAACCTCATTTTCACACCATGTATATGGTATGATAGAAACAATATACCCCTTTCCATTGTCATAAGACTGTGATTTAAACAATTTTTTTTTACGATGAACAGAAAAAAATCAAGACTGAACTGTGCATACATATTCTGCTTAAACTTCACATTCCTTTCTTTAATTTTCTTTTAGTGTATGGGTTTGTTTTTGGAAGTATGATGCTTCACACGACGAAACACAGTTTTAAGTCACAAAATAACGTTGATTTTTTCATAAACTTCATTCGTTTTTGTATCTGCGGAATGGAAGACGAGACGAGGGGAGGGGTTAAAAAATAAACATAAATATAAAAAAAAAGACAATAAGACAAATACACAAAGAATCCAAAAATAAGCTGGTGTACAGTATTCAGAAAAAAGAACACGACAATTGATTGTTTATCATGGTGTAAGTCTTGAATAGGAAGTACACCACTAATTCATGGTCCCATTGCTTTCTATGTTAAATTCCTCCGTTTCAAGCAGGCACACCTCTTTTGTTTTAAGTTCAAATAAAGTGGCAATCAATGCATTTCAAAGCAACACTTTGTGGTGTCTTGTACTGAAAAAATCAACATACCTTTAATGGCATATAAGAAAGAACTGGTTCCCGGAACTTTGGATGTACCAAAACAGGTACTTCAGATTTGACAAACAGACAAAATGTACCCTCTTTTTAAAATTTGGTGCAGTTTTTTTAATATTCAAAATTAAAAGTCCAAAAGTGTTTACAGTGATCACCAGTCCTTCAGCTTTCATTTGATACCAAAAGTACCTAAATATTCTACATATTTCCAAAGTTGAACTCATGCGTAGGAACTATTTTGTGTTAAATATGTACTACTTTCTGGTATGTGCTTTCTGACCGGGCCCGAATTAGTGGTGTTACACCTATAACAGAACCAAACTTGCTATATTGACTTGAGCATTACTTTATTTCATTCTATGATATATATATATAAGCAATAAAAAACATATAAAGCTTTAGTCCAAACACTATTTTACTAATTTTAAGCTCAAATTGGACTGGTAGTAACATAATGGTTATTCAAAGAAAACTGCATATGGATATTACCAATGGCCAATATATTTTTTTTAATTCTCAATATCATTGTTTTATTTATTAATTTGTATTAGGAAAGCTGTTTGCTTACCAATAGACATATTTTTATAAGAGGTTCCTCATCAAATAAAAATATATTAGTCCAAACTTAAGACAAAAATGAGAAAATTGTCCCCCTTTTTTCTTTAAATTGGAAAAGGGCTTATTTTGGGAATAAACTATAACTCTGTGCTTAAACATAGATTATTAAGACCAATTTATATGTCCCTCAGCTAGATAACTTGCTAAACTGGTTCAAAATTGCATGTACAGTGAGATTTTAGAATTCTTATATGAGTGTATACTATTTGCCTAGATTGTAAAAGGCTACCATAAGAAACACAATAAAACTTGAAAAATCATAGAATTATTTTGTTCAAGAGCTATTTTGTACCATATACAAGTCATAAAATACATGTTTTATTGATTTCAATCACAAAAAAATCAAAAATAAGAACTTGGAGTCAAGTCTTAACTGCATGCATGCATGTTGTATGACCATAAAAGGTAAAAGACTTGAGTATGCCAATTTAAGAGCTTAAATTTCCCATAAACAGGATGGTTCACCCCAAAAAGATGATTAAACATGATTACTAACATCAAATTTGACTTATTTTCATTGGAATAGGTACAACTTCTAAAAATTGGATTTCTGATGATTCTCTGTAATAGGAAGTACACCACTAATTCATGGTCCCATTGCTTTCTATGTTAAATTCCTCCGTTTCAAGCAGGCACACCTCTTTTGTTTTAAGTTCAAATAAAGTGGCAATCAATGCATTTCAAAGCAACACTTTGTGGTGTCTTGTACTGAAAAAATCAACATACCTTTAATGGCATATAAGAAAAAACTGGTTCCCGGAACTTTGGATGTACCAAAACAGGTACTTCAGATTTGACAAACAGACAAAATGTACCCTCTTTTTAAAATTTGGTGCAGTTTTTTTAATATTCAAAATTAAAAGTCCAAAAGTGTTCTACAATGATCACCAGTCCTTCAGCTTTCATTTGATACCAAAAGTACCTAAATATTCTATATATTTCCAAAGTTAAACTCATGCGTAGGAACTATTTTGTGTTAAATATGTACACTTTCTGGTATGTGCTTTCTGACCGGGCCCGAATTAGTGGTGTTACACCAATAACGTTACCATCGGTATACAAAGTAGTGTATCTTAAGTATTATCATACTTCAGATAAAACCTTTCGTGGAAAATTGTGAGATAAAAACACAATATGAATCCTAGAAGCTGTAGCGGTGAAGTTTTAAGTCTATAGCACCACTCAAAGAATGAGCGCTGCTTTTCATTTAGTTATAAATCAAAACAGCTGTTTATGATAATTCATGTAGAGTGTCTGGACTAATTATGTAAAATAAACAAAAGAACCTACATGGTCTGTTCATAACTTATAAAATGTGTACAGATCATTGGATTTCATTTGTCCATATTACCATTATATATAATACAATTTAAAATTTCAAGATGTGTAAATAAAACAGAAATCATTCATGCTTATACACAATGTTGACTGCTGTACCCCTAATTTTGACATTTTTACTCTTTGAGTATGTTTGTTTTGTTCACGCTTCGTTGACAATGTAATGGAAGTTGATGCGACTGTCATACAAGTGAGAGGTTTAGCTAGCTATAAAACCAGGTTCAATCCACCATTTTCTACATTAGAAAATGCCTGTACCAAGTCAGGAATATGACAGTTGTTATCCATTCGTTTGATGTGTTTGGACTTTTGATTTTGGACTTTCCTTTTTGAATTTTCCGCGAAGTTCAGTATTTTTGTGTTTTTACTTTTTTTTTTTTTTTATACATGTCTCTGGTTTTACATATCTATAGTGTCTTTTAAATAGACATAAAAGAGACTTCTTACATTTTGACGAAAGGAACAAACGAACATAAAGAGAGCATGTATTACATTCCTACAATGACACTTGGGTCCATTTTTTATCCGGTAAAATATAATTCTTTTATGAATCAAATGTTTTTAAAAAGATAAGCATATCGAAAATAAAACACACATTTAATGTTTGAAGATAAAAGGGAATAGTTTTAAATACACTCTCGTTAGATACGTTGCTTACGTTAACTACCACTACACACATTATCATGGGCATTTTTAACCATACTTTTATGAAAATTAAAACCATTTACATTTAAAGACATTCTTGCAGTATGATGAATTTAATGACATAATTCAATTATTTTATTAATTGTTGAGTATGCCATCACCAACTTGTCACCGTGGATCACCAATATTTGCCAGACAAAGAAACTCGTATGAAGAAAAAAATCATGAAAACAAAATCTGAGAGAAGGAAAACAATATTTTGAGATGAAGTTTTATCTCCATTTTTTGAAACGATAAAGTTTAGCAGAAAATATTGCGACACTTGAGATCACACGGAACAAATAGAAAACGGAATAAACACTAAAACCCTTGAAAGTTAAATAGTCGTTGCCTTTGTATTCCTCAAAACTTTTTAATCTGTTTTTGACTAGTACTATCTTAAATTAAAGCAAGATGCACAACTGATTTGTTATCATTCTTATAATTGATGTCAATTGGTTTAATAGTTTAAAATCATTTATTAATTGTGGACCTATCAGTGTTGCATTTAGCATTAAAAGAACACGAGAGAACATGGGAAATCCGGTGTCAATGTCAGGGGAAAGTAGAAATATGTCTGCAGTGAGCGACACATCGGGTGAACACCATTCTTTAATCCGCTGTAGGCGTACTGGTCATTAGCTGATTGTGTGAATTTTTAAAATATTTTAAAATATTACTATGCGAGCCTTAAAGGTAAAAAAAACTAAAACAATCTTATTTTTTAAATAGAAAATGAATGCAATAAATGTGAGTGTTTTTGTCTTTCAAAGCAAAACTGATGTACAAATTCAATTAATTGCATCATAAAGACAATAACTGTTAAGTGTTTTCAAAGATCAGCGGTATTCGTACTCGGCTTGAAACAGGAGTAATAGCTCGCTGAAGCTCTCATTACACCTGTTTTTAGCCTCTTACAAATACAACTGATATGTAAAGACAATTAACACTTATTGTCTATATATTTGAGATTTCATATACATGATTTTAATCGTTATATATTTAGGATTTCATATATCTGACTTTTAGCTTTATACATTTAAGATTTCCTATTCCTGACTTTAATCGCTATTTATTTGAGATTTTATACATATGACTTTAAGTGTTATGTTTGAAATTTTATAATTCATCTCAGAAAGTTAGTTATTTTATGGGGAAAGAATATATGTCGTTATGTATCAACTATCAGCTACAAAAACTTTATTTCATTCGCGTCTTTGTCAGATTTATTTGTACATTTGTTTAGCGTTTTCATTAAGATTTGTTGTATGTCTTAGGTGTATGTTTTCACCGATTTGGACGCTGGATCCCAATTATTATTACGCAATTATGTTTGTTTGAGTGGCCAACCAAAATTGTTCATTATGACGAAAGTATTTACAATTGTCATACTAGTATACTAGAGGTTGAGCTAGCTAGCTCAAATGTTTGTTCCTTTTCAGGAATATGGCAGTTGTATTTGTTTTGTTCCCTTGATTGATAGCGTTTGATTTTGTTAGTTTTCAGAATTACTCTATTTTAAATTTGCCTTGGAGTTCAGAATTTTTGTTATACCATTTTGATCCCCATGATTTTATACTTCATTTTCTCTCACATCAACTGTATATGGACAGGTGTTATGCAGAATACACCATTCAGACGTTGGACACCTATTTTTAGCATTTAATATGTTTGTTTGAAAACTACGTGATCTAATCAAGGTCATTAATAGGTATGATCCTATGTGTAACAGGAAAAGTTTCAAAGAAACAGTATGTCCTTGGAGAAAAACTACGCCGATTTAACTAAAACTGTGTGAAAAATTGTTTTCCTGTTGAAATAAAATATGTAAAAAAATGTTATTTACAATAAATATGCGTCATTTGATCACGTACACATATATCACATATATATGTAGTATATAAACCACCATATACATGTACGCTTTATCATAATATTACAAAATATTGAATATGTGGCGTCTTACAATTAACTTGTTGATTATCTCTTTACTTCATGTTGCAGAAGGTAAGTCATTTCTAGATTATAATATCATGAATATGTAGAATGTTTGCCAAAGAGAAAACTATCCTCAAGAGACCAAACGTGGAGGATGTAAACAAATAATTTGACAATACAAAACATAATTATAATCGTTGAAGAGCTAACATAACCAAAGGGACAAAAACATTAACAAAAATCAGATAAGGGACAAAAAAAAAAACAGTCGAAGCCGGACAAGCGACAAGAGTAATGGCAAAAACTGAACAAAGGGACAAAAATAATAGTCAAATCCTGACAAGGGACAACAAAAACAGCCAAAACTGACAATAACAAGAGACACCACCAGATAGGCACAACAATGATAGCTAAAACCGGAAAAGAGACAAAAGTAAATAGTCAAAACCTGACAAAATAATTTCAAACGGAATAGCCCATCTAGTTTCAATGGCGATGTTGTTTACCGAGCTCGGAAATTTAGATACGATCCAGGTTAACTTATCAATCCTTTAGATAAAAAAAAAATTCTAAAAGGTTACTAATTCAAAACTATGATTAGATCTTTGAATATTTATCGTATTGGAATCAATATTGATTTTGTTTTACCATAGGTCATTTACACTACTATAATCTGTCTATACCTATATTTTGCCATTGCACAAGGTCATGTTTTTCTCTGACTGTTTATGACGTCTTTATACTTAATTTATTGGATGTTGGATATGTACGTAATAATGGATATTTAAGCCTCAAATACATGATATTTTTATAAGTTTTATCATGTCTATTGCCTTTGAACTAGCTGTCAGTAACTCCGAGTACTTTCAGATTTGTAATATGCGTCTTTTTTGTTGTGAGGAATGTATTAATTCCCTGCCACTTCTTTCTGTTGTTTTGTTAAATATTTTTCTGCTTTTTATCGATCTTTTGGGTTGCGCCTTTTTCAACTGATTCTTTTAGTTTGTTTTCATGTTGTACTGTTACACTACTGATCTAAGTTACGGGGAAGGTAGGCGCATTCAACCATGTTTAATCCCGTCACATTCTTTATGTGTCTGACCCAAGTCATGAGTCTGTACTACAGTGGTTGACATTGGTTCATCTCTGCCATATTTGTTTTTCGTAAATTATTTTGTTATAAATTAGTCCGTTAGTTTTCTCAGTTAAATTGTTTCATATTTTTTATGTCGGGGTATTTAGCCGACTATATAGTACCGTTTTTTCTTATTGATGAAGACCGTATGATTGCCAATAATTGCTCAAAACCTCTTCATTTGAATTTTGTTTGATAGTTGTCTCATAAAATAAAATAAAAACTAGATATCTTAAAGTTTTGTACATTTGTTATTGTTATTTTCTTCTTGGTTGAACTTGATTGCATTCTCGCTTTTGATTGGACCGATAATACTATATTGTTACTTTTTAAAACACATCGTTTTATTTTCTATTCTGGTAACTATAACATAAGCCTATAAAATGTCAGCCAAAAAAATTATTAATGTCTGTATTCATCCGACAAAAGAACATGAAAAGTCGTTGAAGCAGAAAGTAGAACGGAGTGCTCTCAGATTCTTGTAAGTAAATCTGTGTTTTACAATAGCTGATCTGATCTTTGTAAAATATCGTTACAAGGTGATTTCAGTCACAAATGGTTATTCCTTACGAAAAAGTATTGCATTTAATACTTCTGATATGTTCTTATAGATTTTAAGTTAATTTTATTTCAAAAATTATTCTTGATAAATAGCTAAATCGATGTCATGTGCATGCACGTGTCGACGCAAGAATGTGTAATGCATTCAACCAAGTTTAAAATTTGACTTATTGAAGCAGCTAGTGTAATTATTTATTCTGACAGCTTTTGTTCTCTAAATAAAATCGTGCATGATCAAAACATTCATGTGCAATCAGAAATATTAAATAGGCTTTGTCACAAATAAGGATGAAATTTTGCATACAACCTTGAGACGTTGAACTCGTAATTGAAAAATAGTCCTTTTAACAGTTATGCTTGCTAAACTATTATTGAATTGAAATCCTTTGGGAAGTTCAACAAGTGTATAGAATGAACATAATATCTACTAGTATTCAAATTGTGTCAAAGCAATCTTTAAAAAAATCCATTAATACACCTATTATTTTTTATTCAGAATCGGTTTGTTGTAGCCCCATAAATATTTGTTTTCATGATGTAACATAATAATAAGGTCACGGACTCGTTATACATAGGTCAAATCGGTGTTCTTGTTATCAAAATACAACATAATATTTGTTATCACTTTTATGATCAAGATCATGAATTGGTTGATACATCAAAAACGAGGTTTGATGACCATATTATCCTTTAATATCAGTGAACTAAAAATCTATGCATCAACAACATCTGGTTTAGAGCTTTGGTTCAGGAGATTTGATAATTTTAAGTAAACTTTAAATGCGTAATTGAAGATTGTATGGTCTTTCTATGCAACGGAACATCCATTTTGAAAAGAGTTCCGTCAATAATTGAGACCAGGTCAGAAAAAAGACATACCAGAAAGTAATATATATCTAAATTAGAATAGTTCCATGCATAGGTAAAACTTTCAAACTATGTATAATATAATGGAAATTTTGGTATCAAATGAAAATGGTGATCATCAAAGAATTCATTTGTATGAAATATGAAAAGGAGCGCATATCATGACTGTTTCTCAGATCTATTCAAGACAAGTTAAGGTCAGAACGAAGTTATTAGAAAAATGGAAATAAATAATATGCAATATGACCTATTTACTGATACTTAATCTGATTAAAAGAACGGTATATAATGCTTTCTGTCTATTTTTTCATTTTGCAGTTGACAATTTATAAATGTTCTTTAATTTGAAAACTTAATTTCAAATATTATTATAGTATCATATGATATGCCTTTCATTTTTTGAATGTGTCTAATTTGGAATACTTGCATTTCATTTGAAAACACTGAAGGTCATATATGTGATTTTCAACATTCCTTCACATTACAGTGACATCTTTTCGAAAAAAAAGTTTCGATAGGAACAAATTTCACAAATCTGTTTCACAACTCGAAACTAGGGGACACCTTTAATGAATAAAAATTATAGAAATATCTCTTTAAGAAATGATATTCATCATCAAGCTTAAAGAATTCTACGTTACCATTGTCAAATTATTTCAGGTTGCAAAGTATGTCCGGAAGGAGTAGTTTGGTATCGGTGTACAAAAACCCCGTGTCAAGGACACCAGTGTGAAGGAGCTGTATGCAGGTAACTCTCACTGCTACATTATATATCCATTACCAAATCAAAAGTAGACTTGGGCTTCTGGAAAGTAATGTTGTTATTCTATGGAACTTAAAAACATAAATCAAATAAAAAAATGTATTGTATGTTATAAATGTATATGGATGTGTGTAACTCTCGTACACATATACAATAATATTAAGGACAAGTTTGGGGTATTTGTGCAAAAAGCTAATGACGGTCATACGTTCGAATACCAATAGCAATAGCAAAATGTTTCCATTTTTGCTTTGCGACTTTGTACATATTGTTCCGGGCATTGGTCCAAGTTTGTGTAGTCCAGTAACGTTCATGACGTTATTGACCGGAATATGGAAGTTTACAGCATTAATACAGAATAGGGCGGCGAGATTTGTTACACTTCCGATTTGCCTTTTATAACTATGGGCAACCCTTAAGGGGGGGGGGGGTTGTGTTATATCTATATTTTTCTAGTTTGTATTTGTGGTTTTGTTTTCTATTACAATACCGTAATTTTAGACCTAAGTTCTTTTTTTGCACTGATTTCGATTAAATGATTTTTATTTTCTTTCTAATATCGATTTTACAGTTTTCATAGGCTAAATTTTATAAATTAACATGATCTTTGGTATCGGAACGATAACACCTTTCGGTTATTGAAGATTGTATGTTGCATGTTATTTCACTATTACATGTATAAGTTGTGTTGTTGTCTCATTGTCTTAATTCTAACACATTTCTTTATTCGTTTATATGAAAACGTAGAAACTCAAAAGGTAACAGACTTATAAGTGTGTACATCGGACGTGCGTTTCGTCTACATAAGACTCGTCCGGGTGCTAGAATAAAAATAGTTACAAGGCCAAGTACATTACGAAATGGATGAGCATTGGCATTTAAAAACAATTCTTTAAAGGTATGACAGATAAGAACTTCTTTGCATCAGGATAGAAAATTCAAATTAATTCGGAAAAAAATATTTGTTATCAACAGTTAAAAGTGTTATAAATTTAAAAAATGCATGACCATTTAAGGTCATTTTACTTACATTATAATTAACCTTTGTTTCAAATGATTTAACTTTTTATATGGTTAGTTTTTTTATCAAAGGAACAATTATTGTGGTGGTGCATGTAGTCGTCTATGGTATGAAAACAGAGGTGGTTCCTTAATGGACGTAACAGAACGGTGTGGTAAGATATGAAAAAAAGTATGAATAAAAATACCGATCTCCTAGTGGAAGATATTAGCAAGCAAAATCGAGGGAATTGTGCAAATGGTGATACAAGCATGAAAATTACCACAAAGCATCATTATTATATACTTTTTAAGAAATAACTGCTGGCCATTAAAAAAAAATTTTTTTTCAAGATGGCCACGGCCTTTTTCTAAAATGGCTGTTTTCTTTAGTTTGAAAATATTGATTTTTCTGGAAAACTTTCTATTACCTTCTTTTAGTAAAAACCAATCATCAGGTTTGGCGGCTACCTTCCTTACATCATATATTTATCAAAAATGAATATTTGACATATCCAGTATTTGCGCATGCAAGAAAATGTTACAAAATTCTTTCAAAATCATTTGAACTATTTACACTATATTTAGTGTTTTTGGATTTCTAATGATATTATGATATGGTTTAATAACATTTTTCAAGGTTATGATACACAGGTGTTTAACACTTTTGCACATGTGCAAACTATTTATAGACATCAATAGCGATTTGTATGCACTGCCAGGCAATTCTCATGTATTCGATGGATAAGGCGAAAATGTGGTGAATCCTGCGGAAACATCAATTGTAACTGCAGATCAGTCACTTTTGGAAATACATAAGCAAATTCACGGGGAATGGCCTGATTTGTACGAAAAATATAAGTTTATCGGCATGTTCGGTCGATTGCACATTGAAATGACTTGTTATAAAACTCTGGGTGATATATTGCGTGATAGGGGATAGACATGTTGTCTTACTAAAGCCAATATGCAACACCAAGAACGGCATATTATTTTTATGTATGTTTAAATGTACATAGGACTAGACAGGCGCATCAGACAACTGCATGTCTTTTGCTTAAACTGTTAAATTCGATTATATATGAAAGCTTAACTCAGAATATATATAATTATGTCATGACTCTGTGACGTTCAATGATTTTAAAGACTGGTGTAAAGAAATAGAGTCGTCTCGACCACAGTTTCATTCCTGGCGTTCAATTATAAAATAAGAACTTGTTCTGATTTTGGTATTATTCTCATTTCATGAGTGAGATTTCGTACTTTACAAAAAGTCCATATAAGGCATGATAGGGTATTGGTTTATGTCTTGATCAAGTAAATTATGCTCGATCGTTACCGTCCCATCTCCAAGATATGACTTCCCTTCCCGAACATCACCCAAAGGTGGCAATTTGAAAATGATACTTGCACTGTACGTAAGACCAGCGAATTTCTTTCTTATAACACAATTGATCAGGCACAAAAACAGAATAATGCAATTGTGAAGGGCGATATTGGTGCTCTAGGATTAACTGAAGATCCCATTAAAACAAATGGATGGATGGAGTCAGTATACTAGAAGATGAATTTGAAAGATCTTGTGGTTTGGGTCATTCTATGAACGACCTAATAAGACTCTACAAAAAACACAAAAAGGTGTCCTTAAACAGCTGTGAAGGCTTTGTAAAGTGATGAACAAGTTTAGAAATTCATTTCTAGTAGAGTCGTCAGATTTGTAAAAAAAATATACTCCATTTAGGAAATTGTTGAACAGGTCAGATATGTTAATAAACTCCAAGATATTGGTCCAAACAATACGAAGATCTTTTGAAGCAAATGCAAAACGAAGGAGAACCTGCTTTTAATAACCAAATAAAAAATAACAACTTCCTATTTTGGCCTCAAAATGGAACTGGAAACGTCTTTGTCAAAAACATAGCTAGAGAACCTTAAAAGTGATTGGGAAAATTTTCTAGACTTTTCATTTCTTGTCACAGTAGACACTTTTACTTGGAATATTTCTTTATTCATAAAAACCAAACCTCTCCTCCGTCTTTACCGCAGGATGTTTCTTGAAATAGTGGTATTAAATCGCTGCAAATGGGTTTACTTGAAACATTCTGCGATTTGCTGATCCAAATTCGGACGTATTTATCGTCGGTGGGCAGCAATGGTTCATTCCAGGTCACAAAGTTGGGCAAACATAATTGATGATTATGCAAATAATGTCATACTGCTTTACATATAATCTTGCATCGATAAGTATTCAAGAGTAGACATTGTATTTGATGTTTACTAAATGAATAATTTAAAGGCCGTGACAAGACAAAGGCAAGGTTTTTGTGCAAGATTGAAAGGTGTTGGGTCTAGTAGAACACCAAGGGTTTGGAGTAGTTTTCTCTGTGAAGATGACAACGAAACGAAATTTTTCAAGTTTCTTAGGAGACTAATAAAAATGTGTATGTTACTCATGGTGAAAATATTCTTTGCAATTTCAATAAGGATACTTCCTATCTACCCCTTGTCATCATGAAGAAGCAGATACACGAATATTTGTCCATGTTCAGCATGATTATGAGAAGTGTTGTAAAATGTAATTTTAGGTAGTACTGACATAGTAATAGTATCAAGAATTGCAGCAATCGCAAAACTAGTAAAACACATTGTGGATAGGTTATGGAAGGAATAAAGACTTTTGATGGCTTCCTGTACGTGACATATCAAATGCGTTTGGTCCTTGTGTAGCTGCTATTCCTTTCGTCCATGCATTCAGTGGATATGACACTTTGTCGAATTGGCATGGGAAAGGGAAGAGGTCACCTTGGCTAACAATGGAAGGTTTTCGAGATGCAAAGGACTTTTTTTTTGGCTTAAGTATGAAGTGAGGCATGATGTGAATTGTTTGCCAGGAAGTAGCGGCATTGTAAATCAATTTCGCCTACAAAAGGTTCTTCTCCAGAGCCATCAAAAGAGAAGTAAATCAAGAGGGAGTTGTTTGGGCTCAGCCTGATTCATGTATTCGACAGGTAAATGCACCAAGTCATAAACACTGGGGTTGGATGAAGGAATGAACCAATGACAGTTGGCAACAGAAATGGACTTCTTTGACTGCCGTTGCATCCTCGTGTCATGAACTTTTGAAATGCAGAGGCAAATATCCAGCTGTGTTTGTGACTGTAAATGCTACCGTTCTGGCCTTCCTTGTATGGGTTGTTGTATAGGCAACTGTCAGATAATTATAAGACGAACAACCTGTCTTTCTAACCAAACTAGGCATTTAAACTTAACAAAGAGTGCTATTACTTGTTAAGTTGATGAAAATTATTAAAATATTTTCTACTTATTTGGCTCCAATTTGGAACCGGAAATCACTATTTTTCTTCATTTATGTGTTTGTCGTACTAAGGAGCTGTTTTAACGTTTTATCATAACTTTCATCGGATTTTACCTATAACACATCTTTTAAGGATTTACATCCCTTGTGAAATTGCTTGAAAGTATAAAAATCGAATTTTTTGACTTTTTTGCCGGCATTTTGAAACCGGAAGTCACCTAAAGTTTCATTAATGTATTGTCTAGTCGTAATTTATGAACTGTCATTTGCTTTTTATCAAATCTAACATTGGATTTTACATTTAACACACCTTTCAAAGGATTAACAAATAATGGCTAATTTGTAATGACGCCATTTCCAAAATGTGTGGTGGCCATCTTGAAAAATTGATTTTTTTTTCTGGCCAGCAGCGGCTTTTTCATAAGAATCATTTAGTTAACCTTTATACCAAATGTCATGCTTGTATCACGATTTGCACAATTATGTCCATAATATCTCCCACTATCCTAAATTAAATCCCAAAAGGGGAATCCTATTAAATCTGACAAAACCGAAAGTAAACCTGACAAAACCGAATGCTCGACTATATCAACTCACGGAAGGAAAGAAAAAAAAACATCTTTCATATTCCTGACTTTGAGCAGGGTTTTTTTTTTTTAAGAAAACTCAGAAACTCATGAACAAACACACACAGTCAAACTCTGATGTGTTATGATTGCCAATGACACAACTATCAAGTAGAGTCCATTGAATTTGATGTAAGCAATTATAGGTCACCATACGCCCATATACAGTGAGTATGTAAAATTAACTCTAAAGGGACCCATTATTATAGTACGGCGGCTTTGTGAAAAATTGTGCACATCCTGCTACAAGCATGAAATTTGGCATAGACCTTCCTCAACTATTACTCTTTTATTTCAGATAGGGAGGCATTTGAAAAAAATGTCTCACTTCCGGTAAAATCCAAAATGGCGGACGTCATACTTAAATCAGCCCAATATCGAAGGCTAGTGAGTAAAAATGTGTTATTATCATGCTACTATCATAATATTTGGTACAAACCTTTGTTATGTACTACTTTTGGATAAATGAAATAGATTAGATGTCTTCAGAAACCCTACTTCCGGTTAAAATCCAACATGGCGGACATTGTA
Organism: Mytilus galloprovincialis; assembly: GCA_037788925.1. Taxonomy (NCBI): domain Eukaryota; kingdom Metazoa; phylum Mollusca; class Bivalvia; order Mytilida; family Mytilidae; genus Mytilus; species Mytilus galloprovincialis. The sequence goes on along the minus strand of CM075343.1, from coordinate 37,107,278 downwards.
CTTAAATAAGCTTATTTCTTAGGGAGGGTAGTTGAAATGTGTTTTAACGTATTGCTACTATCATTACATTGTGCAGGAACCTTTCTTTGGTGCTTCTAATGGATACAATGTATAAGGCATATGTCTTAAAAACCCTTACTTCCGGTAATATCCAAAATGGCGGACATAGAATTATCAATTTATTATTCAAATTTTCAACTTTTTTTAAAATGTAAAGAAAATGATTTTTTTTTATGCTGGTCATTAAACTTTTGGCTGTAAGTTATCCCCCAAAACTACTTATTCTATCATGTTGTAAATGTTTAAATAGAAAGTTGACACTTCCGGTAAAAATTTGACGTAAATTTCAAAGATGAGTTCTCAATCCATTTCTTCGATGTAGAGTTTTGGATAGATTGGTTAAAACAAAATAAAATCACTATAGTACTAAAACATATTAAAAATTACTACAATTTTCGGCCAAAAATAACGATCACCACGACATGCACACATCGCAGTGCACGGGAGACCCGATTTTCCACATTAAAAATGACCGCGGCATCCTTTCTTACATCCACAATGTACAAGCTTCTGACAAAATGATGAGGCCTCAGAAAGAGTTTTTTTTTAAAAGGGACCCTCTTTGTCCCTTCGCAACACATTAGTGCCTGGACTGGGTAGCATAAGAGCCAATCCCAAGCTCGTCTCACTAAACACCTGCATTAGTATATTGCACGCTTTACATGCTTGAAAAGACTAGACCAAGTTGTGGAAATAGCCTCACTTATAATTAGCCTTCCCTTTTGTGCAAAAAATGATTTTCTTGCTTCGTTAATCATGTCAGCTCCATCTGATAAGTTTGTGCGATGTTACAGTAAAACCCCGGTGATTTAGGCTGATCAATCATCATTCTTTATGTTAAAGTCACATCTTCAAATACCATCAATGTCTCCCACGTAGTCTTTTTTTCCTTTTCAAGCAAAGAGAGAACCGTATCACAACCGGTAAAGGTATGGGTCAGAAATAAGTGTGTGTGATCACTCATTGCCTAGTGCATTTGAAAGGCCATTGATAGATATTAATACAAAGATTTTTGCCTTCCCAAACACAATCCATAGTTCGTCTGCCCCTATCTCACGGAATAGCGAAATAGTATTGACAGCATCATCAGTGACTGTTAATCATGACTCGTTTAAGTCTGTGTTTCACTGCATCAGACACATGCATCATGATTTTAGTGTCTGTTTCTTTATGTGAACATGGTGCTACACTTGAAATACATCAAGTGGTGGATAAGATAGAACATCCTGAGCATTTGTTGCTACAAATACTATACTCATCAAAGACTTCATCCACTCTTGTTACAGTTTCAAGGTATTTTATTAAGATAAGGACATAATACCCAATCATCATACTCGTTAGGAAACACCTTGAAACTGTAACAACAGTGGATGTAGTGTCGGATGCGAACATAGACAATACTGGTAGTTTGAAAGCTGCTAAAACAAGCAAGAGCAACATTTAGGGGAAAGGGAATGCACAGACGAATTCAGGGTTAAAAACATCCTCAAAATTAGCAAAGTTTTCTGAGAGATGACGGTAATAAGAAAGAACTTTTAAGTTTCATTCACAGAAGCTTGCTCAATACAATTTTGAGTACAAGGTAGTTGTAGCAACAAATGTTCAGGATGTTCAATATTATCCACCACTTGATGATGTTTCAAGTTTAGCACCATGTTTACACGAAGAGACTGACACTAGAATCAAGATCGATGTGTCTGATGCAGTGAAACACAGACTTAACTGAGTCATGACTCGAACAGTCGATACTGATGTCATTGCTGTTTCGCTATTCCGTGACATAGGGGCAGACAAACTTTGGTTTGTATTTGGAAGGGGAAAAAGCTTAAGATATATATCTATCCATGACCTTTCAAATGCACTAGGCATTAAAAGATAACACGTTTGCTGGAAAAGGAACTGCGTTGGTGACATTATTGGCGTTTTGAAGATGTGACTTTAGCATTTAGAATGATGATTGACCAGCCAACACCACCATATGGATTTGATAATTTAATGTCATTGAAAACGATACGTGGTTTTGTTGTAAGATCGAAAAAAACTGATCAGATTGGGTAAACAAAGCAAGAAAATATGTTTTTTTTGGAATTTATGGATGTGAGGACCAATACCACAGTCTTTGTAAATGTGGGAAATCAGCTCTCCGATTGTGAACTGCGGTCTAACGAGTATTCTGATTGGGTATTATGTCCTTACCTTAATAAAATACATTGAAACTGTAATACGAGTGGATGAAGCTTTGGATGCGTATGGTAGTTATAGCAACAAATGGTCAGGACATTCTATCTTATCCACCACGTGATGTATTTCAAGTTTAGCACCAAGTTCACATTTAGAGGCAGACACTAGAATCATGGTGCATGTGTCTGACGCAGTGAAACACGAACTTAAACGAGTCACGATTCGAACAGTCGTTAATGATGATGCTGACACTACTGTTTCGCTATTCCGTGACATAGGGGTAGACGAACTATAGATTGTGTTTGGGAGGGCAAAAGACTTTGGATTAATATCTATCAATGGCCTTTCATATGCATTAGGCAATGAGTGATCTGACACACTTATTGTTATCCATGCCTTTACCTGTTGTGATATGGTTCTCTCTTTGCTTGAAAGGAAAAAAACTATGTGAGAGACATTGGTTGCATTTGAAGATGTGACATAAAGAATGATGATTGATCAGACTAAATCACCGGGGTATTACTGTAAGATCGCACAAACTTATCAGATGGGTTTAACATGGTTAACGAAGCAAGAAAATAACTATTTGCGCAAAAGGGAAGGCTTTTTGAGGCTATTCCCTCAACTTGGTCTAGTTTTTTCCAGCATGTAAATCATGCAATATACTTAGGTAGGTGTTTAGGGAGACGAGCTTTGGATTGGCTCTTATGCTACCCACTCCAGGCGGGGACAAAGAGGATAACTTTTAAAAAACTCTTTTTGAGGCCTCATCATTTTGTCAGAAGCTTGTACATTGTGGATGTAAGAAAGGATGCCGCGGTCATTTTTAATGTGGAAAATCGGGTCTCCCGTGCACTGCGATATGTGCATGTCGTGGTGATCGTTATTTTTGGCCGAAAATTGTAATAATTTTAAATATGTTTTAGTACTATAGTGATTTTATTTTGTTTTAACCAATCTATCCAAAACTCTACATCGAAGAAATGGATTGAGGACTCATCTTTGAAATTTACGTCAAATTTTTACCGGAAGTGTCAACTTTCTATTTAAACATTTACAACATGATAAAATTAGTGGTTTTGGGGATAACTTAAAGCCAAAAGTTTAATGACCAGCACAAAAAAAAAATCATTTTCTTTACATTTAAAAAAAAGTTGAATATTTGAATAATTAATTGATATTTCTATGTCCGCCATTTTGGATATTACCGGAAGTAAGGGTTTTTAAGACATATGTCTTATACATTATAACCATCAGAAGCACCAAAGAAAGGTTCCTGCACAATGTAATGATAGTAGCAATACGTTAAAACACATTTCAATTACGCTCCCTTAAAAAATAGGTCTTATTTAAGTACAATGTCCGCCATGTTGGATTTTAACCGGAAGTAGGGTTTTTGAAGACATCTAATCTATAAAATATACCAAAAGTAGTACATAACAAAGGTTTGTACCAAATATTATGCTAGTAGCATGATAATAACACCTTTTCAAATACTAGCCTTCGATATTAGGCTGATTCAAGTATGACGTCCGCCATTTTGAATTTTACCGGAAGTGAGACATTTTTTTCAAATGCCTCCCTATCTGAAATAAAAGAGTATTAGTTGAGGAAGGTCTATGCCAAATTTCATGCTTGTAGCAGGATGTGCACAATTCGTCTCAAATATGCTTGTAGCCGCCGGACTATTAGAAAAATGTGAAACAATTCAAACTAGCAAACCAACGCCCTGATAAGTAACAAATCAATCAACGAAAAAACAAAAATATGACAGACATGTTCTAACGACAGCCATTGAATTCCAGGGACAGACACTACATGAGGAATTTTGTGTTCTATATAATTGAAAAAGGGTCTATGTTAAAGTTCAGATAATCAAACAATAGAAAAATATTTAATTCATGGAAGCCTAAGTAAAATCTAGAGAAATAAATAATCAATTATATCATAACTTTGGGATTTACTATTCTTATTATGATATAAATGGGTTTTAATAATAAATAAGAAAACACGTCGGTAATGTATTTTGTGTAGAATTCCGATGTCCAGGTAGCAGCGATTGTTTACCAGGAGTATTTCCAGCGCCATGTATAAGAAATCCATGTGATGGACAAAGCTGTACAGGCCATCCGAATGCTAAATGTTGGTAAGTCAAAAACCTGTTCACACATTATGATTTTACTTTCCCGGTAAAACAAAACTCATGTACAACATGTACAAATACCACAACAACACACTAAATTGTCTCTCAAAATAGCATAGATTTATGATTTAAAAATGCAAACTATCATTCAATTAAGAATTTTACACAAGCGACAATTGTACAATATAATCACAACTGACGGATTGTTGTTCGTTAAATAGATCATATTACGGCTACAACAGTATGTATGAATAAGATATAGTACGCATCATAATTTTGTGGGTTGATACGTAGCAAACAAAACAATTCTTACATTGTACACTTACACTTTGTAAGTATGTTAGTGAATATGGCACATTTTTTTATGAGACGGATAGAGAATAAATCCTCTTTTAACATTGTCAAAGTTTGTAATTTGCAACATTTAACTTATCATACTAGGTTTTTTTCATTTCTTTGAATGCTTCAGTTTTTGACGGTAAGACAAGAAACTTAAGTCTGTGGAATACTGTGCTGTTGTAGCCTTCCAATTCATTTTATATATTAATTTGACTTTGAGCAGCAGTTGGAAAGATATGCTTCAATAATGATTTTGGGATAAAATATGATCAAAAGAGAGGCAAAAGATACAAAGGGACATTCAAACTCATAAATTGGAAATAATCTGATAACGCCATAACAAAACAAAAAACACAAGAAAAAAACACAAAAAAAAAACCACGAAAGACAAACACGAAAGACAAACAACACACTGCCACGTCAAAGAAAACTAATGACTGAGCAGCAGGATCCTCACCAAAAACCGGAGGTGCTATATCATGTGCTCCAGAAATTGTAAGCAGATCCTGCTCTACATGTGACACTAAGATAAAAGTACGTTATTATCTTTTTCAGTCCGGTATATTGTGGTGGATGCCATGCCTTGTGGTATGTGAATGGTGACAAAGTCACATGCCAAAAATAAAGAAGAGAATGAATCGTCTTTCAATAAAACTCATTAAGATTAGACAACATGAATAGCCTTATTTCTCATTCAAAAAAGTCTTGGGCTGACGACGCTGATAGATGTGTGCTCAATTGCTATATATTATGCTAATGTAAATGGGCTTTAATGCTTTAAAACAACAACAAATAGCAGATAACATTTTGGAGATAACGATGCATACCTTTTTAGCTTAAGCTTCACATTTCTTTCTTGTCTTAGATTTTATGTGGATAGGGGTATGTTGGGATTTGTTGTTGTTACGTTTTCTTATTTGGAGGATGACGAAAATCTGTTTTATTCATTAAAAACAAGTAAAACAGAGACTTTCAAACACATAATATAACGTTTACTTTTTCAAAAGAATATTTACTCTTGCTTTTGTATCTTTTAAAATGAAAGAAGTGTGTGTGTGTTTGTGTGTGGGGTTTGGAAAGGGGGGTGTTATAGAAAAGACAGTTATTACCATTGTCAAAAGAAAAGACAAGACAATATTAAAAACCCTTTAAAAAGTATCAGAGGAATGAACAAAAATATTTGACAGTATAACAGACAGGCACAATACCCGTCAAACAAAGATGAAAAAAAATATACATGATGACACTTCACCACATCATTACATAAAATTGTAATGTCAGGTAATCGCGGATTTAAAACAAAACTCCCCCAGAAAAAAATATGGTCACTGTGTACGCCAAATAGTATACCTGTAAGACCTCGGCCAGTATAATTGTCTTTCTAAATATAGCATATTTTTCATTACAAGTACGGAAATATCAAAAATATATTATTCACCGATTATGAATTATTATATAAAAAAAAAATTTGATTAAAAATTAATTATAAACATAGAGACATAACAGAACTTAAACATAGATCTAGTAATTTGATTATTTTTATAATTAACTCTCTTTTATCTCAAATTTGACTAACAGATACAATCCAGCTAACTGTTCATGTTCAAATCGCGTTAAAGGCAGTTACAACTGTTCTATTTTCTACAAGATTTCTTACTCTTTTACTAGAACTGATTCTGCCATGAATGACAGATTATTCTAAAAGTTTAAAACAGGGGTTCAACTGATTTTAACTGTATCTTGGTCATTCCAAGGGATTTTTGTGGAGAATATACTATACGTGAAGCTTTTCATTATTCCTAATTATTAAGAGGAAACGACAAACAATGTGTTTAACCATATAATTCAGCGGAATTAGATAAAACATGTAAATTTAAAATCGCATTTTTAAAAATTCATTTGGTTGGCCATTAACATAATAACATTATAATACTATCAAATATTTCAAGATGCTTTAACATGTCACTAGTTTTACATAATTATGTACTGTCCTATCGTGTATATTAAGCATTATGACAAATTTCGGTCATATCAATGCGATAAAACGAAATACAATCATCATAGGGTAAATGTACAGTTAAAAGATATTATTCTCAAGTTTATAAATGCACGCATAAAAAAAGAGTACAGAAGGATATGAAGCCCTTTATTTGCCACTTTTTTGCCGTTTTTCTCTATTCTGTAAACCCCTTCAGACCGTTATCAAAGTGCCATTATTATACAACACCTGTTCCTCAGCAAAATTTTAAATTGTAAACTTGCCGAAGCAAATACAGCCAGCCAACTCAGCGTTCCTTAACTTACATGAAAACATCTGTATCATTGAGACGATACGCACATCAGGAGTTATTTATCAAAAACTGTTAATCGTTGGTGAGTTTTGCTGTATTACTCTCCATGTGATCTCTCAATAAGTGCAGAGTACACCCTTCAGACGTTGAACAACTGTTGAATGTGTTTATTTCGAAGACTACGTGATCTTAGCAACGTCATGTATATGCTTGATTCTATATGTACCAGGAAAAGTTTCATAGACACAGTATGCCCTTTGGATAAAACTACGCCGATTTAACCAAAGTTTTCCTATTTAATTACATTATGTCACAGAATGTTATTAACATTAAATATGGATCGTTTAATTCTGTATATAAATATTCTTGTGAATGTACGTTTTATCATAATGTTATAACGTATTGAAGTATGTAGCGTCTTATATTGTGGATTTTCTCTCTTCTTTATGTTGTTGAAGGTAAGTCATGTCAAAATAAAATTATATAGTATGAATGCAAATTGGACAATTACACTCAAGAGATTAATTGTGGCGGATGTAAACAAATAAATTGGAAATACTAAACATAATAAAAAGGGTGAAGAGCACACAAATTTAAAGAGACAAAGATATAAGCAAAAACTGGAAAGGGGCCTCAGCTACTAATAACTGAGTTATGCCCCTTTGTTTCAAATAATTTCTGAAATTTTAAAATAATCAACAGTTACATTACTTTTATTCAAATACCAAAGTCTTGAGCTACTAGGCTGGTGATACACTCCAATCCACATGCAACGCTCTCGATACAGATGTAGGAATATCAATAAGTTGTACAAATTTTATTGAACCAGAAGCACATATTGACATTCAATAAACAGAACATAGATACCAGAATTAAAATGTTGTACGCCAGACGCACGTTTCGTATACAAACGACTCACCAGTGACGCTCGACTCAAAAAACTTTTCAAGGCCAAATGAAGAACGAGATGAAGAGCATTTAGGACCTAAAAGTTAAAATCAGGTAAATGTCTTGAAAATTTGGTATATTCGCGATTGATATCATTTCAATTTTTCATTTGACTGTTATTTAGTGCTTATTGTTTGCTATTTGCATTCGTCTCTCTCTGGTCTGTTGAATAACTAATCACGTTGATTTAATTCATTGTTGTGTTATTTTTTATCTTTCTTTCTCCTGGTCTCACCTGACCAATAGTTAGGTAAGTTTACGATACTTGATCTTTTAATTGTTACAATCCTTCCAGAGCACCTGGTATCATCGTTGTTTTTTTTGTTTGCGTTCGTGTTGCTAAGTCTTTAGTTTTTTATGTTGTATTTTGTGAATTATTGTTTGTCTTTTGGTATTATGGTCTTTTTTTCTTGTTTTTTTCTGCCATGACATTGTCAATTTTTTCTACTGATGAGTTTGAAGATACCTTTAGTACTTTTTGCGTCTCTTCAACAGCATGATTTCAGACAATTTGAACTAGAATACATCACTGATCATTTCGTTCAAAATAATTATGTTTCGTAATGAATAAGTTATCCGTCAAGGACAATATACTATGTAACTGTATATTTTCTTTTGTATATATAGTTAATGTTAATCTTTAATGAATCATCAGCAATAGCTAGAAATACCTAGATCAATGTAATTTTCTTGACATTTTCGACGGTATAATCTGTAATGTAGACAACAAGATTAAATTTGTATAAATGAATAAACTTATGCAATAATTCATTCAAAAAGATAATGTTATTTTAGTTAAAGTAATCATAATAAAATCATTCGCGTGCAATCAGTCGGATTTATTGTAATATGTGACGATTTCCTCAGTCAACATTTTAATATTTGCATTTGAATGGACGATATATAGGTAAACGATAAAAACAGAAGCAAAAGAAACCAAAGGGACATTCAAACTCATAAGTCGGAAACAAACTGACAACGCCGTGGCTAGAAAAAAACCAGCAACATGAACCCCATTAAAACATGTTTTTCGGAAGGTAAGTAGATCATGCTCCCCGTGTGGCACCCGTCATTTTGCTCTTGTAAGTACAAATCCGGTAATAAGTCCAAATAGGTAGGTCACATTCGGGGAAAAGGGGACGGGATTGTAAATACGAGATTTCGAACATATCCGCTATCATCTGTGAAACGGTTATTCCATAACGGTCAACTAACTCGTAATGGCGTCCATAAAACTTACGAAGGGGTTAACTTCAACACTTGGAACTCTTGGTGCAATAGCTTTCTTGTGAGCAGCAACTCTCTACCAAGGAAATTATAAAATACAAGCCCTGGAATATTGTATCAACTGGGAGATATAAACTCTGAATGCCGGCGCTGCTGGAATGTTGCTACATAGAAATGGAAAGTTCACAATTGGGAAGCTGAAATCATCTCTCTTGTCGTAAAGTTTTGTTTTTAACCAACACTCATTGGCAATTTCTAGATGTAAGTCAAGATATAAGGCAGACTTAACTGTATCCGTTGTATCCTTGATCTCAAGTTCGATGGAATAGATGAGTTCAACATAGTCACCTAAGTTTTAAATTATTATTATAACCATGTTAACGGGTAAAATGATTCAAACTCTTTGTTGTTATCATTATCAATCCAAAAACTTAATGGATGTGGTCATCAGGTAAACGTTTGTCCATTACGCAAACGTATAACGTTATATATACAATACATAATTAAACGTACGGGGTCGCCAAATCACACAAATACAATTGATTTCACATCCTTACAGTATGTCAGGAGTCGCTTAACAGGGATGTATATGTCGTGTACATTTTATTATTTTGTACAGGTTATTACTTGTACAAAAACTTTGTATGAGTAATTTCTTGTATGATGCCATCATACAAGTTATTACCTGTACAAATATAATTGTACCAGTAATTACTTGTACAATTTTTGTTGAGAAAAAGATAATAACTTGTACAACACGATATCTTTGAGTTGTATGTGCTTCTACTTTTGCTTTAAACAAAATGTTTCATTGTTGGTATTATTTTTCTTTTACTGTTTTCTCGTATTTATTTATTTGTTTGTTTATGATGATGAGATAGTATCCAGAAGTAAATCTTGTAATAATTAAATTCCTGTTTGTCAGTATTTTACTTGTAAATGGACTTAGTTTTTCTGCCTGGACACATTACATTGCTCTATGGTTAAAGTTTTAAAAATTTTAATTACTTTCTTAAACTGTCGTGGATTTCTACCAAACATGTACAGAAGCTTGTTTATGATATTACGATAGTATCCATAAGTGAATGTGTTACATTTTTCCGTATTTTACTTATAAATGGACTTACATTCACTCTCTGGTTAATTTTTTTTAAATTCTAATAACTTTCTTAAACTATCCTAGATTTTTACCAAACTTGGACTGAAGCTTCTTGCAATCAAAAGATAGTATCGAGAGGAATATTTTTATTGATTTTTTTACTAGTTTTTGTTGAGCCTGCGATTGACATAAAAAGTGGGCGAGACACTGGGTTCCGTAGAACTCTTAAGTTTTTTTCTTATCATAGAGAGTATGCATTTTCGAAATCTATATTAAGTTTGTTTTTCTTTTCTATTTTTCAAACGTGTATTCAGTACTCAGTGGGTATTTATTTTTGTTGTTGTTGACAGGAATCCAGTACAAAAAAACGCAAAAAATAAATAAAAGTGAAAAAAATGTATTATACTGTTTTAAAATGTTTATGGCATTGTGTTACCCTCATGCACATATAAAAATGAGTATCATTGCGAGGTAATACACAATTTCTAAAAAAGATGAACAATCCTTACGACGGATTATTATTGTTATAATTTTTCTGCTTTGTATTTGTGTTGTGTTTTCACATTTTATATCGTTACTTAACGAACAAAAAACAAAAAAAGTATTTTTCTAAGTCACTAAGCTTTCATCTGATACCAAAATTACATTTTATTTGTTGACAAAGTTACAATATTTGTTTAAACATACTTGTTTATGTTTACTTTCAAGGTCAAATTTCTGCGGCTGTTGTAATCGAATATGGTATGATAATAAAAGTGGTTTTGATGTTACAAGAAAATGTGGTATGTATTTGATGTAATTGTAAATATTATTGATCTGTTATTTCATTTATATCAACGTTATTTGTATATAGCATAGATATTCAATGCAAAGAGAATTCTAAAGATAAAAGTCCATTATCGGACACAGTTTGAAGATGATTCTATTTTTTTTTTAATTTAAACATATTTTTTATAGTTGATTGGAAAACAATTTAGTACAATTTATATCAATCCCTTTCTACTTTGCGGGTGCTAGAGCTGCCTTGTACCGCCATTATCCTGCTCTTGAATGCACACACTGATCATATAGTTTTCATATTACGAATTCCTGACTTCAGCGGTTCAAATCTGATAGAAAAAAAGAAAACAATTGGGATCTGAGTGGGTCTATACTTGAATTAAGCTTCATCAATATATTCTACAATTATAAGATTTGCATTTAAGTCGATACAAAGTTATATTTGACCTGAAAGAAGTATACGGACTGAAGATAAAAGTTTGAGGTCGATATACTTCTTTAGGTCGAAATTTCCTGGATTGATCCCCATACAAAGGCTATAATTGTTATTATATTATTTTCCGACCATATTTGTGTAATTTATTTGATCATTTGAATTTGTTGGAATTTAATTTTAAAAAAATCATATTGTCTCCTAGACAATAACAACATATTAGTGTGTTATTTCTATGAATCTTTATGTTTTTTTTTTATATGTATCTTATGTTTTTGAAGACTTTTTTCTTTAAATAATCGATCATATATTATAAGTTCTTTTAAAAAATATCATGAAATTCATTACACAGATAGATAGATAGATAATTTTATTAACCAACCAAAATTTGAGCTATACAATCAAATGAATTACAAAATAAAGCACAAAATAAAGCACAGAAAATGATTACACATGTTATAAGACGTCACAATGTATATCGGTTTTTAGATATTCTAAAAATAACCGAGCAATATGCGTATTGCTATGCGCCGTTTTCTATTTATCTTTGAAAATAAAGTTTAACATTATTAGTTACATAGTGTGCTAGTGACCTAATACGGTATATATGGGGTCAGTAAATTCCATATGGGGTGAGAGCGAAGCTCGAATCCCAATATGGAATTTACTGACCCCATATATACCGTTTTACGTCACTAGCACACTATGTAACTAATTCATCTTACCGACTATCTAAACTTGTGAAATTTAGGGTCCGAAATTAGACTAGTGACCTATCAAAATGAGCAAGTCTTCAATTCTGTTAGCATTAAGAAACTAGCTACTTCCATTGATCCTACAAAACCAGATGCCAACAATAACAGTTTGTTGGGTTTAAATGTGTTTTATGGATTTATTTCCATCTTAGTCATCAATTTCTTGGTCTGTTGAAACCTTTAAGATTTTTTCTCAGTACAGTTTTGTTTTTTTATAAAGGGAAGTAACACCACTACTAACCGTGTATGAAATAAGCCCCATCTCCCTTTTGCCTAATATGGAATATAAAGGGACGTAACACCGCTACTAACCGTGTATGAAATAAGCCCCGCCTCCCTACTAACCTAATATCAAATATACACGGTCTCCACGAGGACGCTTCTAACCAATCAGATTCCTAGAAATGTATAGGAGGTAAGATAAATTACTATCCCTAGACAAATCCAATTAGGTAAAATATACGAATTTATAATCTTAAAAATATTCAATATTGTATTGAATAAAGGTATGGAATATTTTTGCTAAAGAAAGAGGCAAAATAAGTCCAATTAGTGTTTATGCGTACTTTAAAACTGAAGCCGTAATTCGATGCACATTGTGCAAGGATAATATCTGTCTGAAGGTAAAATGGGTGTTTAAATTAAAAATGATAAAAATTTGTTCATACTTTGCCAAAACGTAGTATATATTAAAATGATGTTAAACAATATAATAAAAATAATAGGTCACCGTGCATTTTCTCAACTTACAGGTTTTGACAAAATGACACATTGTGTATTAGTGGGAGATATTATGGACATAATTGTGCAAATCGTGATACAAGCATGACATTTGGTATAAAGGTTAACTAAATGATTCTTATGAAAAAGCCGCTGCTGGCCAGAAAAAAAAATCAAGTTTTCAAGATGGCCACCACACATTTTGGAAATGGCGTCATTACAAATTAGCCATTATTTGTTAATCCTTTGAAAGGTGTGTTAAATGTAAAATCCAATGTTAGATTTGATAAAAAGCAAATGACAGTTCATAAATTACGACTAGACAATACATTAATGAAACTTTAGGTGACTTCCGGTTTCAAAATGCCGGCAAAAAAGTCAAAAAATTCGATTTTTATACTTTCAAGCAATTTCACAAGGGATGTAAATCCTTAAAAGATGTGTTATAGGTAAAATCCGATGAAAGTTATGATAAAACGTTAAAACAGCTCCTTAGTACGACAAACACATAAATGAAGAAAAATAGTGATTTCCGGTTCCAAATTGGAGCCAAATAAGTAGAAAATATTTTAATAATTTTCATCAACTTAACAAGTAATAGCACTCTTTGTTAAGTTTAAATGCCTAGTTTGGTTAGAAAGACAGGTTGTTCGTCTTATAATTATCTGACAGTTGCCTATACAACAAACCATACAAGGAAGGCCAGAACGGTAGCATTTACAGTCACAAACACAGCTGGATATTTGCCTCTGCATTTCAAAAGTTCATGACACGAGGATGCAACGGCAGTCAAAGAAGTCCATTTCTGTTGCCAACTGTCATTGGTTCATTCCTTCATCCAACCCCAGTGTTTATGACTTGGTGCATTTACCTGTCGAATACATGAATCAGGCTGAGCCCACACAACTCCCTCTTGATTTACTTCTCTTTTGATGGCTCTGGAGAAGAACCTTTTGTAGGCGAAATTGATTTACAATGCCGCTACTTCCTGGCAAACAATTCACATCATGGCTCACTTCATACTTAAGCCAAAAAAAAAGTCCTTTGCATCTCGAAAACCTTCCATTGTTAGCCAAGGTGACCTCTTCCCTTTCCCATGCCAATTCGACAAAGTGTCATATCCACTGAATGCATGGACGAAAGGAATAGCAGCTACACAAGGACCAAACGCATTTGATATGTCACGTACAGGAAGCCATCAAAAGTCTTTATTCCTTCCATAACCTATCCACAATGTGTTTTACTAGTTTTGCGATTGCTGCAATTCTTGATACTATTACTATGTCAGTACTACCTAAAATTACATTTTACAACACTTCTCATAATCATGCTGAACATGGACAAATATTCGTGTATCTGCTTCTTCATGATGACAAGGGGTAGATAGGAAGTATCCTTATTGAAATTGCAAAGAATATTTTCACCATGAGTAACATACACATTTTTATTAGTCTCCTAAGAAACTTGAAAAATTTCGTTTCGTTGTCATCTTCACAGAGAAAACTACTCCAAACCCTTGGTGTTCTACTAGACCCAACACCTTTCAATCTTGCACAAAAACCTTGCCTTTGTCTTGTCACGGCCTTTAAATTATTCATTTAGTAAACATCAAATACAATGTCTACTCTTGAATACTTATCGATGCAAGATTATATGTAAAGCAGTATGACATTATTTGCATAATCATCAATTATGTTTGCCCAACTTTGTGACCTGGAATGAACCATTGCTGCCCACCGACGATAAATACGTCCGAATTTGGATCAGCAAATCGCAGAATGTTTCAAGTAAACCCATTTGCAGCGATTTAATACCACTATTTCAAGAAACATCCTGCGGTAAAGACGGAGGAGAGGTTTGGTTTTTATGAATAAAGAAATATTCCAAGTAAAAGTGTCTACTGTGACAAGAAATGAAAAGTCTAGAAAATTTTCCCAATCACTTTTAAGGTTCTCTAGCTATGTTTTTGACAAAGACGTTTCCAGTTCCATTTTGAGGCCAAAATAGGAAGTTGTTATTTTTTATTTGGTTATTAAAAGCAGGTTCTCCTTCGTTTTGCATTTGCTTCAAAAGATCTTCGTATTGTTTGGACCAATATCTTGGAGTTTATTAACATATCTGACCTGTTCAACAATTTCCTAAATGGAGTATATTTTTTTTACAAATCTGACGACTCTACTAGAAATGAATTTCTAAACTTGTTCATCACTTTACAAAGCCTTCACAGCTGTTTAAGGACACCTTTTTGTGTTTTTTGTAGAGTCTTATTAGGTCGTTCATAGAATGACCCAAACCACAAAATCTTTCAAATTCATCTTCTAGTATACTGACTCCATCCATCCATTTGTTTTAATGGGATCTTCGGTTAATCCTAGAGCACCAATATCGCCCTTCACAATTGCATTATTCTGTTTTTGTGCCTGATCAATTGTGTTATAAGAAAGAAATTCGCTGGTCTTACGTACAGTGCAAGTATCATTTTCAAATTCCATTGCCACCTTTGGGTGATGTTCGGGAAGGGAAGTCATATCTTGGAGATGGGACGGTAACGATCGAGCATAATTTACTTGATCAAGACATAAACCAATACCCTATCATGCCTTATATGGACTTTTTGTAAAGTACGAAATCTCACTCATGAAATGAGAATAATACCAAAATCAGAACAAGTTCTTATTTTATAATTGAACGCCAGGAATGAAACTGTGGTCGAGACGACTCTATTTCTTTACACCAGTCTTTAAAATCATTGAACGTCACAGAGTCATGACATAATTATATATATTCTGAGTTAAGCTTTCATATATAATCGAATTTAACAGTTTAAGCAAAAGACATGCAGTTGTCTGATGCGCCTGTCTAGTCCTATGTACATTTAAACATACATAAAAATAATATGCCGTTCTTGGTGTTGCATATTGGCTTTAGTAAGACAACATGTCTATCCCCTATCACGCAATATATCACCCAGAGTTTTATAACAAGTCATTTCAATGTGCAATCGACCGAACATGCCGATAAACTTATATTTTCCGTACAAATCAGGCCATTCCCCGTGAATTTGCTTATGTATTTCCAAAAGTGACTGATCTGCAGTTACAATTGATGTTTCCGCAGGATTCACAACATTTTCGCCTTATCCATCGAATACATGAGAATTGCCTGGCAGTGCATACAAATCGCTATTGATGTCTATAAATAGTTTGCACATGTGCAAAAGTGTTAAACACCTGTGTATCATAACCTTGAAAAATGTTATTAAACCATATCATAATATCATTAGAAATCCAAAAACACTAAATATAGTGTAAATAGTTCAAATGATTTTGAAAGAATTTTGTAACATTTTCTTGCATGCGCAAATACTGGATATGTCAAATATTCATTTTTGATAAATATATGATGTAAGGAAGGTAGCCGCCAAACCTGATGATTGGTTTTTACTAAAAGAAGGTAATAGAAAGTTTTCCAGAAAAATCAATATTTTCAAACTAAAGAAAACAGCCATTTTAGAAAAAGGCCGTGGCCATCTTGAAAAAAATTTTTTTTTTAATGGCCAGCAGTTATTTCTTAAAAAGTATATAATAATGATGCTTTGTGGTAATTTTCATGCTTGTATCACCATTTGCACAATTCCCTCGATTTTGCTTGCTAATATCTTCCACTATATGGATTATACAGAAAAAACACTATTATGTGATTGGAATCTAAACTAAATGATAGAATTGAAAAATTACGAAAAAAATAAAATACGAGAAGATAGCTTTAAGAAAATGCTTTGAGAATATCAAAAGAAAAGATACGTTCACCACTACACTTGTATAAATATTAATGTTTATAAGTTATAATCTTATAATTTGTTCTTTTAAATGCAGTTTCACATTAGTTTTCTGCATTCCTGGATCAAATTTTGCTAACTTGATTGAAAATCTGGACCTTAGATTCTTTGTGTTTTTAAAATACAAGATGGCGAAAGACACCCACATCACCTTAACCGGAAGTTTAAAAATAAAACCATGCATTTCTATAAGTTTTAGAGTACACTTAACCATATTTTGTGCATTATACTTGAGACTTCTATAATACCACAGTTTGTAGTCTCAGATTCCACGCTCGGTAATAACATGCAAGCATCAACCCATCGTTGACAAAAATACGACTAAGAGACATTGATTCTATAGATTCCTTAAATCCTGAATATATCATTATTCAAAAAACAATTTTAAATTTACAACCACCAAACCACTAAAAACGTATATTTATGGCTTAGTATACCATACAGATATCATTTTAACAACGTGTTCTATTATTCTTTTATTTGTCTTTTGTTTATGAATATTACTTTCATTGTCTAGTCTGTGTATGATGATATCCATGTGGCGTGGCTCTGTACATTAACATCCCGTCATTGTGTTATTGTTCTATGATAATGTTTGTATTCCTGTTGTTAATGTTTGCTTATGTGCTCTGTCTATATACCTGTTTGTGTTTCATTTATAAATTTCGTACTCTTTGGATCAGATCCTCAGAATATTTCAGTGGCGGATCCAGAAATTTTCATAAGTGGGGCCCACTGACTGACCTAAGAGGGGGCCCGCTCCAGTCACGCTTCAATGATTCCCTATATAAGCAACCAATTTTTTTTCAAAAAAAGGGGGGCCCGGGCCCCTCCCCCCCCCCCTAAATCCGCCTCTGTATTTGACTGAAACCCGTAAATATATAATTATGACACTCATTAGAAACATTGCAACAAAGCCGATTACGATTCATCATTGTTTCAAGGACAAAGAGAGATAAATCTTGTTACAGGGATGTAGAAGTTCCTCGTTGTCAGAAGCACCTGTTTACTGTTACCACGTGTTTATTTTGAAATGTTAAAATTTAAAAGGTGGATATGACACCCATTCTTATGTTTCATGTAAATTAAGTGCTATAAATGGATATTGTTTCCTTGAATTGGACAATACAAGTAAGTCATGTTAATCATATGTTATATTGATAGTTAATATATATAGGGTCTAGTCATAAAATAATTTGCTGATAAAGAAGCCCGTTTTCGAAGGAACCCAGAAAAGGATCTCTTTTTTTTTTTTTAATTACAAACATAGGTTTTCAGTGATTGCGAAGAACAAACATCATTAAAAAAGGTTTTAATGCATATTGCATGCACATGGTTAAGTCAATAAGCAAGTTTATTTAGTTTCAGAGCCAACTTGAACGAGTCAATTACTTTCTAGGCTAGTTCAAATAATAATGACGAGTTGAATTTTTCCTGTGGAACCTTCATGCGCAGGAAAAAAAATTAATTTGCCTTTTAAGACTTCATAATAATTATTTTTGGACTTGATCTTTTCTCAAAGTGATTGATTGAGTACGAATTGGTCGTCCGTAGTCCGGTCAACAAAATTATAAAAGGCATTTTTTTTTCTGTGCTTTCGGGGGCGACTGACACTCTTTCTTGCCTAACCAAACTTCTACGTTTCCAGCCCCTATCCATACCCCCTACCCCAACGCATGCTCCCCTATTCTCACTTCCCCACCCCTAGGCCTTGATCAGAGATAAAAAAAATCAGTGAAACAAAAATTGAGAATGTTGTTTTTAGGGTGATTTGAAATAAGTGATGCACGGTGATTACAAAGGCAGTCACAGCGATTTAAACAAAAGGAGGGGGGTCCCAAATTAAAAAAAAAAAAAAAAGGTCACCTTATGTCTCTTTTTATGCATTGATCCCGGGAACCATTCCATCACGGAATCCACCACGGTCTTATAATGTGTAAAATAACAACTGGTAAAATATTTTGTATTTTAAATGGCGCTATAAATAAAAGATCATGATCTTGTGTCCCTTGTAACCTTTATGTATATGTGAGGGAAAGATTCATATTGAAAGCTGAGTCAAACTACATTTTTCTGCTGGTGCCCTTTAAATCTTAAAGTACGCGTTTCCTAAATCTCAAAGTAAGCGTTTCCTAAATCTTAAAGTAAGCGTTACACATTGATTTTCAGAAAAACGGGGAATACACGTGATAAAATTATTTGTTGTCTTACATTTTGTATGAAAATGATATATATACATTTTTTTTTTAAATACTATGTTGAGAAAGTTTGGAAAATGTTGATAAGATATTTTCTATTTTGACAAGTTTGACAGTGCTCTCTGACTAACAAGAGAACGCAGTTTTGTTGTAAACGAAATTACTTTCATCTACAAGTTTATGTGATAAGAAATCATGAATATCGATACCTGGTTATCTGTTTTGTTCCGTCAACCACAATTTCATTCATGAAAAACGGTATTGTATTGTTTATTTTAAGATTGGGGCAACCTACCTTTCAACTGTCTTTGGAATTTTCTTTTGGAATATCGTAAAGTACGCGTTTCCGGAATCTGAAAGCAAGCGTTACCGGCGATTGAATCTGAAAGCAAGCGTTCCGAATATACACCGTGAATATGACATGGCTCTGTACTTTTACATCCCGTCGTTGTGTTATTGCTTTATTGTGTTATTGGACTTGGGTATTTTTTTTTGTATTATTTTCCTTCATTTTTGCTTATGTCATTTGTCACTATGTCTTATTGTGCTTCTTTTTTACATATTTATTTGTTTTCATAGGTATCAAGATTATAATACAATGCTGACTGCTGTGTCCCTGTTTGTGACACTTTTGCCTGTTATGTCTGGTTGTTTTGTTTGCCCGTCATTATCAATGTGGTGAAGATAAGCGCGACTGTCATACAAGTGAGAGGTTTAGCTAGCTATAAATCCAGGTTTAACCCAACATTTCCTACGTCAGAAAATACATGAACCAAGTCAGGAATATGACAGTTGTTATCCCTTCGTTTGATATATCTAAGCTTTGGATTTTGCCATTTGATTAGGGAATTTCCGTTTTGAATTTTCCTCTGGGTTCTGTATTTTTTTAATTTTACTTTTTAGAAATACTGAAATGGCAACTTACAGCACCTCATATCAAAACAAACACGCTCTATTCATAAGAAGACAAGTTTGTGAATAAAAGTTAATTTGATTAGGAAAATTAGTCTCCTTTGATCTCGATTTAGCTTGGTCAACAACTGATTATTTAGCGTCAATTACTAATAAATCATGTGAATGACAATCTGTTAATGCTATAAATTGGCATTCTTTCTCCAAAAATAATCTACAGGGGATTGCTATTTGAATTTTAATACGTTTGCATCGAAATGCATGTTGAAGAACTCCGGTAAAATAATATAAACACACGTGCAATGGTATCACTCAGAGGAAATGTAGCATTAATTTCATTTTTCTGTTCTTCATATTTGAATCTTTATATATATTTCTTCTTTTTTTCTTCCGATAGTTTTATCCATTGCTGGAATTATAAGTTTGAATATTCAATGAATTCATAACATTATTTTTCTCTCACTGACATCGGATACTAAATTTCGGGTATTTAATTAGCTCTTTCTGTTTAACTATTTAAATAACAACATATTGGAATATGTAACAGTGTAGTCTTGAGTTTCATTTGCACTGGACAAAAAATTAAAAAAATGTTTCACAAAATGCTCATCTATTCAAGAAATAACAAACAAATTCTATTGCGTTAAAATGAAATTAAAAAGATAAATATAAGGAAAATATTTTCAGTTCAATATCAGAAAGGTAGCAACTATTTAACATTAAGGGGAGAAGGCTATGTTTTTTTCTAGAAAAAATATTCTGATCTCAAATTTGATGAAGAAAAAAATAATTATTCGGCAATGCAGATGAAAACAAAAATTCTTACTCAGACAAAAACAATAACCCCCTCCCCCTGTATCACCCCTTTTTAAGTTAAATGTTTGCTCTCTAAATAATTTTGTGTTCAATAAATATATGTATGGACAAACCGGATTTAGAATTTAACTTAATCAATGCAAAACTTTACACATGTGTTCATTTTCTTTCATTCTTCTTTTGTGTTTTTTAGCTACGAGAAACGCTGATCTGTGTGTTTTTAATCAAAATCGATTAAGACTTTAACTGATTTTCTTTTTACTAATAATATAATAAAACTTTGTGAATGTGTTTTTATGTAATGATGAACATATTTAGATGATAAGTAAGCCGGTGCAGATTTTCCCTTTAATTGAAATATTATACCCTCTTAGATGCCTTTACTTTTTTTTGTAGAATGTAAGTGTTCAACGTTCCAGTGCCCAAGTTCAACAGACTGTAAACCAGCAAAGATCCATAAATGTTTAGTTAATCCGTGCCGTTTTACAAAGTGCCGGAAATATCCAAAAGCAATATGCTGGTATGAAAATTAGAAATTTATTTTGTTTTATACTTTTAAGGATTTCATATTTGATCAATGATAAATATATAAGATGTTTGATTCATCGAATCCATAGGTTGTATTTTCTGACAACAGGCAAAATTATATGTTATACCTTATTCATATAAAACAAATTCGTGTGATGAATTATCTTGTCCTGGCCATCCAAATTCAAAAATTGTGGTATGAAAATTAAGAATTAATTGTTTTTCAACCAAAAAAAAAATCATAACTTATCAATCATAATTAGAGTATACTTACTTTATCAGCACTTGTGCTGACATGAATTATCATTGATATGGTTATATTTATAAATTTACTGTTCACAAAATTTTGAACTTTGAAATACTAAGGCTTTCCTACCTCAGGCATAGATTACCTTAGCTGTATTTGGTAAAACTTTTAGGAATTTTGGTCCTCAATGCTCTTCAACTTCGTACTTTATTTGGCCTTTTTAACCTTTTTGGATTCGAGCGTCACTGATGAGTCTTTTGTAGACGAAACGCGCGTCTGGCGTATATACAAAATTTAGTCCTGGTATCTATGATGAGTTTATCTATATAATAATATGTACTGTTTATTGGTTGACAACATCCGATAGGCATTTCACAACTACATTTTATTAACCAATGACCTGCAACAATCATGACAGGATGAGCTTTCTGTGAAATTCTACAAGCATTTTATAAGAAAACAAACTAATAACTTAAGAATGTTTACTTGAATTTTATGTTTGTAGAATAGAAATGATATTATCTTATGAATGAATCATAAGAATTGAATTAATCTTTTTGTATTTGTGTAGGGTTGTAAAAGCATTGAAAGTGCACACATTACAGTATAAAGCGCTTCCGCGCTTCATACAAATTTGTTTTGGTGAACAAAGAATAGAAGTCTTAGATAAATCATATTATAAAAGAATATAATCAAGTAAATACACTGATGTCTGTTTATACAAGCTATGTAAACAGTATCGCGTGATAGGTGTAATACCACCGTTGATTTACCCCTATCAGTCTTTGTTAAATTTGCACTTTTCCAAAAAATGTGTAGACTTTATCTTTGTTTCAAATATAGAAATACTTGGCATGAGTAAAGTCTGACCCTGTCCAGTACTATAGAAAAAAAATCACATAACATTTCATTGCATATAAGAAAATAATTATCACTGGAAGTTAACCAACCAAATGTCTCCCCTTGTTTAACCTGTGTACAAGATTTACTAACCATGTAACCTCAAGTTTACAAAATATTCTATAGAATCCCCCCAAAAAAATTAATGGTGCTTTGAAATACCCAAGACAAATGTTTATAACACAGAATTGTTTTACTGCAATAAAATGTAGGATTAACTACCTACAACTGACAAACTCAAAGGAATATTTTTTTCGACCTATTTTCGTATACAACCGGATGTGACGTACTATGATTTGGTGGTATTACACTTGATAGGGTTAACAATTATGCACCAAGTTGAAAAATTATTGTAATGAGAACTTTATAAAATTAATTACTTCTTTGATATAACGCTCCAATCTATCTTTGTTTACTTTCAGTCCGTCATATTGTGGAGGATGCAAGGCTCTGTGGTTTCTGGACGGGAAACGAGTAAAATGTAATGGCAGGCCTAGGGGTTGATCGTAGTTTTGAGGATTACAGTGCATTTATTAAAGATACATTTCGAATTATGAAGGATTAAAGATTTAAATTTTAAATAAATGTAATAAGTAGGAGTTATAATTTTTTATTCAATATAAATAAGGCGATGTCGTAAGATTGCCAATGAAATAACTATCCACCAAAGTTCAAATAAATTGGATTGAGGCAATTATAGGTCACTGTAGGGTTTTCAGCAAAGCAAAACCAAATACAGTATAGTCGGCTTTAAAAATCCTGACAAGAAAAATATGAAACTATACAATTGCGAAAATTAAAGGCTTCAGTTAAAACAAACCGATTAATGAGAAATAAATACAATGTATGACCGACATAAACCAATCATGTAGTTTTTAACCTTTGCATAGTTTTTGTTTGCTATCAATTCTGATAATTTTGATATTCTAGTGTGGGATATAATTGTGACAAGGATGAATGTTACATAAAATGAAGAAGGTAAAACATTTAATTGAATTTACATCCTTGAAGGGTTATCATCTACAATGTACAAGGAATATTTTCTTTTTATCAAAATTAGCTAATACATATCGCTGATTAATAATTCACTTGCAGGTGTGCAACTATAAAAGGCAAAACAGAATGTCAACATTAAAAGTGGTTGAAAAAATGGTGAAACATTAGGTTGACTGATACATCTAACGAAACTCATTATTGTGCAGGTCATGAATGTGACCTACCGAAATAGACTATTTACCGGATTTGTTATAACATTAGCAACACGACAGGTGCCACATATGGAGCAGGATCTGCTTACCCTTCCTGAGCACCTGAGATCACCTCTAGTTTTTGATGGGGTTCGTGTTGCTTATTCCTTAGTTTTCTATGTTGTGTCATGTGTTCTATTGTTTGTCTTTGTGTCTTCTTTCATTTTTAGCCAGGCGTTGTCAGTTTATTCGATTTATGAGTTTGACTGTCCCTCTGGTATCTTTCGTTCCTCTTTCAAAATTATGAAATCATATTTGTCAACCTATACTATGAAATGCAACAGACCTTGAAAACTCAAATTTCTTTATACGCTATTTGTTGCAATCTATATTTATATTTAGATCGAGTAAGTATTCCCTTGCAACTATTCAGCTATTAAAAGCAAAAAAAAAAAAAAAACAAAAAAACAACAACATGTCAACGTATAAATTGAAAACATGGTGAACCATTTGGCTTACTGATTCGATCAAACAAAAGTCATTCTTGTGCAGGACAAACTTATGATAAACACATTTTTAAACCTACATGTATGAAATGAAATTCAACAAACCTAGAAAACTCAAATTGCACTTGTAGGTCACAGCATTGCTAAATGGCGTATAGACTAGAACATATATGAAATGCTGATATATATTACCATGTCCATGCATGGTGAAATAGTTATTTTAAACTTTTTTATTATTTGGATGTCCGGTTTAAATGTTATCAATCAAATATAAGAATTTGACAGTTAATGGCCATTAATGATGTATTCTTCTGACTTTTCAGTCTCGTTCAGTCTCGTTGAAATCTCGTTCTTGAATTATTTCCAAAACATGTGATACAAGTGGAAAATATCAATGAATTTTAAAAATATCATAATCTAACATAAATCCGTGAAAAAATTGTGTACTTACAATGAACAGTTTTTGAGTGATCCAGTTTTCAAATTTTACGACCAATCAAGTCAGTATTTTTAGCCAAAATTTTGAGAAAATGGATGAGGGATACAAAAAATGATTTTGCAAGAATCATGTACATCCCATATCATTTTGGTCTTTTCGAATTTCTTAGATATGTATTTTTTCATTCATATATAACAAAAAAGTTGAAATAATATGCATTTTGTTCTTAAAACTGAGAAAAATCACAAAAATAAAAATTGACAGCAAGGTAAATTTTACACAAAAAAACGTCAAAATATGATAAAACTTTATTATATTAAGATCTACTTATAGTTTTAGTAAGTAAAATTTATTCAGATTGGTCCACTTCATCTTTATAGAAAGTATGAACAAAAGTTTAGTTGTAGAACTGTTATTTTTTTCACGATAATAGCCCAAAAATAGGTAAAAATCGATGAAAAATGGGAAAATCATCAGAATTGGGCATTTTCAAAGGTCCGTAGCAAAATAAGAAGTGCACCACCATATGATATTCTCTTCACCAATTATTTTGTTACAGTCTTATAAACCCAAAAATCAGGTTAAGAAAAAAAGTTTAATTGTAGAAATTTTTG
The DNA here is from genome assembly GCA_037788925.1 of Mytilus galloprovincialis. Classification (NCBI taxonomy): domain Eukaryota; kingdom Metazoa; phylum Mollusca; class Bivalvia; order Mytilida; family Mytilidae; genus Mytilus; species Mytilus galloprovincialis. The sequence goes on along the minus strand of CM075343.1, from coordinate 37,082,117 downwards.
GCTCCTCAGAGGTGTACATCCTTAAGGCCATTTTTTGGTTTTATAAGTTCTATCTCGATCACCTGCTCTTTTCTTTAGCTTCATAGCAAAGCACGGTAAAATGTATGCTGGGTGAACAGAATTGCTAAAACGAACGACAATACCTATTGAACCATTATTTGTACCACATGCACAACTTCATATTATTTTAAATTTGTTTAAGACTGTAATAAGGTCAAATGTAGGTTCCCGAAAATACATTTTTAACAAAATAAATTGGACTTTTCTTAATTATCTTCGTATCACTTATTTGATGCATATTCAGGAAGAAAACATAGACCAATTAAATATTTTAGAATTAACTTACTTATGTAAATTCTTATGGACAGTTTATGATGCTGTCATTCTTTACGAGATAACATAGTGTAGTGCTATATGAATTGTGCCGAAAATAAAAATAAGAATGGATTTGATATAATGCGTGTTGTATTTAGACGTAGGCGATAACAAAAAGAATGTAGAAATAATTGTATTAGTACATTGTTTATGTAAATTTGAGATAACTCGTTTTCTAAATTGAGAAAGGAAATCTATAAATATCTTCAAAAATGTCAAAGTCATTCCACCCCTCATTCTATCATATATTAATGGATTACTGAAAATATGTCATGACGGGGTTTAAATTGCAGTGAATTATGATAAGTGTCAGATTTTTTTTAAATTGCAAATCATAATATTTATCGTACAAATTTTACTGTGAAGTTAGGTTTCAGCAATGATTCTTAATTTAGATTTTACTTTCTCCAAAAAATAAAATTCGGACTGAATAAAACACAATTTGTTTTAGCAATTTGAAAGAAAGTTAAATGCTGATTTTGAACAACGTAGCTGTTACCTATTCTGACTTAATTGTAAGAGTGAGGTTCATGTTTGTGATGAATGTTTTTTGACGGACGCTGGTGGTTCTTTTTGTCATTGTTTTATTTGACTTGTAAAAGTTACACAACTGTTATCCCTTAGTACCTTACACTTTTTGCATGACATATGTTGTAAAACTTTAAATTGCATTCATATTCATAATACGCAGCTTTGTATTGATATAATGATTAACATGCTTTATAACATCCTGATAAATCAACACAAATACTCATTATCATGTCAATTGCCAGCACTGTATTTTATTAATAAAATTATGTTTTTTAAACATATTTAGTAAGTACATTGGTGCTGGATTTTGATAAAATTCAGTACAAAAAAAAAGTAGAATTGTTGCAGGTTAGTTTGTTTGTGTGTTTGCTTTTTCTTTGTTTATATTTTTATAGTGAAGACTTTTCATTTTATGATGATATAAATTTCATTTTGTACCCTATGTTGTGAGTCTGAAATGTCTTGTAGTCATTCTGAGTTTTTTTTGTATTTTTGAAAAAAGCACAGGCATATTTGTTTGAACTCATGATAAAACTCACGAATTCATTTATCGGTAGTACGCATATTCTTGCTTTCAAAGAGTAAGGCAGATAACTCGCGTAACTAATGACGTAGATTTTTATACCGAATTCAACTGTGGACGTTTAGATGCAATTATTAAAGATATCACGAAATCACAGAACTTAAACATAAATATAGTAATTGTATACTCCAAAGAAGGATGAATAGTAGCATGTTTGATTGTTTTTTTGGTTATATTTGTGTTTGAAGCATTTTATTTTATGATGATATAGCTTTGATTTTTTACCCTTGGTGGTGACTCTGAAATGGTAACAGAGTAAACTAACAAAATAACACACTGTACTAAAATTTTTTATTTTTTTATTTTTTTAGCAATTAAATGCTCTATTTTAGAAAATATGTGTACCGTTTTACCCTAGAATATGTTCTGCGAGATTTAGGACTATATGATATATCAGAATATCAAAATATTCTAAATGTTTAAAAGAGAGATGGAACTCATAACAACTGTAGCTGGATTCTACAAAGGCGTTTGTTTTACAGAATATAATATACATGATATATATACGTAAACCTTTTCATCTTGCTGAGCTATTAAGATGGAAAAAAAATACAAACAGTTTGGTCAACCGTGTGATTACACTGTATAATATGTCAAGATGTTTGAATAAAACATAAACCATTCATGCTTTGACATGTCACTGGTTTAACATATCTATAGGGTCTTTCGAATTGTAATAATAAAAGTAGAAATTATTTCGAAAAATATTATCCGGTATTTCTGTACAATTTGTTTCTAATACAATACGTGCAATTAGTTTTTCTGTGAGAAAAAAATAAATACATTATAGTTTTATGCAGAATAATACACCACCAGCATTGCATAAAAACACAGCATATGTTGCCTGGAAATTTGAAAGCAGAAATTTCGGCAGTGGAGTAAGACGTGTCTAAAGATGTTAAAACGCGTATTATTTTTTTCACTTCTGCTGTTAATTGTTGTAACAGAAGGTACATGTATGTTTATTATCAAAAAATTGTTTTCTATTTTAACAGCTATATATCATGTACTTGTGGATTCATTAATATTCGTTTAATTTTTGTGGATTCATTAATATTCGTTTAATTTTTGTGGATTTCGTGAGTACAAGAGAACCACGAATTTAAATATTAAACGAATAACAATTTTTGTAAAGAAATGTATGCAGACTTTGCTTAAACCACGAAGATATCCACGAAAATGCAAGTTTTCCTCTATCCACGAAATTGGTATCCACGAAAATAAATGAATTCACAGTATATATGTAGGACTCTAAAGTGCGATGGTCACGCTAAATTGCGATGGTCTACGCTAAAGTACGATGGTGTATCATGCTAAAGTGCGATTGCTGTTTGTTCGCTAAAGTACGATGGTTTATCACGCTAAAGTGCGATGGACTAAAAGGGTAATGTTAAAGGGCTTCAAGTATAAAAGAACACGGATTTAAAAAAAATTGTCTTTTTGCGAAAGCTAGTACAAGGTTTTATGACATATTTGATAGGCTTTTTAATTACCGGTAGGCTCAAGTGATCATTGTTTTAAATTAAGAAGAACGACCACGTAATAATTGCTAAAATGGTAATTTAGGTGTGACAAAAATCTATATATCCTGTATATGTTTTTTAAAATTAAGGCCGGTATCACATATATGGATAATTGGTGTAGTCTATCACTAATGTGAACATTTCCTCTCAAAGTCGTCATTGTAAATTAGAAATACAAAATTCGTTCTAATTTTTTAGCAGACAATTTATGATTTACGCATTGAAACATGACGTACCTTTATTTTACCGACTTTACTTTTCATTAAAATCGACAATATTTGAACGGGGACGGCAAAGTAAACTACAACATAAACAATGATTTCAATGTATCCGTTAGCTTCAAATAGAAACAGGATAAAGGATACTTATGTGTATACTTTTGTATCTGTATAGTAAGATGGTCGACTGCAGGACAAAAGTCCTTCTTCTAGCACCGAAAAAAAACCACATTTGCTTCAGCCGACAAAACACGATTATCATGTTTAAATTGAGTAAGACATGGACATTTGCTTTAAAGTTGTTAATCAAATATTCTACATTTATCTTTCGGCATGTTCATTTTTTGTTTGTATGTTCGCGTCATAATCCATAGTACGTTTATTACGTCTATACTTTCGTGGACCATCGCACTTTAGCGTGTGTAGGCATCGTACTTTAGCGTAGACCATCGCACTTTAGCGTGACCATCGTACTTTAGCGTCCCCATCGCACTTTAGAGTCCTACATATATATATAAAATGTTGTAAAACGTTAACAGAGTTAATAGCTATCTTCATATTTCTGTGAAAATTCAATAACATGACTGCAATTTCGAAGTGCAATATTCATTTGTTCAGTGAAATTTAAATATTGCAAATCGTACTCGAGTGAGGTGGTTAAGCGGCATTTTGTTTTAGAGGAACATGTTGTCCTTGTTAACATTGCGTATCAAATGTTTTATTTAATATTACATTTCGTTTTGAGTTTGATAGTTAATTCTGTATCGCATTAAACATAAAAGTTGATGATGGGTATACAAATTGTTTGTAGTAAATATAATGGAATGCTATGCAACTGTCATACAAGTGAGAGGTTCAGTTAGCTATAAAACCAGATTTTATCCACCATTTTTTGCATAAGTAAATGTCTGTGTCAAGTCAGAATATGCGAGTTGATTTCTATTCCTTTGGTGTGTTTGAGCTTTTGATTTTGCCATTTGATAAGGGACTTTCCGATTTGAATTTTCATTGGAGGTCGGTATTAAAGTTGTTTTACTTTATACACTAATGTAACGACAGAACATACATATTTTAAGTTTTCAGTTATGTAGGTGTATATATGCTATTTATTTAAAAAAAATCAATATTAGTACCGATAAAGTCAATATGCAAAGATCTCACTACTGTGTGATGATGATGGATTAGTTAACGATACGAATACGCTATTGAAGGAATTATCAGTTTACATAGATCGTGTCTCAGATGACAAACTCAATACACACCATAAGAACAAATAAATAATGCGATGATATCCCGTCCGCGTAAAGGTTTCTTTAGGAACGGACAATTGTTTCAAATATACTCTGGTACTCCGGAATAGTCAATAGTAACCAGTGTCCTAGTGAACACGGTATTGCTCATTGCAAGCAAAGATTAAGGACTGTGATATTTAAGAAAAACAAGAAATCTGCCATCTTGTTTGGTTTCGTTATCTTCTTTTTGAGTAAAATATTAAATATTATTATGGCGATATAGCTTTGGCTGTAAATTGACCTTAAGCTTATTTACGAGAAAGTGTTTACATATTATAAGCAAATCCTGATACTCGCAACTTAAGTTGTTTAATATTTTGAGGGTTTGTATTCATAATTAAACAACTAAATTGCTCCTCTTTTTTTCAAAATATTTCAAGGTTGCAGGAAATGCCCCAACGGAATAAGAAAAGGTTAAATGCTTGGTTAATCCATGTCGAGGACAGAAGTGCAAGGGTGCCAGATGCAGCTAATGTAAATTATATCAAAACAGATTAGAACAACATGTCAATTTTTATTACTAGGGATGACAACTCGGTGAAGATTTACTAATCGATTAATCGTTTAATTTACCGAGCGATACTCGAGTACTCGCTCGGTAAAACATTTACAAAATTGAAACACAAAATTATACCCATTTTATATATTTTGGGTCGTTGTTTTTATGCTCGTAAAACCCTCAACATTATTACCTATGACTAGATAATAGTACGAGGACTTTTATGCAATAATTAATAGCTCATTTACTACATGTACTAATTATGTAAACTGGTAATTATAATCTAATCAAGTAATTAGTTATTATCTTTACAAAAAATATTGCTCAAACAACAGTATTTGTGAACCGTAAATAAACACATTTAATGATCAACAATGGAGTGATGATTAGAGGTTACTGATGCCATTAATCATTTTCTGTGGGGTCAACACAATGTGCAAAGAATTTGTTATTATTTAAGAATATATTGTCTTGTCAACTTTTTCTGGGACGAAGAGATTTGTCAAATTTGTAAGTTAAGTAACAGTCCTGCTGATGAAAATATATGCTCTGACGGCACAGAGGTGGGGAAGTGACTAAGATTAGCCAAACATGTAAGCCTTGGTAAAAAAAAAAATCTTGTTGATATATCCAAACTCTATCTCGGAGAATTTTAAATGAAAGTTACACGCAAATATAACAATCGTATTTTAATTTTTAGTAATTTTGATTAATATCTGATTTCCCGATCAAATCATTTTTTTTATTTAAGCCTAAGAAAGCAACAACATTCTAACAGGAAACCGATTAGTCGAGTATCATTTTAGTAATCGATACTCGACACTACCGAGCGATACTCGAGTACTCGAGTACTCGTTGACATTCCTAGTTATTACCTAATATTGCTTGAGACGAAAACACTATTTTGTATATGTTTATATATATTACATGAACCTTTACGAAGAGAAGATATGTTAGCACGTATAGTACATGAAGGATATCAAGTTTCTTTGGTGTATTGGGAAAAATGAAAATTCAACAGGACCAACAAATATAAATTTGAACTACAAACTCAAATATTGAAGTTTGGTTGTTTGCTTCATGATATAGACATAATCGTTATTTTCTAATTTTGCAAACAATCGAATTACTCCCTAATGTAATTACATGTACACTTCAAGAATATATACAAACGAAAAAAGAGACAAATTGGAAAAAGAGTAATAATTGTATGTAACGATTACGCGTTTTGAGACTCGAATAAAGAGAAAAGCTTGAATTATGTCACTGGGGCCTTTATTCAGCAATTACATTGTGAGTTCGAATCAAGCATGTGGCTTGTGCCTTCGACATTTTTTGTCAGTTTCTCTAACGAAGGTCAGTGGTTTTCTTTAGGCACTGCGGCTTCCTCCACCAATAAAAACTGAACGCTTAGAAATAGCACAATAGTGCTGTGAGTGGCCTTAAACATCGATTAATTTATTTATCCTGAATAGCGTATCACAAACAAACCTAATACCAAGAGGTTAAATGGATCTTTAAAGATTAATACATGATTAACCTGCAGAAATGGAGTTGGCTATTTATAGGTCATACAGCTCTCTTACTGTTTCGTTTCTTATACATCCTTAAATTACAAATTTATGGCTTTGAGTGTTCTGACTAGGGTAAATCTATTTCGCAAGAAAAATAGCTGTTGTTTTCATGTTTCTTATTTATCTATTATTTCTGTTTACAAATGCTGAGACTGAAGGAACTTAATTTATCAACTACCAGTTATTGGCATTTGATTAGCTCTCAGTGACTACTGGAACAATTTTACCCATGTTCATGTATCAAACATTTAGAAATTTCCAAATGAAAAAGAAACTAGCGAACATTGTTCTAATTATACTCAGTAATAGACATGTTACGAAAAGGTATATTCACGACGCTGAGGTTGACAAATTACACTTTAAATGTGGGGACTATGTCAAAGCACAAATTTAAAGAGATTACCTTTGTATACATTGCATATAATTTTAAAACTGTATTGATCCTTTGGAGATAACTGTATGATAAATATTTCGTATGAAACGAATATTCATTAACATTTCTACCATAAGAAAGAGATATTAATAAATTCCATAATATTTTTAAGATACTCTAATGCGAAAAATTTGTAGGGAGGGGTGGGTGGGGGGGGCAGATAAATATGGTAGATATGTAGGGCAGCGCAGACACGGGGTACATACTTGTGTGAATTCTTCGGCAAAACTGTATATATGACAAATGTGTCACCTCTAGGGCCATGCAAGCCCTTGCAAATAATCTTAATTTGTTTTATACGTACTAGGGAATAAATATGTAACGGTCATTTTTGTATACTTTGTTATAAAAAGCAAACAAACAATTGATCCTATGTCTTTTCATCCAATTGTTTTCCACCTAACGGGGTCTGTTTAAAAAAACACCTTAACACGATTTGAATACGATTCAACAAAAACATGTTGCATTATAGTTTAAGAAAATTAACTCCCGGGCTTTCCTCTGTTTGAGCTACCAATGTTAGGGGTTTCTCTAAAAAAAATTATGGCGTATTTATGTTAAATATGTTAGTTTAAACATATTTTATTGTTCGAAACAAATGGATTAGACACAAGTTTTTCAACTTAGTTCCGTTAAATATGTTAGATATTTTCCTATTGATACTTTACGGAGGTACCAGTTGGTTTTTTTTAGGGAGGGTTTTTGGGGTTGGGTTTATTGTAGGTTAGGGGGCGGGTTGTAGGATGAAATGAAATTTGAAAAAGGTAGGACAGGATTTTTTAGTAAAAAAAACCAAGATGAGCAACTTGGCCTAAAAAAAATAAAAAACGCCAATTTATGTAAAAAAGGCAGGATCGAATAGAGTGATAAACAAAAAAGCAGGACAGAATTTACAGCTAAAAAAAAGGCAGGACAAAATTTGTCATCCTAGTCGATCTCATGAATTAAGCCAATTAGAACTGATTTTAATTTATAGTTTGTCATATTTTTAAACTGAAACATAGTGTGCTCAAAAAATGTTTAATTGGACCAGGTTTGGAGTTAAATTTCCCCACGAATTTTTTCATCTTAGCGGATAAAATTTATTCGTGTCGATCAGCCTTCGTTACCCCCTACAGACGCCATCAACTAAGAGCTTAACCACGAGAAAAAAGAAGAAAATGTAAAAACAAAAAATTGAACTTGCGTATATCCGAGTATATATATATATCGGGTATATGTCGAACACGCTATAAGAGGCTCTAAAACTGTCAGACTCATTGGAGCTTATGGAGACGCCCGAGAGAAAAAAATCAAACCAGACTGTAAAGCTTTGTGTGGGATTAGTGGAGCGACAGATTGAACTTTTTGAGGAACTGTAATAAAACAATAAAACTAATATCTAACTGGCTTACTATGTAAATATTATCAATTTAGAATCGAATGAACTTGTATAACTCTCAGCGCCCCCCTTTTTCAATCTTTTCCTGCCCACCCACTCCTGCACGCATACACCTTACACGTCTTATATAATCACCAGCAATGATATCACAAATTGTCATATTCGACTATGATGTTCTATATAAATGTGATTTAAATTAACCAAGATGCATAAGATTAGATTTTATCTGTTTCAATATATAATTAATGTTTTGACACCGTCCCCACATTTAAAGTCTAATTTGTCAACCTCAGCGTCGAGAATATACCTTTTCGTAACATGTCTATAAGAAACAAATATGCACAAAATGATGTAGACCCGAGATAATATTATATATAAACGATATTATATGATGTGGCCAGGACATTACATGATGTGCAAACGACGATATATGATTTTCAGATGTCATCATATGATGTGCACTTGACATTAAACGACGTGAATTTATTCTTAAAGTAGTTGTAAGTTTTATCTTACGAAATGTATGCTTTTACCATTATATGGTTTGTTCGGGTTTTTTTTTTTTACTTTCTTTTGTCTTTTTATGATGTGATAACGCATCAAATGAGAATCAATAGATATTATGGGTAAAGATTTTATATATATAAAGATTAAGATTTGTGGGGATATTTAAAAACATCATCACTTTATCAATTTCGTTTTAAATATTCATGTATAAATCTATTTGAAGGGCAAATTACTGCGGTGGTTGTAATCGACTCTGGTATACCCCAGATGGTAATGATGTAACACAAAAATGCGGTATGTATTTGATATAATTGTAAATATTGGTAATTCACTAGTATAAAAGTAGGAACTTGTGTGTCGTCAGGTGAAACCATTGTTTATGTAATTACATGTAGTATATGCAGTCCGCCAAAAGTTAAGCACCACTTAAATATAACTGGCAATATTTTTTAACCTATGCAAAAACATTATTCGTGTTCACTATTATGAATTGCCTTTAACATACACTATGACAATTCATTACGACCATAAAGTCCGATAAACCCATCAAGCAACGTTTTCTTTAAGATCATCTGCACGTTTACAAATACACTATTTCGATACATTTGAATCATCTTTCTACTCTCCCGCGTACAGGTAAAATTTGACCTTCATCAAGTCATTGTGTAATATGGCAAGACGTAAGTTATATGTGGTTGAAAGTTGGCAAGCAATTGAGATGTCAAATGCCGGTAGGAGTACTAGGAGCATATGTTACCATTACAATATTAATCACACCGTATGTATCAGACTTTTACAACGTCATGTTGACACAGGAACTGTAAATGATAGACCAAGGTCCGGAAAACCATGTTAAACGATATATCGTTTTGACAGACTGCTAATTCGTCGTCGCAAACCAATTTACTCCTGCCCCGCAGCTTAGACTCCACGGGCCTCCAGGTGGTCGTCTTTGTTTTCGAACATTGGTTCGTCGATTTCATAGAGGCAAAATAAAAGCACGTCGTATTGTCAAGAGACCTTCCATAACAGCCAGGTACCGTATAATCAGGTTTCAATGGGATAATGACCATCGACACTGGAACATGAGAAGCTGGCAAACATTCAATTGGCCAGATGACAGTTGGTTTCTGTTACGACCAGTAAACGGCAGAATACGATTTGGCGGTAAAAAAAACTGCCTATGACCAAAATAACATTGCCCATCGACTGCATTCGGTGTTGGTGGTTTTACAGTATGGGGTTGCCTCTCAAGCTGGGTATGCTTATTCTGCGGGGTAACATGAACGGACAGTCATACAGAGATTTGGTGCTTAGAACATTTAGAAACGTTGTAGTCCCGCATTTTGAAAATAACCCACTTGCATCAAGACCCTTGTACATGGACGACAACGCTAGACCACACATGTCAAGGATTGAAACTGAGTACTAAGAGCAAGAAACTATAGACACTATCTTTTGGCATTCCATGTTCAGACAAGAACTCTATAGAACATGTCTAAAATGCCATTTGCAGAAACCTCGATTGCAGAGATCCACCTTTGCAAAGTCTTTGCGATTTAAGAGTGGGAATTGTTGATGAATGGAAAAGGTTTCCTCAAATAAAGTTCAGAAGGCATGTACAGAGTACGAGACGCCGTGTTATGGAACTGTACCGGAGTAGTGGTGGTTAAACATCCTATTGACTATTTCTATGAACGCAAAAATTAAATGCATAGAACCTACATAACTGACCAAACTGAAGTTTATGGTTTCTTAATGGTTTATGTTAGCAAAATTGCTACATGAATGTTATCTCTTTTTCGAGGAATACATGATTTTTTAAATGAATAAAAATTCGATGCAATAAAAATGAGTGATGCTTAACTTTTGGCGGACTGTAAAAAAGAAACAGAAGAAAAAATTAACAATGATTACCATAAATTAGCTACCATGACTAATTATCATATCGAATTCTATGTGTTATCATGGTTATTATTTATTCTAACACATTTGATATTTTTTACATTTTGTATCATCCATTGTAAAAAATATCTCACTCCTACAATCGTTTGAATTATTTGTCTTAGACAATTTATAGCGAGCACCCTTAACAAATACATCAACATGATCAAATCTGTTTGCTACTGTGGATTCGTTCATTTTCGTGGGTACCAATTTTCATGGATTGTTGAAAATCGTGTCTTTGTGGATATCTGATTTCGAAGTTTGCAAATGTCTGAATATTAGCGGATTGAAAATCTCTTCTTCGTTGAGTATTGAATTTTCGTGGTTCACATAAACCCATGAAATCCACGAAAATTGGTATCCGACAATATCAATGAATCCCTGTATATTAGGTACAATGACTTAACAAAATATCTAGTTTTTAAAGATAAAATGCTTCTATAGGGCTATTACTAGACAACATTACGACATATTTAAAAGTTAAAATATCAGAGTCTTTTATATATATTCAATATATCCATGTTATACAAAGGCTATTATTATTTAATGTCATTGATTTGTCTTTTTTCCTGAAAGGTGGTATTTGGATGTCACCGTACAGTAACTAGGCCATGTCAACGATTTTGGTACATTTTTCCATATATTTTTGCTCGTTAAACTATAGCTGAAAATCGAAATATAATGCTTCATTTTTGTAAGATTGAATTCTTTCAAAATAGATTAGCAATTGTATTTAAGGAACAATAAAATCGGTAAAAATCAATCTTAAATTTGTTTTAAAATCATCAACATGATCAAATCTCAATAGATTATTCTTCAAAAGTGATCTCATGAGGAATTATAGTTAAATTTTTTTTTTATAGATTATGTCATATTTTAAAGTCATTATTACACAATTACGTAATGCATGTTCATTAATCGCTCCACTACTGACCGTATAGATCAGTATACACGGTCGGTAATTGGCCGTTTCAGAATCTAAAGCATCATGGGTAATTTCATTGTTCGTACCCCAAAGTGAAAATAACGTTACGTCATTGGTTGAATTTCCATTGTTTATAACGTTTTAAACCAATCAAAACGCTTTGGTGTACGCTTTTGAAAATATTACCCAGGATGCATTAGATTCTGAAACGGCGAATTTGGAACTATATATGACTATTTTGTTGTCTTGTGTCTGACAGTGACACACAAGATATAATTAAACTCATACGTGTAGTCAATTTTATTACTTTTTTTTATTGATATTTGTCAAAGACTTAATAATAATTCCAACTACAGATTTGATGAAGTAACAATCTATATGTATATTTTGTAATGGTATACTACGAAAAATGTAGTATGTACTCGATTGCAATAATTATTTCCATTTTGAAACATATAAATATTTCAAGTTATTGACAAAAATGTACACACTTGTTATGATTGTCCATCATTGCTTTATACAGATGGATATTAACGGAACTAAACAGTCACACTTTAAAATATGTATATTGAAAAATAGAAAGAAACGTCTTCATCAAATCTGATTTAAATTCAGATCAATCTTTCTTGCTTTGTTTCTTCGAAGTTGTTCACATAAGTACGTAAATTTCCGACTTAGCGTGACTACCTTGTAACAAATAAAATAGGATTTTCTTGAGATCTATTGCCAACTTCAATTTTGTGTTCCATCATGCATGTATAGATGTCAATGGACGATACAATTCCATTTCATTACTATCATCTTTGTCAATTATTACAATGTTTTTTACATGTTCATGTATACACTTTTCAAATAAATGCCAATCCTTAAATGCAGTAAAAGATAGTTGACATTCCTTTTAGAAAAATAATAATTCCCAAAAAAAATATTCTCCGGGAAATTGCAATTTGAATTTTATTACGAAAACATCGAAATACAAGTTAAAGAATTCTTGTAAATTAAATTTAAAACATTTGCAATGGAATCCATCATTTTAATTTGAGGAAATCTAACATTAATTTTATTCTTTTGTTCTTCATATTTGAGAGACTTACTAGAAGCTTGTAGTAAATTTAATAGTTTGATATTATTAGGCCAATGACAATAGTACTATGGTAAAAATTGTGTTAGTACAGATCTATAAGATGGACAAACAAGAACAAAATGGTATTCATCTTCAATAACACACATTTTACAACATTCACATAAACGATTTTCTCTAGGAATATTATTATAACGGCCAACTTCAATATTTAACTTTAATGTTCCACTACGTAACTTTGTTAACAGATTAACATTATTGCTATAAGACAGATATTTTTCAATATAAAAAGTTAATTTAAATGTACTATAAAAAGACAGTTTACTACATTCCTGAATAGTAGTTGACCAATTCTGCAAATATATGATCTTTAATACGAGTTTTAATGTTATTTATACAAATTGTGCTAGCATCTTGGTTTAGCCATAAATAATTTAAACCAAGATCATATAACATATCACGAATACTTGAGGCCCAGTTTACAAAACCATTGATAGCATCGTCATACAAGAGTTTATACACATCGTATACAACTTTTGGTTTATTTGTAATAATATGTAACCAATATTTCAATATATTTTGTTTTCTAACAATAAAAAGAGGTAAATGGCAAAGTTCGCCATATAAAAAGCATGTTGGTACATTTCGACCCAATTTTAACACAAATCTACAAAAAAGATTATGGATAAGTTCGATATCTTTAGCACGATGAAAACCCCATATTTCTGATGCACATGAGATCCATAAATGTTTTATTAATCCGTGCGATTTAGCAAAGTGGCCAAATTATCCAAAAGCAATATGCTGGTATAAAAATTAGGGAATTATTTTGTTTTATATTTTCAAGGATTTGATAAGAAGTTTGGTTCATTGAATCTATAGGTTTGATTGGCTGACAACAAGCAAAATTATATGGTATTCATGTAAAACTAATCAATGTAATGAATTATCTTGTCTTAGCCATCAAAATACAAAATTCTGGTATGAAAATTAAAAATTAATTGTTCTTCAACTTTTAATAATTATAGTATACATACTTTTTGTAATAATCCGTAACTGTAGTTTTTTGTTTGTAGCATGGAAATGTTTTGGGTTTTTTTTCAGAATTGAATCATTCATTTTGGTTGTTTGTAAGGTTGCAATAAATAAATGATTTAAAAAAGAATGTTAACACGCAAATAAACTGGTGTCTAAATAAACCAGTCATTTAAACAGTGTCGCATGATAGGGTTACAATTTATGCACCAAGTTGAAAAATGAATGTTATAATAACTTTGTAAAATTCGTAACTTCTTAATTATAACATACCATCCATCTTTGTTTATGTTCTGTCCGTCATATTGTGGAGGATGCAAAGATCTTTGGTTTGAGAATGGGAAACCGGTAAAGTGAAACAATTTAATTGAGAAAACTAACGGCTTAAGTTTAAAGAAACCCATATAACATGTAAAAGAGAAACACATATGACAGATGTCAACAAACGACAATCACTGATTCAGAAGTTTTTGTGTGTTTTACCTTTACATATGTTTTTGTTTCCTGTCAATTTTGATAATTGCTTCGCATCACGGTGCGGAGCTATTAGTTTCAGTCGACATACACACCATCTTGAATTAATTACATATCACATATATATTCTGATTGGTTGCATTATGATGCGGTTGAGATACAACAACAGCTATTGGCTTCAATGAGATAAAGAATTACAGAGTTTTCTCGTCCAGGATAAGAATCAAATGCCGGAAAATTAACTATGTGTATTTCAGTTCCGATCAATTGTCATTAATTCTTGTTCGTTTTTAATGCATATATTTCACAGATAAATACAATATTGAAATACCAATTATTAAAACGTGCTTATTTGCTTTGTTACTCTGCAATATGCACGATTTGCTTTACTTAACAATGTTCCTATACAATGTGTACGCCAATGCATTATCTGTATTTTATAACTTCTGACAATCTAGGCACACCTCCAGAGAGGCACACTTAAAAATTCGTGTCTATTTATCATTGTTTTAATTTTCAAAAAGTAATTAATTTTTTTTAAAGCATGGGTGTATAATGCACACTCTTAAACATGTTAAAGTCATATGAAACCTCAAATTAAAAAAAAAAATTATGCATATGTTTTTTATAACAAAATGGATAGTTTTCATTATTAAACTTATGTACATAACCTTTTTTCTGAAGAACATTCTTTAATTTCTCCACATTTACAAGAAGTTTACTTTTTTTCAATTGCTTGCTTCCAGGAAGCAATTCGCCGACATATTTTCCGTATGCAAGTAACCTTAGCGTGACCCTCCTCGTAAAAATCCGGTGATCGCAATACTCATAGATCTGTCACTGAAATAAACTATTATCTGATTGTACATGTTATACACGTGCTCAATATCCATGCTTCTTTGTTGATTGTTTACTATAAGGTGACAATTCGTAAACTACGGCTTCAAAACACGACAATAAATGAGCTGCCATATTTTCACATCAAAACAGACAGAGAGAAAAAAAAATTGACGATGATACGATATGTTTGCGTAGAAAATGATAAAATCGTGCACAGAAGACTAAGTTTATGATATATACATGCATTGGTTCAAGAATTGGATAAACATTATTTTTCACCAGTCACTCGTTTCATATGACTTTAAAGTACATCCCTTTAACATCAATCAATATCTTAAAATACCACATTTCCTATACTAAATCAACAACCACATGCACACATATTACCTTAAATTATGATAGAGCGAAGCAGTCCATAGCTTTTTAGAAAGCTCAAACTTGTTTTGGTATTATGGTTTGGATTATAGTTGTGACCAGGACGCATGTTATATAAATGATGAAGGTAAAACATTTTATTGAATTTACATCCTAAAAGAGCCATTATCTACGAAGAATAAAACATAAAAAAATATGATGTTTTTCAATCATTATTGACAGTAATTTAGTGAAATTATATTTCGATTAAAGTAGCCATTTTGGTTCAAGCTGTCAAAAAAATCTAAGACATATCACTGATTAATAATTCACTTGCACGTGAATAAGTATACCTGTTTGAATACCTATGTAATATTTAATTTAACCCTCAAGCTAGATGTAATTTACGCTTTAACTGGGTGCGTTCAGCTATAAAAGAATATTATAATAAAATGTCAACATTGAAATTAAAACAATGGTAAACCATCTGGTTGACTGATTCGATACAACAAAACTCATTCTTGTGCAGGTCAAATTGATGATTATCATATTTTCAACCTAAAACATAAATTTATCAAATCTTGAAAACTCCTATTGCACTTGTACGATATTTCTATCTATATTTATATTTAATCAGTTTTTTATGACCGTCGGCAGTTTTCAAAAGTCACATCATTGTTTTTAAATGGCGTTTTGAATAGCACACATTATCAAGTCCGTGCATCGTAAATTGTTTCTTTTATACTTTTTATCATTTCAATAAACATTTTAGTATGTTGTATATCAAATATGAGAATTTTAGTTGAATCGGTCATCACGAATTTGGCAGCTGATGACCTTAATGTCCTTTTTGGTTTGATATGTGTCTCCAATGTTTGAGCTTGGCTTTAGGATTTTCAACTTGTTGTGCCTAAATCATCACTGAAGACACATTAATTGTCGGAATATGCATCCGAGTGTGCGCTTAATGTGTCTGTCATTGAAATGTAAATAACTCGCATACATATGTAACTTACCATAAAATAGAAGATGTGGTATGATTTCCAATGAGACAACTCATCACAAATTACCAACTTTAACAACTAAAGGTCACCGTAAGGCCTTCCCAATGAGCAAAGCCCATACCACAAAGTCAGCTATATAAGGCTCCGAAACAAATGTTCTTATTCCGAATTCCACTGAAGGAATATAAAGGCGTTGAAATTGATATTTCGCTGAAATTATAAACATAGATGAATAACAGAACTTAGAAATAGATCTTTTAATTTTATCCTTTTAATATTACATTCACTTTTATCTAAAACTTGAGCAACAGGTTAAATCCAGTTAATTGTTCTTGCTTTAAACCACGTTAAAAGTATTTAAGGTAGATCATAAGTATATATTTTTTTAGATAGATTTTTCTGATAATTTGCCAAAATGAATATTTTGCTATGCTTTTTTTCAAAAATATTAGAATGAGTAACCAACTTGACGACATTAAAAGTATGGGTCACCGTGCTATTTTCTTTTCAAGCTATGAGTCGTTGAAAATTGCCAAAGTTGGTAAGATTGTTCATGAAAACACACTTTTGTGTGCATAAAAAATTATATGAGATAGATTTTTGAAATCAATTGTGAGAAGATAGTTTTTATAATTCATTTTAAGAAAACAAAAGAAAAAATGCTATCAACGAACTTGTTTTCTTGCTACAACATTGTGTACAAGCAAAAATAAAAACTTCCCTATCAGTCTATTATATATTTTTTTTCTAAAAGAATTACTACCCCTTAAATGGCTTATTTGAAAGAAAAAAAACGATACTCAAAACACAAAATTTGATATTTGTTTAAATATTTTGATTTGTACAATAAATTACCAAGTTTTCTTTATATAAATAAACAGTCTAACTATTAAATTGAAAATCTGTCTCCAAATTTGCAGCTTCGGGCAAATAAAAACAACTTCTATAAACATGATAAACGTGTGATTCAATGGAATAACATAAAACATGTAGAAATAAGATTTAATTGTCAAAGAGAAGTGGGTTGGGCATTAACATACTAATATAATATTATTCAACAATTCAGGACATTTAAATAAAATATAATAAGCCATTCACGCTTGGACATGTCATTAATATTACATATCTTCTGGGTCCTTTCAATGGGCATAATACAAGTAAAATAAGCTGAAGAATTTCTAATCCTATTATTCTGCATTTTATTTCTACTTCATATTGAGTTTTTTTTTTTTTTTTTTTTTTTTTTTTTTGTGAGAAAATATAAATAAATTATAGTTTTAAGCAATACATATGCGATTAACATTACTTAAAAACACAGCATATGTTGCCTGAAACTTTGTACGAACAGAATATTAAATACAGTATGAAGTGTGTTAACATGATAAAACATATAACATTGTTTTCAATTGTGCTGTGTTTGGTTCTTAATGATCTAGAAGGCATGTCTATTACATTTCTTATCAAAACTTTATGTCTAATAATTTCCTTGAAAACACAGTTTGATGACTGCAATCTCGAAATGACATATTCATTTGTTCAGTACGATTTAAATATGGCAAATCCAGCTGGCAGTAGGTGATGAGGCGGCTATTTATAAGTTATGTAATTAAATAAGTATCGTATTCAGAAATAAATTTCTATGTATAAAAGTAGATGCTGCACATACATTTGTGTACTTCAATTTGACAACAAAGCATACATATAATAAGTTATTTGGAGCAAGATCTGCTTACCCTTCCATGCACCCGAAATCAGCAAATATTTTGATTGGGTTCGTGTTGCTCATTCTTTAGTTTTCTTTATTGTCCCTTGTGTACTATTGCTTGTCTGTTGCTCTTTTTTTTTTCTTGCATTGTCAGTTTCTTTCCGACTTATGAGTATTTCATTTGTATGCGATATATCAGATAAAATTATACGGAAGAAATTATAAGTTTACATAGATGTTATTTCAATTGACGGGCTTAATAAACAATATAACTACAAAAATACGTTGACATGCTATCCAAATATCACAGTTTAGCCCCACATTTATGGTTGCGATTGTTTTGCCTAACCTTAAGTCTTTTTATGTACTAGTATTGTATTATGGATGTATTTATCTTTTTGTTACCTTTAAATACACTACATTCGAGTTATTATACAAAAAGACGATATGGTATGATTGCCAATGAGATAACACTCCCAATGAGACCAAATGACACAGACATTAACAACTATAGGTCACCATACTGCCCCCAACCATCAACAAAGCCCATACCGCATAGTCAGCTATAAAAGGTCCCGAAATGACAAATGTAAAACAATTCAATCGAGAAAACTAACGGCCTAATTTATATACAAAAGATGAACGAAATACAAATATTTAACACATCAACAAACGACAACCACTGAATTACAGGCTCCTGACTTGCGACAGGCACATACATACTGTGGCCGGGTTAAACATGTCAGCTGGGTCCCAACCCTCTCCCTACCTGGGACGGTGGTGTTATCTTAAGTCTTTTTATGTATGGTGGATGTATTTATCTTTTCGTTGCCTTTTAATCCACCACTTTCGAGTTATGTCCTTCATGAGAATAGTTCGTCATTACTGCGCAACATTATCAGGTCATTTATAAGATAAAGGGGATTATATGTATTCCTGCACTATAATAGATCATCAAGCGTCTTCGTGTCGTCATGTTGCAGGGTAAAAATGGAAATCATTGTATATACATAGATAAATACAAGTCCCTGTACCAAGTCGGGAATATGACATTTTTTCATTCGTTTGATGTGTTTGAACTTTTGATTTGCACATATTGCAGTTCGATATTTTTGTAATTTTACCTCTGACTCTTTTCCTAATTATTAGAATCTTACAGCAGCCGAGGTTGCACTCTGGTACTCTTGAATCAATAGTGCTTGTTATCCTAGTGACACCCGGTAATTGATCATTGCAAGCGAAGTTCCGGGGATGTGATACTATTTTTAGTGTTATATTTTCTTTCGATTGCAAGTCATTTATATAGGAATGACATTGTCGTAAATTTGAATAACAAAAATACCGAATATCCAGAAAAATTCAAAACGGAAAGTCCGTTTTCAATGGGCAAAATCAAAATCTCAAACATTTCAAACGAATGGACAATACCTCTCAAATGCCTGACTTGGTACAGGCAGCTCTGTAAGCAATATACACTAAAATGTTAAAAGGGATAACATGACCAAGCATGTTAAAATTATTTCGGAGTTAATTCTTGAATTTGAATTTGTAAGTTTAGGCTGATTTAAGATTTTTTAAAAGAGAAAATGATTACGAATACGCAAAAAAAGATACTCGCAAAATATAGTTGATTTAATATTTTGAGCTTGTGTATTCATCATGTTCATAATTTGCGACTAAATTAGTCTTCTTTTATATAAGATACTTTATTTGACTTATTTCTAGGGTGCAGGAGATGCCTTAAAGGAATCAAGAAGTTTAAGTGCTTTGTAAATCCATGCCGAGGACAGAAGTGCAAGGATGCTAAATGCAGGTAGTATTACTAATATAAAAAGGATCGAAATTCAAGAGAACAAAAAGTCAATTATATCAAGTATCACCAACCGAAATCGCCTTACAAGCATACGATTTATAAAGTGTTATTTTCATTTTCTTATAATAAAAAAAAATATTTTAGATCATTTTACATAGATGTAAGAAAATGTGGTATATCTTCCAATGAGACAAGTTACTCTCATTCCAAGTCATAATTTTTAAAAGAAAACCATCATACATGTAGGTCAAAGTACAATTTAAATGGGAGCATTTGTTCACAACGAACAGCATGCTATAAAGGTCCCAAAAAATGACTAGAGTAAGTGTAAAACCATTTAAATGGGAAAACCGACCGTCTCATCTATAAAAAAACGAGAAACATTTATGAATTACATCAACAAACGACAACCACTGAACATCAGGTTTCCGACTTAGGACAGGTGCAAACAAATGTAGCGGGTTGAATCGTTTTAATAGGTACCAACCTTCACCCTGACCTGGAACAATAGTGTAACAACACAACATAGAAAGACACACTATAAAATATCAATTGGAATGACTTAACTCAATCAATAGACATATGAAATCAAACAAGTTAAAATACTTTGAACGAACACATTTGATCTATGACATAATGTAAATAAACATGCACTTTCACGATAAGACGATGTGTGTGAACTCGTATCAATTGTCTCCTTTTTTCAAACTGAAAATTCAACATGAAAAAACAGATATAATTTAAATGAAATTAATAAAATTGGACAAAAACTTAAAATCAATAAATATTATAGTTTTGCTGTGTGCACTTCAATTTAGAGCATTAAAATGTAAAAGTAGCCTTTCCCTAACAAAATACAGTAAATTCCAAAATAAATGCGATGTTTTCATTATTGTGAAAAATTGCGACATGGTTGTAAATGCAATTCTTTAAATTAGCATTTTGAATTGTCTTATACGAATTAAACAGGATTTTTTTTTTTCAATTTCGCAAAAATTAAAATCGCATTTTAGTCTATAACGACAAAATCGAAAACAAAATGCACGGAATAATTTATAAATTTACAGTTACTGTAGTGCTTTGATGTCCTCATTACTTCAACTAACGACCAATTTTGAAGAAATGTAACTTTATCATTGTTTATGTGAAAGGAAAATATTATTAGACAATTTTAAGCAACAATTCGCTGGTCTATATGCATGATAAATTTGTTTTAAGAATTGAGGAATAATACTCCCCACTGTATACTTCCCATAATAATATGGGTAATTTTGAGAAAACATGATTTATTTTTAAAGTTGTTAATGGCTTTGAGTTACCCCTTATTAGTAACTGCAAGTTAAATCATTGCATGTTTCAAAGTTATGTCTTAGAATATTTAATGAAATAGACGGACATCATGTAAAAGTCACAACTAAACACGCAATGATAGAAAAACAACGACATATGATTTACGCGATGTGTGCTTGACATTATATAGTGTTCAACTATCCGTTAAATGATGTAAACTTTTCATGATATGATGATCATGCTTTAACCATTATATAATATGAATTTTCTTTTTATTTTATTTTATTTGTTTGTTTGCTAACGACATTATTGGGATGCACTAGACATGATTGGTAACAACTTGATATATCAAGGTTCCGATATAAAGTGGACATTTAAAAATGTCAGTATATGTTTACATATACATGTATATGTCTATTTTCAAGGCCAAATTATTGCGGTGGTTGTAATAGACTATGGTACACTGAAGGTGGTAGTGATGTGACCAAAACATGTGAGGAAAAAGTATTAAATAAGAAACGTGAGTGGTCAAGTAATACGAATATCAATTCAATAAATATATAGGACAGGGTAAAGTAACTGAATAATTATTTTTACTTGATAGAAAAGCAAAAGATATATTGAATGAAATGCATTGGTTTTTGTGTTAAAAGTTCTGATAATCAAGCAATAGAAAAAATATTATCAATTCATGGAAGCCTGCAATGAACCTATAAATGTTTATACAATCAAATATATGATAACTTGGGGATCAAATCTACTCGTTATTATATGAATAGTTAAGAACCAGTCGCTAATATTTTTCCTGTAGGATTCCAATGTCCACTTAACAGTAAATGTTTACCAGGAGTACCTCTTACGCCATGTTTCGCAAATCCATGTGATGCGCAAAGCTGTACAAACCACCCCAATGCTGAATGTTGGTAAGTGAAAATCTTGTTCTTACATAGTAATATATCTTTGACGTTCAAAACAAATGTACAATATACCCCAAAACACACATATTTATCTCATGTTTTTTAATAAAAGAATATATTTATTGTTTCAAACATGTAAACTCTAATCCAAATTAGAATATTACACAAGCGACAATTGTACATTGTAATTAGGACTGGCGGATTGACAAGATAAATCATCTACACTTTCATATGTCGCTCTATAAACATGATAAATCAATTACATTACTGTTATATTTTAATGTATTAACTAAAATATAGTACCCATCAGATTTTCGTGGGCTTATATGTGCCAGACACATGAATCTAACACTGTACACTACTTTGAAAAATAGTGGCAAGCCATGCTCTAATAAGGACTTTGAATTAAATATAAACAAAAAAGAGACGAAAGATACCATAGAGAAATAAAACTCACAAGTCAAAAATAACCCAACAACGCCATGACAAAAACAAAAGAAAAGAAAAAAACCAGCACACAACAAAACATAGAAAACTAACGACTGAGTAACAGGAACCCCATCAAAAACCGGGTGTGATATCATCATAATCATATGCTCCAGAAATGTTAGCAGATCTTTCCCCACATGTGAAATTAAGATAACATTACGTAATTGTCAATTTCAGTCCTTTGTATTGTGGAGGATGTCATGATGTATGGTATGTGGATGGTTCGATAGTAACTTGCAAAAAACAAAGAAGAAACTGTTTTGTCTTACAATAAAATTCAAAAAGATTTGAAAAACTTATATACCTTGTTTCTTATCTAAAAAATAATTGTGCTCACAACGCTGATGTATGTGTGCTTAATTGCAACAAATAATGCTAAATTAAATGGGGGCTGATGTATATAAAACAGACAAAATATAGCTGACAACAATTTGGAGAATTCTGTTCTTAAAGGTTATTGTTATCCATCGCATACCTTACTGTCTTTGCCAAAAGTACGAACATCATTTTCCCCTTCTTATTTCTGATTTTTTTTAACCTCATTTTCACACCATGTATATGGTATGATAGAAACAATATACCCCTTTCCATTGTCAGAAGAATGTGATATAAACAAATTTTTTTACGATGAACAGAAAAAAAATCAAGACTGAACTGTGCATACTTATCCTGCTTAAACTTCACATTCCTTTCTTTAATTTTCTTTTAGTGTATGGGTTTGTTTTTGGAAGTATGATGCTTCACACGACGAAACACAGTTTTAAGTCACAAAATAACGTTGATTTTTTTCATAAACTTCATTCGTTTTTGTATCTGCGGAATGGAAGACGAGGGGAGGGGTTAAAAAAAAACATAGATATAAAAAAAAAGACAATAAGACAAATACATAAAGAATCTAAAAATAAGCTGGTGTACAGTATTCAGAAAAAAAAGAACACGACAATTGATTGTTTATCATGGTGTAAGTCTTGAATAGGAAGTACACCACTAATTGATGGCCCCATTGCTTTCTATGTTGAATTCCTCCGTTTCAAGCAGGCACACCTCTTTTGTTTTAAGTTCAAATAAAGTGGCAATCAATGCATTTCAAAGCAACACTTTGTGGTGTCTTATACTGAAAAAATCAAATTACCTTTAATGGCATATAGGAAAGAACTGGTTCACGGAACTTTGGATGTACACAAAACTGTCATACAAGTGAGAGGTTTAGCTAGCTATAAAACCAGGTTCAATCCACCATTTTCTACATTATAAAATGCCTGTACCAAGTCAGGAATATGACAGTTGTTATCCATTCGTTTGATGTGTTTGGACTTTTGATTTTGGACTTTCCTTTTTGAATTTTACGCGAAGTTCAGTATTTTTGTGTTTTTACTTTTTTTTTTTTTATACATGTCTCCGGTTCTACATATCTATAGTGTCTTTTAAATAGGCATAAAAGAAATTTCTTACATTTTGACGAAAGGAACAAACGAACATAAAGAGAACATGTACTACATTCCCACAATGACACTTGGGTCCATTTTTTATCCGGTAAAACATAATTCTTTTATGAATCAAATGTTTCTAAAAAGATAAGCATATCGAAAATAAAACACATATTTAATGTTTGAAGATAAAAGGAAATAGTTTAAAATACACTTTCGTTAGATACGTTGCTTACGTTAACTACCACTACACACATTATCATGGGAATTTTTAACCATACTTTTTTGAAAGTTAAAACCATTTGCATTTAAAGACATTCTTGCAGTATGATGAATGTAAAGACATAATTCAATTATTTTATTAATTGTTGAGTATGCCATCCCCAACTTGTCACCGTGGATCACCAATATTTGCCAGACAAAGAAACTCGTATGAAGAAAAAAATCATGAAAACAAAATCTGGGAGAAGGAAAACATTATTTTGAGATGAAGTTTTATTTCCATTTTTTGAAACGATAAAGTTTAGCAGAAAATATTGCGACACTTGAGATCACACGAAACAAATAGAAAACGGAATAAACACTAAAACCCTTGAAAGTTAAATAGTCGTTGCCTTTGTATTCCTCAAAACTTTTTAATCTGTTTTTAACTAGTACTATCTTAAATTAAAGCAAGCTGCACAACTGATTTGTTATCATTCTTATAATTGATGTCAATTGGTTTAATAGTTTAAAATCATTTATTAATTGTGGACCTATCAGTGTTGCATTTATCATTAAAAGAACACGAGAGAACATGGGAAATCCGGTGTCAATGTCAGGGGAAAGTAGAAATATGTCTGCAGTGAGCGACACCTCGGGTGAACACCATTCTTTAATCCGCTGTAGGCGTTCTGGTCATTAGCTGATTGTGTGAATTTTTAAAATATTTTAAAATATTACTATGCGAGCCTTAAAGTTAAAAAAAACTAAAACAACCTTATTTTTTTAAATAGAAAATGAATGCAATAAATGTGAGTGTTTTTGTCTTTCAAAGCAAAACTGATGTACAAATTCAATTAATTGCAGGATAAAGACAATAACTGTTAAGTGTTTTTAAAAATCAGCGGTATTTGTACTCGGCTTGAAACAGGAGTAATAGCTCGCTGAAGCTCTCATTACACCTGTTTTTAGCCTCTTACAAATACAACTGATATGTTAAGACAATTAACATTTATTGTCTATATATTTGAGATTTCATATACATGATTTTAATCGTTATATATTTAGGATTTCATATATCTGACTTTTAGCTTTATACATTTAAGATTTCCTATTCCTGACTTTAATCGCTATTTATTTGAGATTTTATATACATGACTTTAAGTGTTATGTTTGAAATTTTATACTTCATCTCAGAAAGTTAGTTACTTTATCGGGAAAGAATATATGTCGTTATGTGTCAACTATCAGCTACAAAAACTTTATTTCATTCGCGTCTTTGTCAGATTTATTTGTACATTTGTTTAGCGTTTTCATTAAGATTTGTTGTATGTCTTAGGTGTATGTTTTCACCGATTTGGACGCTGGATCCCAATTATTATTACGCAATTATGTTTGTTTGAGTGGCCAACCAAAATTGTTCATTATGACGAAAGTATTTACAATTGTCATACTAATAGGAGGTTGAGCTAGCTAGCTCAAATGTTTGTTCCTTTTCAGGAATATGGCAGTTGTATTTCACTTGTTCCCTTGATTGATAGCGTTTGATTTTGTTAGTTTTCAGAATTCCTCTATTTTAAATTTGCCTTGGAGTTCAGTATTTTTGTTATACAATTTTGATCCCCATGTTTTTATACTTCATTTTCTCTCACACCAACTGTATATGTTATGCAGAATACACCATTCAGACGTTGGACACCTATTTTTAGCATTTAATATGTTTGTTTGAAAACTACGTGATCTAATCAAGGTCATTAATAGGTATGATCCTATGTGTAACAGACAAAGTTTCATAGAAACAGTATGCCCTTGGAGAAAAACTACGCCGATTTAACTAAAACTGTGTGAAAAATTGTTTTCCTGTTGAAATAAAATATGTAAAAAAATGTTATTTACATTAAATATGCGTCATTTGATCACGTACACATATATAACATATATATGTAGTATATAAACCACCAAATACATATACGCTTTATCATAATATTATAAAATATTGAATATGTGGCGTCTTACAATTACTTTGTTGATTATCTCTCTACTTCATGTTGCAGAAGGTAAGTCATTTCTAGATTATAATATCATGAATATGTAGAATGTTTGCCAAAGAGACAACTATCCTCAAGAGACCAAATGTGGAGGATGTAAACAAATAATTTGACAATACAAAACATAATTATAATCGTTGAAGAGCTAACATAACCAAAGGGACAAAAACATTAACAAAAATCAGATAAGGGACAAAAAAACTACGAAGCCGGACAAGCGACAAGAGTAATGGCAAAAACTGAACAAAGGGATAAAAATTATAGTCAAATCCTGACAAGGGACAACAAAAACATCCAAAACTGACAATAACAAGAGACACCACCAGATAGGCACAAAAATGATAGCTAAAACCGTAAAAGAGACAAAAGTAAATAGTCAAAACCTGACAAAATAATTTCAAACGGAATAGCCCATCTAGTTTCAATGGCGATGTTGTTTACCGAGCCCGGAAATTTAGATACGATCCAGGTTAACCTATCAATCCTTTAGATAAAAAAAAATTGTAAAAGGTTACTTATTCAAAACTATGATTAGATCTTTTAATATTTATCGTATTGGTATCAATATTGATATTGTTATACCATAGGTCATTTACACTACTATAATCTGTCTATACCTATATTTTGCCATTGCACAAGGTCATGTTTTTCTCTGACTGTTTATGACGTCTTTACACCTAATTTATTGGATGTTGAATGTGTACGTAATGATTGATATTTAAGCCTCAAATACATGATATTTTTATAAGTTCTATCATGTCTATTGCATTTGAACTAGCTGTCAGTAACTCCGAGTACTTTCAGATTTGTAATATGCGTCTTTTGGTTGTGAGGAATGTATTAATTTCCTGTCACTTCTTTCTGTTATTCTGTTAGATATTTTTCTGCTTTTTATCCATCTTTTGAGTTGAGCCTTTTTCAACTGATTCTTTTAGTTTGTTTTCATGTTGTACTGTTACACCACTGATCTAAGTTACGGGGAGGGTAGGCGCATTCAACCATGTTTAATCCCGTCACATTTTTTATGTGTCTGACCCAAGTTATGAGCCTGTACTACATTGGTTGGCATTGGTTCATCTCTGCCATATTTGTTTTTCGTAAATTGTTTTGTTATAATTTAGTCCGTAAGTTTTCTCAGTTAAATTGTTTCATATTTTTCATGTCGGGGTATTTAGCCGACTATATAGTACCGGTTTTTCTTATTGATGAAGACCGTATGATTGCCAATAATTGCTCACAACCTCTTCATTTGAATTTTGTTTGATAGTTGTCTCATAATAATAAAATAAAAACTAGATACCTTAAAGTTTTGTACATTTGTTATTGTTATTTTCTTCTTGGTTGAACTTGATTGCATTCTCGCTTTTGATTGGACCGATATTACTATATTGTAACTTTTTAAAACACATCGTTTTATTTTCTATTCTGGTAACTATAACATAAGCCAATTAAATGTCAGCCTAAAAATTTATTAATGTCTGTATTCATCCGACAAAAGATCATGAAAAGTCGTTGAAGCAGAAAGTAGAACGGAGTGCTCTCAGATTCTTGTAAGTAAATCTGTGTTTTACAATAGCTGATCTGATCTTTGTAAAATATCGTTACAAGGTGATTTCAGTCACAAATGGTTATTCCTTACGAAAAAGTATTGCATTTAATACTTCTGATATGTTCTTATAGATTTTAAGTTAATTTTATTTTAAAAATTATTCTTGATAAATAGCTAAATCGATGTCATGTGCATGCAAGAATGTGTAATGCATACAACCAAGTTTAAAATTTGACTTATTG
Organism: Mytilus galloprovincialis; assembly: GCA_037788925.1. Taxonomy (NCBI): domain Eukaryota; kingdom Metazoa; phylum Mollusca; class Bivalvia; order Mytilida; family Mytilidae; genus Mytilus; species Mytilus galloprovincialis. Next base: position 37,053,860 of record CM075343.1, on the reverse strand, counting down.
AAGCAGCTAGTGTAATAATTTATTCTGACAGCTTTTGTTCTCTAAATAATATCGTGCATGATCAAAACATTCATGTGCAATCAGAAATATTAAATAGGCTATGTCACAAATAAGGATGAAATTTTGCATACAACCTTGAGACGTTGAACTCGTAATTGAAAAATAGTCCTTTTAACAGTTATGCTTGCTAAACTATTATTGAATTGAAATCCTTTGAGAAGTTCAACAAGTGTATAGAATGAACATAATATCTACTAGTATACAAATTGTGTCAAAATAATCTTTTAAAAAATCCATTAATACACCCATTATTTTTTATTCCGAATCAGTTTGTTGTAGCCCCATAAATATTTGTTTCCATGATGTAACATAATAATAAGGTCACGGACTCGTTATACATAGGTCAAATCGGTGTTCTTGTTATCAAAATACAACATAATATTTGTTATCACTTTTATGATCAAGATCATGAATTGGTTGATACATCAAAAACGAGATTTGATGACCATATTATCATTTAATATCAGTGAACTAAAAATCTATGCATTAACAACATCCAGTTTAGAGCTTTGGTTCAGGAGATTTGACAATTTTAAGTAAACTTTAAATGCGTAATTGCAAATTGTATGGTCTTTCTATGCAACGGGACATCCATTTTGAAAAGAGTTCCGTCAATAATTGAGACCAGGTCAGAAAAAAGACATACCAGAAAGTAATATATATCTTAATTAGAATAGTTCCATGCATAGGTAAAACTTTCAAACTATGTATAATATAATGGAAATTTTGGTATCAAATGAAAATGGTGATCATCAAAGAATTCATTTGTATGAAATATGAAAAGGAGCGCATATCATGACTGTTTCTCAGATCTATTCATGACAAGTTAAGGTCAGAACGAAGTTATTTGAAAAATGGAAATAAATAATATGCAATATGACCTATTTACTGATACTTAATCTGATTAAAAGAACGGTATATAATGCTTTCTGTCTATTTTTGCATTTTGCAGTTGACAATTTATAAATGTTCTTTAATTTGAAAACTTTATTTCAAATATTATTATATTATCATATGACATGTATGATATGCCTTTCATTATTTGAATGTGTCTATTTTGGAATACTTGCATTTCATTTAAAAACACTGAAGGTCATATGTGATTTTCAACATTCCTTCACATTACAGTGACATCTTTTCGAGAAAAAAAAAGTTTCGATAGGAACAAATTTCACAAATCTGTTTCACAACACGAAACTAGGGGACACCTTTAATGAATAAAAATTATAGAAATATCTCTTTAAGAAATGATATTCATCATAAAGCTTAAAGAATTCTACGTTACCATTGTCAAATTATTTCAGGTTGCAAAGTATGTCCGGAAGGAGTAGTTTGGTATCGGTGTACAAAAACCCCGTGTCAAGGACACCAGTGTGAAGGAGCTGTATGCAGGTAACTCTCACTGCTACATTATATATCCATTACCAAATCAAAAGTAGACTTGAGCTTCTGGAAAGTAATGTTGTTATTCTATGGAACTTAAAAACATAAATCAAATAAAAAAATGTATTGTATGTTATAAATGTATATGGATGTGTGTAACTCTCGTACACATATACAATAATATTAAGGACAAGTTTGGGGTATTTGTGCAAAAAGCTAATGACGGTCATACGTTCGAATACCAATAGCAATAGCAAAATGTTTCCATTTTTGCTTTGCGACTTTGTACATATTGTTCCGGGCATTGGTCCAAGTTTGTGTAGTCCAGTAACGTTCATGACGTTATTGACCGGAATATGGAAGTTTACAGCATTAATACAGAATAGGGCGGCGAGATTTGTTACACTTCCGATTTGCCTTTTATAACTATGGGCAACCCTTAAGGGGGGGGGGGGGCGGGTTGTGTTATATCTATATTTTTCTAGTTTGTATTTGTGGTTTTGTTTTCTATTACAATACCGTAATTTTAGACCTAAGTTCTTTTCTTGCACTGATTTCGATTAAATGATTTTTATTTTCTTTCTAATATCGATTTTACAGTTTTCATAGGCTAAATTTTATAAATTAACATGATCTTTGGTATCGGAACGATAACACCTGTCGGTTATTGAAGATTGTATGTTGCATGTTATTTCACTATAACATGTATAAGTTGTGTTGTTGTCTCATTGTCTTAATTCTAACACATTTCTTTATTCGTTTATATGAAAACGTAGAAACTCAAAAGGTAACAGACTTATAAGTGTGTACCTCGGACGTGCGTTTCGTCTACATAAGACTCGTCCGGGTGCTAGAATAAAAATAGTTAAAAGGCCAAGTACATTACGAAATGGATGAGCATTGGCATTTAAAAACAATTCTTTAAAGGTATGACAGATAAGAACTTCTTTGCATAAGGATAGAAAATTCAAATTAATTCGGAAAAAAATATTTGTTATCAACAGTTAAAAGTGTTATAAATTTAAAAAATGCATGACCATTTAAGGTCATTTTACTTACATTATAATTAACCTTTGTTTCAAATGATTTAACTTTTTATATGGTTAGTTTTCTTATCAAAGGAACAATTATTGTGGTGGTGCATGTAGTCGTCTATGGTATGAAAACAGAGGTGGTTCCTTAATGGACGTAACAGAACGGTGTGGTAAGATATGAAAAAAAGTATGAATAAAAATACCGATCTCCTAAGTTAAATCCCAAAAGGGGAATCCTATTAAATCTGACAAAACCGAATGTAAACCTGACAAAACCGAATGCTCGACTATATCAACTCACGGAAGGAAAGAAAAAAAACATCTTTCATATTCCTGACTTTGAGCAGGGGTTTTTTTTTTTAAGAAACCTCAGAAACTCATGAACAAACACACACAGTCAAACTCTGATGTGTTATGCTTGCCAATGACACAACTATCAAGTAGAGTCCATTGAATTTGATGTAAGCAATTATAGGTCACCATACGCCCATATACAGTGAGTATGTAAAATTAACTCTAAAGGGACCCATTATTAGAAAAATGTGAAACAATTCAAACTAGCAAACCAACGCCCTGATAAGTAACAAATCAATCAACGAAAAAACAAAAATATGACAGACATGTTCTAACGACAACCATTGAATTCCAGGGACAGACACTACATGAGGAATTTTGTGTTCTATATAATTGAAAAAGGGTCTATGTTAAAGTTCAGATAATCAAACAATAGAAAAATATTTAATTCATGGAAGCCTAAGTAAAATCTAGAGAAATAAATAATCAATTATATCATAACTTTGGGATTTACTATTCTTATTATGATATAAATGGGTTTTAATAATAAATAAGAAAACACGTTGGTAATGTATTTTGTGTAGAATTCCGATGTCCAGGTAGCAGCGATTGTTTACCAGGAGTATTTCCAGCGCCATGTATAAGAAATCCATGTCATGGACAAAGCTGTACAGGCCATCCGAATGCTAAATGTTGGTAAGTCAAAAACCTGTTCACACATTATGATTTTACTTTCCCGGTAAAACAAAACTCATGTACAACATGTACAAATACCACAACAACACACTAAATTGTCTCTCAAAATAGCATAGATTTATGATTTAAAATGCAAACTATCATTCAATTAAGAATTTTACACAAGCGACAATTGTACAATATAATCACAACTGACGGATTGTTGTTCGTTAAATAGATCATATTACGGCTACAACAGTATGTATGAATAAGATATAGTACGCATCATAATTTTGTGGGTTGGTACGTAGCAAACAAAACAATTCTTACATTGTACACTTACACTTTGTAAGTATGTTAGTGAATATGGCACATTTTTTTATGAGACGGATAGAGAATAAATCCTCTTTTAACATTGTCAAAGTTTGTAATTTGCAACATTTAACTTATCATACTAGGTTTTTTTCATTTCTTTGAATGCTTCAGTTTTTGACGGTAAGGCAAGAAACTTAAGTCTGTGGAATACTGTGCTGTTGTAGCCTTCCAATTCATTTTATATATTAATTTGACTTTGAGCAGCAGTTGGAAAGATATGCTTCAATAATGATTTGGGATAAACTATGATCAAAAGAGAGGCAAAAGATACAAAGGGACATTCAAGCTCATAAATTGGAAATAATCTGATAACGCCATAACAAAGCAAAAAACACAAGAAAAAAACACAAAAAAAACCCACGAAAGACAAACACGAAAGACAAACAACAGCACACTACCACGTCAAAGAAAACTAATGACTGAGCAGCAGAATCCTCACCAAAAACCGGAGGTGCTATATCATGTGCTCCAGAAATGGTAAGCAGATCCTGCTCTACATGTGACACTAAGATAAAAGTACGTTATTATCTTTTTCAGTCCGGTATATTGTGGTGGATGCCATGCCTTGTGGTATGTGAATGGTGACAAAGTCACATGCCAAAAATAAAGAAGAGAATGAATTGTCTTTCAATAAAACTCATTAAGATTAGACAACATGAATAGCCTTATTTCTCATTCAAAAAAGTCTTGGGCTGACGACGCTGATAGATGTGTGCTCAATTGCTATATATTATGCTAATGTAAATGGGCTTTAATGCTTTAAAAACAACAACAAATAGCAGATAACATTTTGGAGATAACGATGCATACCTTTTTAGCTTAAGCTTCACATTTCTTTCTTGTCTTAGATTTTATGTGGATAGGGGTATGTTGGGATTTGTTGTTGTTACGTTTTCTTATTTGGAGGATGACGAAAATCTGTTTTATTCATTAAAAACAAGTAAAACAGAGACTTTTAAACACATAATATAACGTTTACTTTTTCAAAAGAATATTTACTCTTGCTTTTGTATCTTTTAAAATGAAAGAAGTGTGTGTGTGTTTGTGTGTGAGGTTTGGAAAGGGGGGTGTTATAGAAAAGACAGTTATTACCATTGTCAAAAGAAAAGACAAGACAATATTAAAAACCCTTTAAAAAGTATCAGAGGAATGAACAAAAATATTTGACAGTATAACAGACAGGCACAATACCCGTCAAACAAAGATGAAAAAAAATATACATGATGACACTTCACCACATCATTACATAAAATTGTAATATCAGGTAATCGCGGATTTAAAAAAAAACTCCCCCAGAAAAAATATGGTCACTGTGTACGCCAAATAGTATACCTGTAAGACCTCGGCCAGTATAATTGTCTTTCTAAATATAGCATATTTTTCATTACAAGTACGGAAATATCAAAAATATATTATTCACCGATTATGAATTATTATATAAAAAAAGAATTTGATTAAAAATTAATTATAAACATAGAGACATAACAGAACTTAAACATAGATCTAGTAATTTGATTATTTTTATAATTAACTCTCTTTTATCTCAAATTTGACTAACAGATACATTCCAGCTAACTGTTCATGTTCAAATCGCGTTAAAGGCAGTTATAACTGTTCTATTTTCTATAAGATTTCTTACTCTTTTACTAGAACTGATTCTGCCATGAATGACAGATTATTCTAAAAGTTTAAAACAGGGGTTCAACTGATTTTAACTGTATCTTGGTCATTCCAAGGGACTTTTGTGGAGAATATACTATACGTGAAGCTTTTCATTATTCCTAATTATTAAGATGAAACGACAAACAATGTGTTTAACCATATAATTCAGCGGAATTAGATAAAACATGTAAATTTAAAATCGCACTTTTAAAAATTCATTTGGTTGGCCATTAACATAATAACATTATAATACTATCAAATATTTCAAGATGCTTTAACATGTCACTAGTTTTACATATGTACTGTCCTATCGTGTATATTAAGCATTATGACAAATTTCGGTCATATCAATGCGATAAAACGAAATACAATCATCATAGGGTAAATGTACAGTTAAAAGATATTATTCTCAAGTTTATAAATGCACGCATAAAAAAAGAGTACAGAAGGATATGAAGCCCTTTATTTGCCACTTTTTTGCCGTTTTTCTCTATTCTGTAAACCCCTTCAGACCGTTATCAAAGTGCCATTATTATACAACACCTGTTCCTCAGCAAAATTTTAAATTGTAAACTTCCCGAAGCAAATACAGCCAGCCAACTCAGCGTTCCTTAACTTACATGAAAACATCTGTATCATTGAGACGATACGCACATCAGGAGTTATTTATCAAAAACTGTTAATCGTTGGTGAGTTTTGCTGTATTACTCTCCATGTGATCTCTCAATAAGTGCAGAGTACACCCTTCAGACGTTGAACAACTGTTGAATGTGTTTATTTCGAAGACTACGTGATCTTAGCAACGTCATGTATATGCTTGATTCTATATGTACCAGGAAAAGTTTCATAGACACAGTATGCCCTTTGGATAAAACTACGCCGATTTAACCAAAGTTTTCCTATTTAATTACATTATGTCACAGAATGTTATTAACATTAAATATGGATCGTTTAATTCTGTATATAAATATTCTTGTGAATGTACGTTTTATCATAATGTTATAACGTATTGAAGTATGTAGCGTCTTATATTGTGGATTTTCTCTCTGCTTTATGTTGTTGAAGGTAAGTCATGTCAAAATAGAATTATATAGTATGAATGCAAATTGGACAATTACACTCAAGAGATTAATTGTGGCGGATGTAAACAAATAAATTGGAAATACTAAACATAATAAAAAGGGTGAAGAGCACACAAATTTAAAGAGACAAAGATATAAGCAAAAACTGGAAAGGGGCCTCAGCTACTAATAACGGAGTTATGCCCCTTTGTTTCAAATAATTTCTGAAATTTTAAAATAATCAATAGTTACATTACTTTTATTCAAATACCAAAGTCTTGAGCTACTAGGCTGGTGATACACTCCAATCCACATGCAACGCTCTCGATACAGATGTAGGAATATCAATAAGTTGTACAAATTTTATTGAACCAGAAGCACATATTGACATTCAATAAACAGAACATAGATACCAGAATTAAAATGTTGTACGCCAGACGCACGTTTCGTATACAAACGACTCACCAGTGACGCTCGACTCAAAAAACTTTTCAAGGCCAAATGAAGAACGAGATGAAGAGCATTTAGGACCCAAAAGTTAAAATCAGGTAAATGTCTTGAAAATTTGGTATATTCGCGATTGATATCATTTCAATTTTTCATTTGACTGTTATTTAGTGCTTATTGTTTGCTATTTGCATTCGTCTCTCTCTGGTCTGTTGAATAACTAATCACGTTGATTTAATTCATTGTTGTGTTATTTTTTATCTTTCTTTCTCCTGGTCTCACCTGACCAATAGTTAGATAAGTTTACGATACTTGATCTTTTAATTGTTACAATCCTTCAAGAGCACCTGGTATCATCGTTGTTTTTTTGTTTGCGTTCGTGTTGCTAAGTCTTTAGTTTTTTATGTTGTATTTTGTGAATTATTGTTTGTCTTTTGGTATTATGGTCTTTTTTTCTTGTTTTTTTCTGCCATGACATTGTCAATTTTTTCTACTGATGAGTTTGAAGATACCTTTAGTACTTTTTGCGTCTCTTCAACAGCATTATTTCAGACAATTTGAACTAGAATACATCACTGATCATTTCGTTCAAAATAATTATGTTTCGTAATGAATAAGTTATCCGTCAAGGACAATATACTATGTAACTGTATATTTTCTTTTGTATATATAGTTAATGTTAATCTTTAATGAATCATCAGCAATAGCTAGAAATACCTAGATCAATGTAATTTTCTTGACATTTTCGACGGTATAATCTGTAATGTAGACAACAAGATTAAATTTGTATAAATGAATAAACTTATGCAATAATTCATTCAAAAAGATTATGTTATTTTAGTTAAAGTAATCATAATAAAATCATTCGCGTGCAATCAGTCGGATTTATTGTAATATGTGACGATTTCCTCAGTCAACATTTTAATATTTGCATTTGAATGGACGATATATAGGTAAACGATAAAAACAGAAGCAAAAGAAACCAAAAGGACATTCAAACTCATAAGTCGGAAACAAACTGACAACGCCGTGGCTAGAAAAAAACCAGCAACATGAACCCCATTAAATCATGTTTTTCGGAAGGTAAGTAGATCATGCTCCCCATGTGGCACCCGTCATTTTGCTCTTGTAAGTACAAATCCGGTAATAAGTCCAAATAGGTAGGTCACATTCGGGGAAAAGGGGACGGGATTGTAAATACGAGATTTCGAACATATCCGCTATCATCTGTGAAACGGTTATTCCATAACGGTCAACTAACTCGTAATGGCGTCCATAAAACTTACGAAGGGGTTAACTTCAACACTTGGAACTCTTGGTGCAATAGCTTTCTTGTGAGCAGCAACTCTCTACCAAGGAAATTATAAAATACAAGCCCTGGAATATTGTATCAACTGGGAGATATAAACTCTGAATGCCGGCGCTGCTGGAATGTTGCTACATAGAAATGGAAAGTTCACAATTGGGAAGCTGAAATCATCTCTCTTGTCGTAAAGTTTTGTTTTTAACCAACACTCATTGGCAATTTCTAGATGTAAGTCAAGATATGAGGCAGACTTAACTGTATCCGTTGTATCCTTGACCTCAAGTTCGATGGAATAGATGAGTTCAACATAGTCACCTAAGTTTTAAATTATTAGTATAACCATGTTAACGGGTAAAATGATTCAAACTCTTTGTTGTTATCATTATCAATCCAAAAACTTAATGGATGTGGTCATCAGGTAAACGTTTGTCCATTACGCAAACGTATAACGTTATATATACAATACATAATTAAACGTACGGGGTCGCCAAATCACACAAATACAATTGATTTCACATCCTTACAGTATGTCAGGAGTCGCTCAACAGGGATGTATATGTCGTGTACATTTTATTATTTTGTACAGGTTATTATTTGTACAAAAACTTTGTATGAGTAATTACTTGTATGATGCCATCATACAAGTTATTACCTGTACAAATATAATTGTACCAGTAATTACTTGTACAATTTTTGTTGAGAAAAAGATAATAACTTGTACAACACGATATCTTTGAGTTGTATGTGTTTCTACTTTTGCTTTAAACAAAATGTTTCATTGTTGGTATTATTTTTCTTTTACTGTTTTCTCGTATTTATTTATTTGTTTGTTTATGATGATGAGATAGTATCCAGAAGTAAATCTTGTAATAATTAAATTCCTGTTTGTCAGTATTTTACTTGTAAATGGACTTAGTTTTTCTGCCGGGACACATTACATTGCTCTATGGTTAAAGTTTTAAAAATTTTAATTACTTTCTTAAACTGCCGTGGATTTCTACCAAACATGTACAGAAGCTTGTTTATGATAATACGATAGTATCCATAAGTGAATGTGTTACATTTTTCCGTATTTTACTTATAAATGGACTTACATTCACTCTCTGGTTAAATTTTTTTAAATTCTAATAACTTTCTTAAACTATCCTAGATTTTTACCAAACTTGGACTGAAGCTTCTTGCAATCAAAAGATAGTATCGAGAGGAATATTTTTATTGATTTTTTTACTAGTTTTTGTTGAGCCTGCGATTGACATAAAAAGTGGGCGAGACACTGGGTTCCGTAGAACTCTTAATTTTTTTTTCTTATCATAGAGAGTATGAATTTTCGAAATCTATATTAAGTTTGTTTTTCTTTTCTATTTTTCAAACGTGTATTCAGTACTCAGTGGGTATTTATTTTTGTTGTTGTATGGGATATACAGGTACCCATGTCCACTCTGTGTAGTATTTCTGATTGTATCCATCGGATGAGTTAAGCCTCTTTTAACTGATTTTCATAGTTCGTTCCCTATGTTGTAATGTTACACCACTGTCCAAGGTTAGGGGAGGGTTGGGATCCTGCTAACATGTTTAATCCGGGCCAAATTATGTATGTGCCTGTACCAAGCTTGTCATTCAATGGTTGTCGCTTGTTGATGTGTTAAATATTTTTTTCATTCATTTTGTACATGAATAAGGCCGTTAGTTTTCTCGTTTGAATTGTTTTGCATTTGCCATTTCAGGACCTTTTTAAGCTGACTTTGCGGAATGGGCTTTGTTCATTGTTAAAGACCGTGTGGTGACCAATAGTTCTTTCTATCACGGTCATTTGGGTTCTTGAGGAGAGTTGTCTCATTGGCAATTGGATCACATCTTCTTTTTTATATTAGTATTATTATTCAGACACACGACAAACGCAGAGTAACAACATAACCTAGCATGAGATATTGAGCAAATTTAGCTTAACAGCTTGTTGCCACTTAAATACTGACTACTAGTGCAAAGTGACAAAGTCTTTAAAAGCAAAAATAGAATAAAACCCTTCCACAATTCATTTCGAAAATAAATCATGAAAAAAAGTTGCAAATGTAATATCATATATTGAAATTATAGATTTAACCTAATAGATCAAAGTAGAAGCACATACAACTCAAAGATATTGTGTTGTACAAGTTATGATCTTTTTCTCATCAAAAATTGTACAAGTAATTACTGGTACAATTATATTTGTACAGGTAATTACTTGTATGATGGCATCATACAAGTAATTACTCATACAAAGTTTTTGTACAAGTAATAACCTGTACAAAATAATAAAATGTACACGACATGTACATCAAAAACGAAAATATCATGACTTTTTCTCAGATCTGTAGTACATGTTTAGGTACTTCCAAACGTTTCGGAAAGTATTACGCTCTAATCAATTAAAGATATGTTGAATTTTTCACCAAAAATAAAGTTGTATTCAAAATTTGAAAATTTACACAGTGATACTTTTCTAAACTGGTCCTTCTACATACTGATGATAAAATTAATGTTGCAGTATTTTTTTATGATAGTTACACTATATAAAATTAAAATTGTACAAATCTATTTCTCAACAGAAAACTGGTGGATATATTTAATAAGTATAAATGATGGCATATATCTTTTATAAATGATATTTAACGTAATACTAAAAGAAATCTACGTTTCCAATGTTTTCAGGTTGCATTGTATGTCCATAAGGAGTGATTCATTTCCGGTGTTCAAAAACCCCGTGTCAAGGACACCAGTGTGAGGGAGCTGTATGCAGGTAACGTATTGTCTTCCATGTATATTGTAATTCCAGTAACAAATCAATAGGGGACTTTGTCGTCCGGAAAGTGATTTGAAATTCTATGGTTCTTGATAAAGGCAACAGTAGTAAACCGCTGTTCAATAGTCATAAATCGATTAGGTGAAAACGAATCAAGGTCACAAACAAAAACCGAAGGAAACATGTCAACTTTAAGAGGAAAACAATGGAACAACAGAAACACTTGTACCAAAACAAAAAAATATAGAAACGGATTAATTGATAACAACAGCCATATTCCTAACTTGGTACAGGACATTTTAAGAACACATGGCTTGCTGAACCTATTTTTAAGGCTAGCCAAATCTTCCGCTTATATGGCAATGTTAAAAATACCGTTAATATGACAACATTACGTGACAGGAATCCAGTACAAAAAAAACGCAAAAAATAAATAAAAGTGAAAAAAATGTATTATACTGTTTTAAAATGTTTATGGCATTGTGTTACCCTCATGCACATATAAAAATGAGTATCATTGCGAGGTAATACACAATTTCTAAAAAAGATGAACAATCCTTACGACGGATTATTATTGTTATTATTTTTCTGCTTTGTATTTGTGTTGTGTTTTCACATTTTATATCGTTACTTAACGAACAAAAAACAAAAAAAGTATTTTCCTAAGTCACTAAGCTTTCATCTGATACCAAAATTACTCAAACATTTTATTTGTTGACAAAGTTACAATATTTGTTTAAACATACTTGTTTATGTTTATTTTCAAGGTCAAATTTCTGCGGCTGTTGTAATCGAATATGGTATGATAATAAAAGTGGTTTTGATGTTACAAGAAAATGTGGTATGTATTTGATGTAATTGTAAATATTATTGATATGTTATTTCATTTATATCAACGTTTTTTTGTATATAGCATAGATATTCAATGCAAAGAGAATTCTAAAGATAAAAGTCCATTATCGGACACAGTTTGAAGATGATTCTATTTTTTTTTTTTAATTTAAACATATTTTTTATAGTTGATTGGAAAACAATTTAGTACAATTTATATCAATCCCTTTCTACTTTGCGGGTGCTAGAGCTGCCTTGTACCGCCATTATCCTGCTCTTGAATGCACACACTGATCATATAGTTTTCATATTACGAATTCCTGACTTCAGCGGTTCAAATCTGATAGAAAAAAAGAAAACAATTGGGATCTGAGAGGGTCTATACTGTGATTAAGCTTCATCAATATATTCTACAATTATAAGATTTGTATTTAAGTTGATACAAAGTTATATTTGACCTGAAAGAAGTATACGGACTGAGACAAAAGTTTGAGGTCGATATACTTCTTTAGGTCGAAATTTCCTGGATTGATCCCCATACAAAGGCTATAATTGTTATTCTGTTATTTTCCGACCATATTTGTGTAATTTATTTGATCATTTGAATTTGTTGGAATTTAATTTTAAAAAAATCATATTGTCTCCTAGACAATAACAACATATTAGTGTGTTATTTCTATGAATCTTTATGTTTTTTTTTTATATATATCTTATGTTTTTGAATACTTTTTTTTTTAAATAATCGATCATATATTATAAGTTCTTTTAAAAAATATCATGAAATTCATTACACAGATAGATAGATAGATAATTTTATTAACCAATCATGGTGCCCAAAATGTGAGCTATACAATCAAATGAATTACAAAATAAAGCACAAAATAAAGCACAGAAAATGATTACACATGTTATAAGACGTCACAATGTATATCGGTTTTTAGATATTCTAAAAATAACCGAGCAATATGCGTATTGCTATGCGCCGTTTTCTATTTATCTTTGAAAATAAAGTTTCACATTATTAGTTACATAGTGTGCTAGTGACCTAATACGGTATATATGGGGTCAGTAAATTCCATATGGGGTGAGAGCGAAGCTCGAATCCCAATATGGAATTTACTGACCCCATATATACCGTTTTACGTCACTAGCACACTATGTAACTAATTCATCTTACCGACTATCTAAACTTGTGAAATTTAGGGTCCGAAATTAGACTAGTGACCTATCAAAATGAGCAAGTCTTCAATTCTGTTAGCATTAAGAAACTAGCTACTTCCATTGATCCTACAAAACCAGATGCCAACAATAACAGTTTGTTGGGTTTAAATGTGTTTTATGAATTTATTTCCATCTTAGTCATCAATTTCTTGGTCTGTTGAAACCTTTAAGATTTTTTCTCAGTACAGTTTTGTTTTTTTTATAAAGGGAAGTAACACCACTACTAACCGTGTATGAAATAAGCCCCATCTCCCTTTTGCCTAATATGGAATATAAAGGGACGTAACACCGCTACTAACCGTGTATGAAATAAGCCCCGCCTCCCTACTAACCTAATATCAAATATACACGGTCTCCACGAGGACGCTTCTAACCAATCAGATTCCTAGAAATGTATAGGAGGTCAGATAAATTACTATCCCTAGACAAATCCAATTAGGTAAAATATACGAATTTATAATCTTAAAAATATTCAATATTGTATTGAATAAAGGTATGGAATATTTTTGCTAAAGAAAGAGGCAAAATAAGTCCAATTAGTGTTTATGCGTACTTTAAAACGAAGCCGTAATTCGATGCACATTGTGCAAGGATAATATCTGTCTGAAGGTAAAATGGGTGTTTAAATTAAAAATGATAAAAATTTGTTCATACTTTGCCAAAACGTAGTATATATTAAAATGATGTTAAACAATATAATAAAAATAATAGGTCACCGTGCATTTTCTCAACTTACAGGTTTTGACAAAATGACACATTGTGTATGGATTATACAGAAAAAACACTATTATGTGATTAGAATCTAAACTAAATGATAGAATTGAAAAATAAAATACGAGAAGATAGCTTTAAGAAAATGCTTTGAGAATATCAAAAGAAAAGATACGTTCACCGCTCGTTTTTTCCGGCTAAAATACAAAATAGCAAAATTCCATGTAGATTCCTTCAAAAAATGCACTATTTCAGAGATACCTCTCCTTAAAATTCCCATTTGAAAACATTAAAAATTCAAGCAAAAAAAATCTACACTTGTATAAATATTAATGTTTATAAGTTATAATCTTATAATTTATTCTTTTAAATGCAGTTTCACATTAGTTTTCTGCATTCCTGGATCAAATTTTGCTAACTTGATTGAAAATCTGGACCTTAGATTCTTTGTGTTTTTAAAATACAAGATGGCGAAAGACACCCACATCATCTTAACCGGAAGTTTAAAAATAAAACCATGCATTTCTATAAGTTTTCGAGTACACTTAACCATATTCTGTGCATTATACTTGAGACTTCTATAATACCACAGTTTGTAGTCTCAGATTCCACCCTCGGTAATAACATGCAAGCATCAACCCATCGTTGACAAAAATTCGACTAAGAGACATTGATTCTATAGATTCCTTAAATCCTGAATATATTATTATTCAAAAAACAATTTTAAATTTACAACCACCAAACCACTAAAAACGTATATTTATGGCTTAGTATACCATACAGATATCATCTTAACAACGTGTTCTATTATTCTTTTATTTGTCTTTCGTTTATGAATATTACTTTCATTGTCTAGTCTGTGTATGATGATATCCATGTGGCGTGGCTCTGTACATGAACATCCCGTCATTGTGTTATTGTTCTATGATAATGTTTGTATTCCTGTTGTTAATTTTTGCTTATGTGCTCTGTCTATATGCCTTTTTGTGTTTCATTTAAACATATGACATGGCTCTGTACTTTTACATCCCGTCATTGCGTTGTTGTTATATTGTGTTATTGGACTTGGGTATTTTTTTGTATTATTTTCTTTCATTTTTGCTTATGTCATTTGTCACTATGTCTTATTGTGCTTCCTTGTTACATATTTATTTGTTTTATAGGTATCAAGATTATAACACAATGCTGACTGCTGTGTCCCTGTTTGTGACACTTTTGCCTGTTATGTCTGGTTGTTTTGTTTGCCCGTCATTATCAATGTGGTGAAGATAAGCGCGACTGTCATACAAGTGAGAGGTTTAGCTAGCTATAAATCCAGGTTTAACCCAACATTTTCTACGTCAGAAAATACATGAACCAAGTCCGGAATATGACAGTTGTTATCCCTTCGTTTGATATGTTTAAGCTTTGGATTTTGCCATTTGATTAGGGAATTTCCGTTTTGAATTTTCCTCTGGGTTCTGTATTTTTGTAATTTTACTTTTTAGAAATACTGAAATGGCAACTTACAGCACCTCATATCAAAACAAACACGCTCTATTCATAAGAAGACAAGTTTGTGAATAAAAGTTAATTTGATTAGGAAAATTAGTCTCCTTTGATCTCGATTTAGCTTGGTCAACAACTGATTATTTAGCGTCAATTTCTAATAAATCATGTGAATGACAATCTTTTAATGCTATAAATTGGCATTCTTTCTCCAAAAATAATCTACAGGGGATTGCTATTTGAATTTTAATACGTTTACATCGAAATGCATGTTGAAGAACTCCGGTAAAATAATATAAACACACGTGCAACGGTATCACTCAGAGGAAATGTAGCATTCATTTCATTCTTCTGTTCTACATATTTGAATCTTTATTATATATTTCTTCTTTTTTTTCTTCCGATAGTTTTATCCATTGCTGGAATTATAAGTTTGAATATTCAATGAATTCATAACATTATTTTTCTCTCACTGACATCGGATATTAAATTTCGGTGTATTTAATTAGCTCTTTCTGTTTATCTATTCAAATAACAACATATTGGAATATGTAACAGTGTAGTCTTGAGTTTCATTTGCACTGGATACAAAATTAAAAAAAATGTTTCACAAAATGCTCATCTATTCGAGAAATAACAGACAAATTCTTTTGCGTTAAAATGAAATAAAAAGATAAATATAAGGAAAATATTTTAAGTTCAATATCAGAAAGATAGCAACTATTTAACATTAAGGGGAGAGGGCTATGTTTTTTCTCTAGAAAAAATATTCTGATCTCAAATTTGATGAAGAAAACATAATTATTCGGCAATGCAGATGAAAACAAAAATTCTTGCTCAGACAAAAACAATAACCCCCTCCCCCTGTATCACCCCCTTTTAAGTTAAATGTTTGCTCTCTAAATAATTTTGTGTTCAATAAATATATTTATGGACAAACCGCAACTATTAACAAACAAGATTAAATCGAAAATATTAACATTAAGGGAGGATTTTAAATTTTGAGACTGTCTCATTTTCTCAAGAGTAGATTTTTTAAAGAATATTGCAAAAAAACTAAAATTTTACCTCAAAATGTTATAACTTTATCAATATTTAAAAACTTACCAAATTTTTCTTTATTCTTCTATATTTCTTCTTTCCGAACATTAATGAAAAAGAACAAAAGCTCAGGCAAAAATATCTCTGCACTTGTTTAACTATATATCAAAGACAAGAGGTAATCCCAAATGAGCAATCATTTTTATTCTGCTGTACAATCTTCATCAGTCCTGAAGCAATAAAAGTATCAAAAGATAAAATTTTAGCTTAAATCAGTAAGTAGTGTAAAGGAGAGCTAAAATTTTAGCTGGTTCTTTTTCAGACCAAAAGCTAAAATTTTAGCATCCACAACTTAGATAAAATTTTAGCTTTGCAGAAAATTGATAAAATTTTAGCAAACATGTATACAAAGATAAAATTTTAGCATTTGAAACCAGATGCTCCACAGGGCGCAGCTATATACGACCGCAGAAGTTGAACCCTGAACAGTTGGGGCAAGTATGGACACAACATTTAAGCTGGATTCAGCTCTAAATTTGGATTGTGATTAAATAGTTGACACAGCATAGGTTTCTGACACAGAATGAATGTGGACTAATGAACTTAAAATATTGTTTTTGCCTTTGAGCAATTCACTATGCTGTTGAATATTAATCCTCTCAAAAAAAATGTTTGAAGAAATTTTCTTTTTATTTATGAAATCTGAAATGAGAAAAATTTAACCCCTCCCCATTTTTTTTTCACATCCCCTTTTCCCAAAACTGATCTCAATTCAAATTCCTAATGGAGTTTGCAACAATAACTACTCATTTAAATACATCATAAAATATTAAAATGTAAAATAAAGTGCTTGTTATCACTGAATGGTAAAGATTGTTTTAATTTATCAGTTGGTAGTAAAAGTGAATATACATTGTATATTGTATAAAACAATGATTCAACTACTATTCTGGACAAAGAAAACTAACGCCAATTGAAAATTTCTTGCTATTGCACAATATTGTGCAATTAGATATTTCTTGCTATTGTGCAATACTGTGCAATTGAAAATAATTGCTATTGCACAATACTGTGCAATTGAAGATTTCTTGCTATTGCCCAATACTGTGCAATTGAAAATTGCTTGCTATTGCTCAATACTGTGCAATTGAAGATTTCTTGCTATTGCTGAATACTTAATATAATAATTTTGGATCCTGATTTGAACCAACTTGAAAACTGGGCCCATAATCAAAAATCTAAGTATATGTTTAGATTCAGCATATCAAAAAAGCCCAAGAATTCAATTTTTGTTAAAATCAAACTTAGTTTAATTTTGGACCCTTTGGACTTTAATGTAGACCAATTTGAAAACGGGACCAAAAATTAAGAATCTACATACACAGTTAGATTTGGAATATCAAAGAACCCAAATTATTCAATTTTTGATGAAATCAAACAAAGTTTAATTTTGGACCCTGATTTGGACCAACTTGAAAACTGGGCCAATAATCAAAAATCTAAGTACATTTTTAGATTCAGCATATCAATGAACCCCAAGGATTCAATTTTTGTTAAAATCAAACTAAGTTTAATTTTGGACCCTTTGGACCTTAATGTAGACCAATTTGAAAACGGGACCAAAAATTAAGAATCTACATACACAGTTAGATTTGGAATATCAAAGAACCCAAATTATTCAATTTTTGATGAAATCAAACAAAGTTTAATTTTGGACCCTGATTTGGACCAACTTGAAAACTGGGCCAATAATCAAAAATCTAAGTACATTTTTAGATTCAGCATATCAATGAACCCCAAGGATTCAATTTTTGTTAAAATCAAACTAAGTTTAATTTTGGACCCTTTGGACCTTAATGTAGACCAATTTGAAAACGGGACCAAAAATTAAGAATCTACATACACAGTTAGATTCGGCATATCAAAGAACCCCAATTATTCAATTTTTGATGAAATCAAACAAAGTTCAATTTTGGACCCTTTGGGCCCCTTATTCCTAAACTGTTGGGACCAAACCTCCCAAAATCAAACCCAACCTTCCTTTTATGGTCATAAACCTTGTGTTTAAATTTCATAGATTTCTATTTACTTATACTAAAGTTATGGTGCGAAAACCAAGAATAATGCTTATTTGGGCTCCTTTTTGGCCCCTAATTCCTAAACTGTTGGGACCAAAACTCCCAAAATCAATCCCAACCTTCCCTTTGTGTTCATAAACCTTGTTTAAATTTCATTGATTTATATTTACTTATACTAAAGTTATTGTACGAAAACCAAGAATAATGCTTATTTTGGGCCCTTTTTTGGCCCCTAACTCCTAAACTGTTGGAACCAAAACTCCCAAAATCAATCCCAATCTTTCTTTTGTGGTCATAAACCTTGTGTCAAAATTTCATAGATTTCAATTTACTTAAACTAAAGTTATAGTGCGAAAACCAAGAAAATGCTTATTTGGGCCCTTTTTGGCCCCTAACTCCTAAAATGTTGGGACCAAAACTCCCAAAATCAATCCCAACCTTCCTTTTGTGGTCATAAACCTTGTGTTAAAATTTCATAGATTTCTATTCACTTTTACTAAAGTTAGAGTGCGAAAACTAAAAGTATTCGGACGATGACGACGCAAGACGACGACGACGCCAACGTGATAGCAATATAAGACGAAAAATTAAAATTTTTGCGGTCGTATAAAAACATTATATATTGCAAAGAAAAATAGACTTTAGCGTAGAGTTACAGGTATTTTAACACCGAAGATGGCATTACCCCTGTTAACCTTAAGTTTAAGTGATTGTTGGTTGTTTAATGTTCAGTGGCAACTAATTCATGCACTTTCAAGACAAGAACAAATAAATAGACAACAGGTAGGTCCTGTAATAGGACTTGATGAGGAGGAAATTTGGACTATCACCATGATCACTGGCTGGTAAATTGGATAGCCCATTATTGATCAGAAATTTGACCTTTCAAAAATCCACCTATGGACTGATCAGACATAAACAGTAATCAATTCTGAACAATTTCTCATGGTTATTGGTAAAATACAAACAAGTGGCTATATGGGACTCTGGGCATAGGATCAAATACTGACTCAGAGAAATTAACAGTAATAAATGCTGAACAATTCCTCATGTCATGATTATTGGTATGAACAAATAAGTGCCTTAGTATATGAGAAACTGGAGATAGCATTATATACTGATCCAGAGACAGTAATCATGGTAAAACATGTAAAAATGCTGAACAATTACTCATGGTTGTTGGTATGAACAAACAAGGGCTTATATGAGAAACTGGACTAAATGCTGAACAATTCCTCATGATTATTGGTATGAACAAACAAGTGGCCATATGAGTAATTGGACATCAGGTCATATACTTACTCACTGACATAAACAGTAACAAATAAAAAAGGGGGGTCCACTCCACAAGCGCCTGTGAGTTCACACGGACATATAATGTGAATTGAATACGCATTCAAATGTGAATTGACGACGTCAAACGCTTTCACACGGACATCAAAGCGAATTCAATGCACATTGAAAATATTGAAATGTTAAACATTTTCTAATGCGCATTCGATAATGAGAATTAATTTGCATTACATGTGAACAAGGCATAAGTTCCAAGTGTACAATAAACTCCATTTGAACAGGTGAATTATGGCGTTCATAACTCAGACACAAGGAGGTTATGAACAAATGTAATAAACATTTTACATGTATAAACTATGTATTTATTCCATGGATTACAAACGGCGAAATGCACATATTACATGTATTATGATTTTATTTTATCATGTCACACATAAATTACTTTTGGCATTTAGGGTAAATTTTCAATGTTTGTATCATCAGTGTCCCGATATTTCTGTGTCTGTTGTTATGAACAATGAACAATATAGTTTCTCATTTGTAATTCTTAGCAATTAATAAATTCATAAATTAGTTAATGAAATTCAGGAAAGTTTCAATTGTATCATTTTAACATCAAAAGTTGTTTAAATTGCCTGAAATCTTTTAAAACAAGAGTGGACACACATAATATAATTTATGTTGAAAGTATAAAAAAGAAGTTTATACCACAAGCATTACATTAAATAAACTGTACATGAGATGAAGGTGAACTAAACCCTTTCAGACAGAAATGTAGTTTATAAACTCATTCCATACAACAAAAGTTTTCCTAATATTGTTAAAAGTATCTCGAATTAACCTCATTAAAAAATAACCTTGACAAATGAACCATGAAAATTAGGTTAAGATCAACTAACACACCTTACAATTATTGCCTTTACCAAATATAGTTCTACTATCCCTATAGTATCTGAAAAAAAGACCAAATCATTGATGATTTAACATTGACCAATGAACCATGAAAATGAGGTCAAGGTCAGATGATTATTGCCAGACAGACATGTACACCTTACAAACATTCCATTCACCAAATATAACTGACTGGATGCTAATAGTATCTGAGAAATTGACCAAAACAAAAAAAAAATTAACTAAGACCACTGAACCATGAAAATGAGGTCAAGGTCGGATAACACCTGTCAGATGACATTTACACCTTACAATCATTCCATACTCCAAATATAATTGACTGAAAACTAATAGTATCTGCGAAATAAACCAAAACACAAAAATTTAACTTTGACCACTGAACCATGAAAATGAGGTCAAGGTCAGATGATGCATGCGAGTTGGACATGTACACCTTACAATCATTCCATACACCAAATATAATTGACTGAATGCTTATAGTATCTGCAAAATAGACCCAAAACACAAAAATTTAACTTTTGACCACTGAGCCATAAAAATGAGGTCAAGGTCAGATGTCACCTGCCAGTTGGACATGTACAGCTTACAATCATTCCACACACCAAATATAGAAGACCTATTGCTTATGGTTTCTGAGATATGGACTTAATCCTGTAAACTTAACCTTGTTCACTGATCCATGAAATGAGGTCGAGGTCAAGTGAAAACTGACTGACAGACATGAGGACCTTGCAAACATTCCACAAACCAAATTTAATAGACTTGATGCTTATAGTATCTGAGAAATAGACCAAATCACAAACTTTAACTTTGACCAATGAACCCTGAAAATGAGGTCAAGGTCAGATGATTATTGCACGACAGACATGTACACCTTACAACATTGTACAAACATTCCATTCACCAAATATAATTAGACTGGATGCTAATAGTATCTGAGAAATTGACCAAAACAAAAAAAAAATAACTAAGACCACTGAACCATGAAAATGAGGTCAAGGTCAGATAACACCTGCCAGATGACATTTACACCTTACAATCATTCCATACACCAAATATAATTGACTGAAAACTAATAGTATCTGCGAAATAAACCAAAACACAAAAATTTAACTTTGACCACTGAACCATGAAAATGAGGTCAAGGTCAGATGATGCATGCGAGTTGGACATGTACACCTTACAATTGACTGAATGCTTATAGTATCTGCAAAATAGACCAAAACACAAAAAATTAACTTTGACCACTGAGCCATGAAAATGAGGTCAAGGTCAGATGTCACCTTCCAGTTGGACATGAACATCTTACAATCATTCCACACACCAAATATAGAAGACCTATTGCTTATGGTTTCTGAGATATGGACTTAATCCTGTAAACTTAACCTTGTTCACTGATCCATGAATGAGGTCGAGGTCAAGTGAAAACTGACTGACAGACATGAGGACCTTGCAAGGTATGCACATATATGTATCAAATATAGTTATCCTATTACTTGTAATAAATGAGAAATTATCATTGCAAAAAATTTGAACTTTTTTTTCAAGTAGTCACCATGGTCACTGAACCATGAAAATGAGGTCAAGGACAATGGTCATATGACAGACGACAGTTAGTAACATAAGGCATCTATATGCAAAGTATGAAGTATCCAGGTCTTCTACGTACCCTTCTGAAATATTAGGCTTTTAAGTCAAGAGCTAACACTGCCGCCTTCACCGCCGGATCACTATCCCTAAGTCTCGCTTTTTGCAACAGAAGTCGCAGGCGAGACAAAAATTTTGATTTATCAATTTGAATTTGGGAAAATCTTTGTTCATAACAATGGATACCAAATTTAGATATATTTTTATGAACATTTATTTTTTAGCATGTATTCATGATTTTCAGATTTTATTCACATAATGATAGCTGTCATGTCTTAAAGCTGTTGTATGGTATTGTTTGATGCAACTACTTCAACAAGGAAGTGATTGATATATTTGATCTTTCACACAGGGAACATAATGAAAAATGAATGATAAGTTTTATGAACAAAAAATTGTTCATATTAACCGTGTCCAAAAATTGTGTGTTTTTCTTATTAGTCATGTTAGTCATCCTTTGCAAATACCTGGCATGACAAAATGGATGAGTATGTTCAGCTTGTTGTTTTGAATAGTATAAAAGCCATTTCTTATAATCAAAGAGCTGAAGAGCTCTGAGGGAAAAGACGGCCATTGTTTCAATTTTTAGGGGGGTATCTTTTGATAGTCTACATACAAAGAATGAGCAAAAGAACAGCTAGAACATATAGAAAGGCTGACAATAATGAAACTAATTGTTGTTTATTGTTATTTCATTTCCTTAGTCAAGAATTCATCATAGAGACAATTTGGACCAATGAGATCTACACCTTCTAAATCAAAAGATTTGATTCAAGTTGGGAGTTAATTATCTAAAATTCAATTGAATTTAACAACTACTATAATATATTTTAGAATTTTAATTATGTACAACTGAACAGCAGGCTAAGACCATTCTCAATTTTTTGTGACAGTATTCTCAAGAAAGTGAGGACTGAAAAATTTATTCAGTTTTAATTTTCCATTGATAAAGTTCCCAGTTACAACTCTCATCACAGGGATACATGTACTTATAAAATCAAATATAAGCTGTGTGAAGTTTGTTTCTAGATCCCACATTTTGATATATCTGTAAAATTCATGAATAAATAGCTTTAAACTACAAAAAGCAGTATTTAAAAAAAAAAATTAAAAAAAAATGACCACTACCATGACTACAATAATTATGTTGGTACGCAAAATTATTTTTTAATTGATGACTACTTATCATATATATACTTAATGTGACATTTTTAGTGTTCATATACATTAACTTTCATTTTAGTGGGTAATTACTCATCAATTGAGGTGCTCCTTAATTGGAGAAAGATTCTAAAAAAATTACTTCACAGAAAGAATGAAAACTGCAGTTGCTCTCCCCAATCTCAATAGGTATAAACTACAAAAAAGAAACATTTTTTTTTTTTTTTTAACCATTTCAATAATTATGTTGGTACACATTTTTTTTCTTATATAGAAGACTACGTATCATATACTAAATGTCACATTTTAAATGTTCAGAAACATTTACTTTGATTTTAGTGTAAAATTACTCATCAATTGAGGTGCTCCTGAATTGGAGGAAGATTCTAAAAACAGAACTTTACAGAAACAATGAAAACTGCCGTTTCTCTCCCCAATCTCATGTATCCCCATTGACATTGTTTACCGCGAAAGTTGACCTACATATTATCCGATTATAGCCTCAGATTAAAGCATTTCATGTTGGTGTGTGAATCATCTACACTACAGCAAACATCATTAGGTTTACATTTAACAAATACGGATTTTAAATGAGTATACAAATACTGTGAATGATTTTTATAATGAATAAAGGATATCCCTGTGTAGTGTGGCATTCCAACAATGACGTCACTAGGTTAGATATATTTAGAATATTTCGTAATACTGAATTTTCCGGACTGTAAAAGAAATGTATATAGTGTAGGGGAAAGCTCAATATACGATAATTACATGAGAAACAGAAGGGAAATGTGTAAAAAATGTATTTAAAGTCAATCTGTTCTCCTTGTCATCAATTTCAGTATGACATTTAGAGGGGGTTTCCAAACTATCAAAACAAAATGATTGACGTGAGGGAATGATACTCTGGCCAACCCCATTAGGGAATTGACGGCTTGAAGCCGTCTTTCTCCCAAAACTTTACATGGTACTCGTTTAAATAAGCGAAAAAGGACACTGGTAAGAAAATATTATGACATTGATTAAAAGTTAAGTACATGTAGACAAAACTGGATTATCCACAGCTCTATTATTTTGGAAACCAAAACTTTGAACATTGAGCTAAATAAACAGCCTATAATATTTGCAGTTGAAAGACTTTTATTTTTCCAGTTAATCTGCAGTACCTACAGGCTACATGTACAATGTAGATAACCCGAAAACAACCAAGGTCTAAAGTGATAAAAAAGGGATTGAAAAAAAAAAATGTCCGGCTGGCTCAAATATTTTTTGGAAGCCCTGTAAATTTAAAGTGACATTAAAACTCCCTGAACAATGTACAACAAACATTAAAAAGAAGTCGAAATAACTGGCTAAATATATACATGTATGTGCTAATAACACAAAATGTGTTATGGAAACACCAGTATCACTCAGATTACAATTCTACCTTGACAGGTAAGTTTGTATTTAGCCTATCAAATACTTATTTAGCCTTGAGAATTGAAAGGTCAGTTTATCCCATTCATACAATAGAAGTTTACCTATAAGGGTCAGAATGGGGTTAACAGAATAGAGAACACATGTAATAACAACAAAAAATAGAGAATAGAGAAAATGAACAACAAAATAAGGAATAGAAAATAATTTAATGCGGTGCAAAAGTATAAAGAATAACTGTGCAAAATAAAAAGGTAACTTAATTAGGTAACTGTAATGCAATACTGATAAAATAATGATCAATGTACAGAATTGATAAATAATCTTGTAACAGAAAGACTAAGTAGTAAAATCATTTTCATGAAAATTTTACAGAATGAGAGTTATTTTTAAGGCTATTAAAAGAAAAATGCCCTAAAAATTTAAAGAATACAGATATTAAAAAAACCCATGCAGGTCCTCATGTCATTTACATTGTCAAAATATAGGACACATCTAGTCAAACTGATTTGAAACTAGACATCTAGTCAAACTGGTTTGGTATAACTGACTGTTTCTGGCCCTAGATGTCTATTTCACAGTGACCTTATGTGTGTGTGCTAAGAGTACATTGTACTGTCATATTTATTGATTTTCTGTTGGGACATGACC
Organism: Mytilus galloprovincialis; assembly: GCA_037788925.1. Taxonomy (NCBI): domain Eukaryota; kingdom Metazoa; phylum Mollusca; class Bivalvia; order Mytilida; family Mytilidae; genus Mytilus; species Mytilus galloprovincialis. Next base: position 37,028,328 of record CM075343.1, on the reverse strand, counting down.
TACATTGTTAGCATGCAAAACAGTGGCTTGAGATTTCAACTGATAGTAGTATAATAAATAAATATTTGGAATGTTATATCCTGGTTGATGATGTTTTTTAGGGACCAAGATGTTTTCTTCCTTCTTGTTTACATTATGATTATTTTAACCTTCAATGCACATTTAAAGATAGAAAAAATTTCAGCTCTCATTTAAAATATTTTGCAACTAAATAATAATCTGTCAGATTTGGTGTAAACAAAAAACAAGACAGTGTAATAGATAACCTGCAAGCATAGTCTATTTCTATAAAGTCAAGCAGATAGTTTTTTTTATATCTGAAAAAAAAACTACCATGTAAAGAAATATGCAATTAAAAGGTCGAAATAACCCCAAAAATTCAACATTAACAGATTTTTAACAATTAAATCAAGATGCACAAAGTTTTAAGTATTGGTCAGAATATAGGGTTCTTTTGTACTTTACAATATCACAATAACAATAAAGTGACCTTTATTTTGGACAAGGTAAATGGCATGAAGCCAAATTTATCAACTTCTATTGTATGAATGGGATAAACTGACCTTTCAATTCTCAAGGCTAAATAAGTATTTTATAGGCTAAATACAAACCTACCTGTCAAGGTAGAATTGTAATCTGAGTGATACCGGAGTTACTCAAGTCACCATAACAGTTCTGTAAATTAATGTTTGATAAAAATGGTTAATTTTGAAGAATTTTTAAAGTACATTTTATGAATATTAAGGGCAAATATTTGAGAATTTTTGGCATTTATTTTGGTTTTGAATGGTTCCCTGAAAATGGATTATTGCACCCTTCTGCCCCGAGATATTGGGCTATTCCAGAAATAATCCATACCCCCCCCCTATAGAAGGTACATGGGGTTCAGAAAAAAATCCATGGAAAATTTGGGATGTGGTTCAGAAAAAAATCTGGAATTCCATGTCGGTCCTATAGAAGGCAAAAAGATAAGTTAAAATATTCCATGGAAAATTATGCTGTTGTTATTAGAAAATTTCTGGAAATCCAGAGCCATCCTATAGAAGGCAACGATAAAAGTTTAAAAATTCCATGGAAAATCTGGATTCTAGTCGCTTTCAGTAAACTTAAGATTTGAGCTTGTATGTATATCTGTAGTTCATTAGGTAATTCTAAAGCCCAATGTATCTTTACAAACAATGTATCAGAAAGTGGTTTAGGTTTTTGCTCGTTGTTGAAGGCTGTATGATATTCTTAAGTGGTTAATTTTGTATCTTTTGATCTCTTTTGGGGAGTTAGTCCAAATAATTATGATGTCTAGGAAAGCTATTTTAAGCTTTTGCTTTGACGCCTTCCAGTGTCAATGTTGGATCAAAAGAAGTGAAAATTGAAAAATACCCACAGCAGACGGCATGATTATCTGCACTATTGGAGAGTAGTCTTATTGGCAATTTGGAAATGATACCGCATTTTATTATTTTAATACTACATGTATAAAAGGTGTCCATACATGTTGTAAGCCAGAGTTGTCAGAACTGAACTTAAGTTTGAGATTTGTAAATTTGAAATCGTTTGCAATAGGACCTAAAAAAAGAGATATGTACATTCAGAGGATATACATGTAGATGTTGATAGTGATAATACTTCAAAAGAAATGCCTACTTCCAACACCACATGACATGTTTGCTATTAATCTTATTGGGGCGTTTCACAACTTCTAATTGGAGATCGAGATAATAATATTTCCCCCTCTATTCTTTTACCATGGAAGTTACATGTACATACATGTATATCAGTATATTGGTATTATAGAACTTGTTTGCTATTTTGCATTTTCATAAAACATGTGTTATATTACATACATGTAGCATAGGGGGAAAAATTCTCAGTCTCAGACAATAAATGCCTGTGATTAAAAAAAAAATTTTGAAACTTGCATTTCTAGAACTAAGTGAAATTAAATTGATATGAATACTGTGTATATTATAATTTATTCATGACAAAAATTATAAAAAAAAACTTTATAAACCTGATAAATGGTTCTAACATCCAAATTCCACTAATAATACTTAAGCTTTTGTAATCAAACTTGATTGTAGACCCATAGTTATCTTTTGTTTTCCAAGTTTTTTTTTATTGTGAAGGAGTCATATTTTAATGCAGCTATAAGGTTTATGATAAAAAATGCAAAACATCCATACTAAGAAATGAAGAATCAAAAGAAATGACATAGTAAATAGACTGGATGTTGATGTTACAAATCAAGATTTTTACAACTATTTACAAGTCAGTGTTTTCATGGTTTTAAAATAAAAACAAAATCATAGTTCACTATCTGGATTTATAGGGTTTTATTTATGTTCTCTACAAGTATGTTTGTATTGAAATTTGTGAGAAACCACACACCAGGACCTACTGCTTTTCATAGTTGTTGAGGTTGAAGATTATTTGATCTAGCCATTCAGTTGACAAACAATCAGTAATTAAAGCTTTAAAGAATTCCCACTGTGAACACATGGCCATTTCTGTGGACTTTAATTATATAATAATACATGTATACTACATGTAATTACTTGAACCACATGTTATAAGACAAAGGAGATAAAAACTAGGAACTATGTATCCACAATCCCTTGCTCTGCAAAAATAAATATTTAGTCTCAGTTTTAAAATTAGAAAAGTTTATTTTTTTATTATTTAAATTGTTATTTTTTTTTCGTTTATTTATCAATCATTATAATACATTGACTCTATTTGTCTAAGTGGATTAATATGATTACATCTATTATATGAATATGTTTTGAATATATACATAATGTATCATCTTTCAGTTCCATAACTTATCTTAACCATAGATGTAATACATCTATGTCTTAACTTTAAACATGTATACATTGAAAATGTCATTCATATTATACAAATATAGAGTTTAACAATTATTGTTTAAAAGTTTTGTAATTTTCTTTAATTTCATCATGTTTTAGGAAATTATAACATGTAAAGAAATACAGGGATTTGAAAACAATGAGAAATTATATAAATCGTTCCCCTAAGAAGGATTGTTAGATGTCTAGATTTGGCGACTTTAGTTGCAGGCGGCAAATAGCAAATTGTAAAACTGCATGTATAGGAAATTATATGAGATTAGAGACACATTTATTTTGTAATGAATTGTGAACTACTTTATAATTTTTTTAAAACTTGTGTTGAATTTTTAACACCATTTGTATTTGGAGAAAACATTTTCAAATTGTTACTGTGGTATGAGAACATTAAATTTGATAACTTCTCAAATTTCATTCCAGTATACAATTATTTTTTTTTAGAAAATCAGTCATTTCTTATTCAAATTCATATTGAAGATTTTATAATATAAATATAAAGATAACATACATACTAAACACAAATTTTGTTTTGAAAAAAAAGGGGGGATGTCTGGAGCTTACAATGTATAAAATTCAAAACTTTTGCCACTAGCTGATTTTGATAACAATATAACAATCTATTTATGTGGAACAATACTTTTACAATATATAGTACACATGTGGTAATTTCTGGTCAGTCATATAAGATGTCATGGTAATCAGAAGATTTCCTGCGGTGATGTCAAATAAACAAGTGTTTGAAATTAATGATTTGTCAATAAGCTGTTAATTGGTTAATGATCTGGCTATTTTGCTGAAGAAACTCAAAATCTGGTGTTTGTCCTATAACTGATGTATACAGCTCGAAAATCATAGCTGATAGGGTTTTTGTCCAAACAATAGATATCCGAAAATAATGTTATAAAAGGCACCAATTATGATTTGAATCACCATTAATAAATATGATAGTGAAGTCACAATAAAACTATAAGAAGAAAAAAATATTTCCTTAGTTTAAGCCACTGGAAAACATTTGGTCTTAATGTAACTGTTTTGAGTTGTAAATACCTTTTCAATTTTTAAAAGGCTTTGTTTCATTCTTGGAAAAGTTTTCTTTTTCTTTTATGAAGTAAAGTTTATACAAATTTGCATTTCAAATTTCCATTTGGGCAGTGGCGGATCCAGAAATTTTCATAAGTGGGGGCCCACTGACTGCCTAGATTCAAGATTCTTTATTTCTCAAACACCATAAAGTTACAATGGAACAAAGAAGTTCATCAAAAGTTATATAACATAACACAAACACACATGAAAAGATGAGATGAAAATATGAAATAAAAAAAAAATAAACAGTATAGTAGCAAAGAGTGGTGATTAACCAGGAAGACTCACTTGAAAAGTTATAACCGTGATAAATTTGCACAGCTTTTTCAACTTACATGTATTTTTAATTTTTAACTGAAATAGTTTTTTAAATTTTAGTTTGCTACATCTGTGCAAGAAAAAAAGTATCCAAATAATGTGCACGAAAATTTGCCAAAGAACTACACTGCAAAGTGTAATGAAATTCATCACCAATCTCGTTACATTGACATAAGTTACAATATCTAAGGTTTGCTCAATTTTATTCCATCTACCAGTTTCGATGGGTAACTTATGGTTACCCGTTCGAAATCTACAATATGTTATTCTATCTTTATCACTTAAAATATTCAGATATTCCTCAAATTCAAAATTTTGTTTAAACAATTTGTAGAGCAAACTTTTTGATGAACAGTCAATATCAGCTCTCCATTTCTGTTGAGACTGATCAAATAACTTTTGTTTTAAACTAATACCCAACCACTTAGAATCAAAATTTCCTTATGACAACCATATATTGCTATATCCACATTTATCTTATGTATCTTTAACGTATTTCAACCAATCTGACCTAAATTGGTTGTCACAATTCTTCAAGAACATGTATTTGTATAATATTTAAGCAATCCTGTTATCATCACCATTAACCATTTTTGACCAAAAATTAACCATACACAGCTGTATATACAACTGGACCGGTATAAAGACATGGGATAAATACCAAGTTCACCATAAATCATAAATTTAGGTGTCAACTTCTTAAAAGGTTTAATAATAGTTTACAAAATTTTTAGTGCACTTTTTCTATAATAACAGTATAACTGAAACCCCAAATCTCACACCCATGCAGGAGGATAGGCTTTACACTTATATCAAATAGATCATATTGTGATTTCAGACAAGTTGTGCAACCTCACCTTTTTCAATACTTCATACATTGCTTAATTTGCTTTTCTAACTAAAATTTTCTTAGCACTCATAAAGCTACCTGTTCTTGAAAAATTTTACCCAAGGTATGTCAATTCGTTGACTATCTCCAATGCATTTCCATCATTTAAAAGTTAATATTTTTGTGTTATCTACCACCAGAATCTTAGTTTTACTTGTGTTAACTTTTATTTTCCAGGTACTTCAATATTCAAAGAATATATTTAATTGCAACTGTAGATCAGATACATTATCCGAAAAATAACACTATCATCTGCAAACAATAACACCAAGAAGGGGCCCGCTCCAGTCACACTTTAGTGATTCCCTATATAAGCAACCAAATTTTTTCTCAAAAAAGGAGGGGGGGGGGCATTGTGTCACTGATTTTTGCAAATTGTCAGGTCAAGTGTTGCAATCCCAAATAGCAATATTATAATAAGGTTTATTGACTGTTAAAGATGATATTTAATCATAAATAAATGTTTAAGAGGATGAACATGTAAGCATACAAAAACATAAGCCCTAATGATCTTTTAAGTCATCCTACATTTTTTCCTTGTGTATCTTTAAAACAAAGTCATTGCATAAATTAGTTGATACATGTATAAACAAGAAGATGTGATAAGAATACCAATGAGACATCTCTCAACCCAAATCACAGCGCATAAAAAGTTAACAGTTATAGCTCAAAAACATGGAGCCTTGGCTCACACCAAACAACAAGTTATAATGGGCCCCAAAAATAACAGAAAACCAACTGTGGAATCTATATGAAAAAAAAAGAAACCGGAAACATGAACAAGTTACTACACCAACAAATGACAACCACTGAACAATGGCATCTGACTTAGGAAAGGTGCATAACAAAAATGCAGCGTTTTAAACATTATAACAGGAGCCAACCTTCACCCTTACCGGAGACCGTACTGTATCATAACAATATAAAAAGACCCAATATAAAGTATCATTTGAATGATTGAAATGGATGAACTTGATCACAAAGACATTTAAACAAAAACAAGTAAGCATACAGCTGCCATACACTGAATGAATGTCAGTTTGATCTAATCATAGATGTATGACACAAAAAAAAACAATATGAAAACTTATATGTTTCATGAAAATTGTTTATCTGGAATTTTTGTGTTGGAAATTAAATTTGTCTGGAAATATTTATTTCCACAGGATAGTTTCTTGGAAATTTTAGTATTATTCTCATTTTTTTCCTGGAATATTTTTTAGAATTTTTGAAATAATCTGGAAATTATTGCCAACTTAGAGAATATTTTTTGGAAAATCTGAGATTTTAACAGATTTTTTTTCTGGAAATCCTTAACCTTCTATAGGGGGGGTATGGATTATTTCTGGAATAGCCCATTCAGGCTGCAGCACTGCCACTGGTTCACAAAATAGCGCTCGCCCGTCATGTACAATAAAGTATATATATTAAAAGGTCTTATTACCTCTCTAAAGAAGCAGCTTGCAGTCTTCAATCCTATTCGTGGTAAAAAAAAGGATAAATTTTGTAATTTAGCCACTTTGGTAAATGTATACACAGATAAAGTCAGACGGAAGTAACTATTTTTGCGCCAGTTTTTTTCTATTGAGTCATATTTTCCTCCTCTCTGGGAGCACCCGAAGAGTTGTCACAAACCAGTTTAAGCTAACTGGGCCCTGTTTAAACAATGTATGCATTGTGCCAAGGACGTATATTGTTAGTTATACGTCCTTGATTGTGCATAAAACTTTTCGAAGAGACACGTTTAAATCATCGTAAACACTTTAAAAAAAGCATTGTTATGACGTTAATTTTTCCTCACAGACAGGAAGTTGTCTAAGTAATTGTTTTTGCCGGATTGGACTAAAGTGTAGTGTGACATACGGCAAATCATGATAGATTCCGATACCGAGTGTAGGCGTTATTGCATTCGAGGTATTCTGGCTTTTACATTATAAATGTTTTGAAACTCAGCATGGTAAAATGAAAACAAGACAAAGAAACTCATAAAAATAAGGTACTTTGGGTTAAGCAAAAGCAATATGTTATGAAATCAATTACTCATATGGATCGGAATAATTCTACTGTCATGGAAAGAGGACGAAGAATACGGGAGCTTGCTATTTACTTTAAGAATAACTTTTTGAAACTTAGAAGTTATAAAAAACATGGGACAGGTCACAGGCACAAGACGTTCTATCAATATGTAAAAAAATAGTGGCAATGAGAAGAAAATACTATTCATGTGTATAAAAAAAAATTGAACATGTTTTTTATACACATGGATAGCATTTTCTTCCAATTGCCTCTATTTTTTTACATATTGATAGAACATCTTGTGCCTGTGGACAGGTGCTTCCTGAAATGCCAATTATACAGAATTGTCCCGATGTTGGTTGTGCTATTACCTACGTTTACCTATGTTCATTATGAACGCAGGAGCTGCTGCTCCTCTATGTTCATCTCTGTGGTGTCATCTGAGCTTTCGTCTTCTGCTTCAGTTCCTTTATCATGTTTATTTGTGTAGTGTCCATATTCTGTGGTGTAATCAAATTTCATAGGATGGTCTTATCAATGTCTATGGAGTCTGTTTTCAAATGTTTTTACTTTTGTGGTTGTCAATATGTGTTCTGGCAAATTGTTTCATGTATCAACTACCCGGTTTGTAAAAAAGTGTTTACGTACATCTAGCCTACACCTATGTTTGTTAATTTTCCATTTATGTCCTCTTGTTGTACTACTATTTAAGGTAAACAGATCTTTCGTTGTATTTGTATCGTATATACCGGCTTAGATTTTAAATGTCTCAATCATGTCACCACGCAGTTTTCTGAACTTAAGTGTTGGTAGTTTTAGTATTTGAAGCCTTTCTTCATAACTCTTGTCGGACAGGTATGGTAGCATCTTGGTTGCTCTTCGTTGGACATTTTCTACTGACTCAATTTCTTTTATTTTGTAATATTTACAGTAGCGGTTGAATGTATAAAAATGCTGAATTCTTATTGGTTGAAATGAGGTTTTTAGGCTAAAGCTATATGAATTTATTTCTACATAGATGCTGCTTGGTGGAAGAACTCAACTCATCTAAGCTCCGCCTACCTAATTATGAGCTACGTGTTGAGTTCGTGTATTACAAATATTTTTTTTTCACTTTACTCACTGTTAAAATATAATATTAGGTCAATACTTAATTGTATATTTGACTCGGATATTTGAGGAGAAACTGAGGAAGGACGAGTTTATACCCATAAATTAAATGGTAAAGATTGTTCTTTCATATTTCATCCCTAAATGAACCCCTGATTATGGAAAATTTTAGCCATGATGAAATTGACATGGTTAAAAACATAGCTTTGCATACATAAACACAACTCAGTATCGAGACTAGTATACAATGTTTTATAACACTGCTGTTTCCTGTTATTGTTAAGATATATAAAGTTACTTTTAAAATTAAATATTTGATAGCCTCAAAAGTATTTAGTTGAAATCGCCATCTGTTCAAACGCCGCTTTAAAATAAATGGGATTTAATTGAAATCGACAACTTCGTTATGCAAATTATGAACTTTTATGTCAGCACATGCCACAGGTTAGATTTGACATCCGGCAATTAACAATGCTTGCTGAAGTTTTAAAATTAAAGTTATCTAAGGTTTAAGACTTAATTATAAGACAAAAATATGTATTATATTCTTAAAAACTGTAAATATAAGAATTGAATGCTGTTTTTTGAAAATGTATGTGGAAATAAATGCAAGTAGCGATCCCATTTTTAGCAAGAAGCGCTTCCGCGCTTTATACAAAATGTGATCGCTACTTGCATTTATTTCCCTATACATTTTCAAAGAACAGCATTCATTTCTATAAGGATTCCATACACTGTTGGCATATTCAAGGTGTGGTCTAACCAAGGCTTTAAATAGTAAACAGAATGACTTATAATCCAACGATTTAAATGTTCTCCGGATGATACCGACAATTTGTATCAACAATGATCAATATAAATATTAATATCAAGTTTCTTTGTTAAAGGTGTAACATGGACAGTCATGAGTGTAATATAATGAAATGTCAGTATCCCAGTTTTGTACTACCCTGCTAAATATTTGTTTCATAGAATAGCTGTTTGATGTACAAACATGTTAGTCAACAGGAGTCATTTGAATTTTACCACTTTTCAGAGTTAAGGTAAAGTTTTTGTCCTAAACTGTTAGTTTGATGATCAGGGTTCTCATTAAGGATTTTTGAAGGCAAGTCCAAAAACTCGTAATTTTTATACGACCGCAAAAAATTTTAGATTGCTATCACGTTGTCGTCGTCGTCTGTAGACAGATTGGTTTCCGGACAATAACTTTAGTTTAAGTGTATGGATCTCTATAAAACTTAATCAAAAGGTTCAATACCACAAAAGGAAGGTTTGGATTGTTTTTGGGGGTAATGGTCCCAATCGTTTAGGAATTAGGGGCCAAAAAGGGGCCAAAAACAAGCATTTTTGGGATACGATTGCTTTCAAGCAATCTGTAGACTTATACCGGTGGCTCAGAGCAATGCCCTCACGTCAATTGTTTTATTCTAAACATTAAGGAAAATCTCACATTCTTATGATTGTCTTGCTTTAAAAGGTAAAAACAAACAATGGGATTGAACTTAAACAACTTTCCTATAATATTCTTTTCATAATCTTCATGTTTGACAATTCCCTTGACTTATATGCGTGTTTTTAACAACACGGAAAATCAGAATTAAGCAGTAGTTATATTTAGTGTTTTTATAAATTTAAAAACACGTCAGAGGGAATTCCCAGTTTTGATAAAATGAGAGTTCTCTGAATTCCGATAAATCTATTTCTGTCATATAAGAACTGAAGTGGAGATTTTCTTATATGTTACCGTTATGAAAATGATATTTGAGATTATACTTCCATAAAGAAATAGAGAACCATCTAGGTCGTTTAATAAACATTTAATATACGTTCTTGCTCCAGGGTTTGTTTTGGAAATTATGCGCATGCGTATAGATTTCTTGACTTCAAGGGGTTTTAGATTGAATGGTTGCTCTGGATTCCCCACTCAATTAATTAATTTATAACTCATTGGATCTTTTCTATGTATGTCTGCTATTGAGGGTTATTGTTGTTGCATAATTTTAAATCATTTGCATTATTTAGATTAAAATTAATTAGTCCACATCGTCAAGTTGTTACTAGAACATCCCTTCAGGCAAAATGGAGTCTTCCATATTATCGTTTCGAGTTGTCTCCCTTCCGGAAGTAAATCCCGTGAGTTCTGAATGAAAAACAATATTAGCTCGTTCTGTCAATAAACGTCGTATAATGTTAAAAACGATCGCAATTTAAACCGTGGAATGTGTACGGAAAGGAGTCATGATCACTGATCCAAAGGAAATTAAAAATTTTAACAGTTAGGAATGGGGTTCCTCCTAGAATTAACGTAGGAAAATAAGTGATAAGATACGAAGTGAAAATACCTTCTCTCACTCTGACTGCTGTCAGTGTGGAAAGTAAACTTGGAATTGATAGTACAAAAATAAAACACAATAGGCCTAAGTGCATTGTTCATACACTTTTATCCGGGATTGGCTATTTTATAACTATTCAGATTACGTAAATTACATTTTACATGTGCAGTGGAATTAGTTTTGAAAATAATATTATCCAGCTACATGTATACATGTGTCAATGAAACAATGGCAATCGTATGTTTGTCAGTCAGTGTTTGACCTTATGCACAGAGTCCCATATAGGCACTTGTTTGTTTATAGCAATAACTATTTGCCACTGAACATTAAGCAACCAATAATCAATTAAACTTAAGGTTAACAGGGGTAATGCCATCATCAGTGTTTAAATACCTGTAACTCAAGGCTAAAGTCTATTTTTCTTTGCAATATAATGTTTTGTCAAATGCTAAAATTTTATCTTTGTGTACATGTTTGCTAAAATTTTATCTTTCTGGATGCTAAAATTTTAGCTTTTGGTCTAAAAAAGAACCAGCTAAAATTTTAGCTCTCCTTTAAATTACTTATTGATTTGAGTTAAACTTTTATCTTATTATACTTTTATTGCTTCAGGACTGATGAAGATTGTACAGCAGAATAAAAATGATTGCTCATTTGGGATTATCTCTTGTCCTTGATATATAGTTAAACAAGTGCAGAGATATTTTTGCCTGAGCTTTTGTTCTTTTTCATCAATGTTCAGAAAGAAGAAATATAGAAGAATAAAGAAAAATTTGGTAAGTTTTTAAATATTGATAAAGTTATAACATTTTGAGGTAAAATTTTAGTTTTTTGCAATATTCTTTAAAAAATCTACTCTTGAGAAAAAAATTTAAAATCCTCCCTTAATTAGAATTTAACTTAATCAATGCAAAACGTTACACATGTGTTCATTTTCTTTCATTCTTCTTTTGTGTTTTTTAGCTACGAGAAACGCTGATCTGTGTGTTTTTAATCAAAATCGATTAAGACTTTAACTGATTTTCTTTTTACTAAGCATATAATAAAACTTTGTGAATGTGTTTTTATGTAATGATGAACATATTTAGATGATAAGTAAGCCATTGCGGATTTTCCCTTTAATTGAAATATTATACCCTCTTAGATGCCTTTACTTTTTTTTGTAGAATGTAAGTGTTCAACGTTCCAGTGCCCATGTTCAACAGACTGTAAACCAGAAGAGATCCATAAATGTTTAGTTAATCCGTGCGATTTAGCAAAGTGCCGGAAATATCCAAAAGCAATATGCTGGTATGAAAATAAGGAAATTATTTTGTTTTATACTTTTAAGGATTTAATATTTAATCAATGATAAATATATAAGATGTTTGATTCATTGAATCCATAGGTTGTATTTGCTGACAACAGGCAAAATTATATGTTATACCTTATTCATATAAAACTTATCTGTGTGATGAATTATCTTGTCCTGGCCATCCAAAAACAAAACTGTGGTTTGCAAATTAAGGATTAATTGTTTTTCATCTTTGAAAAAAATCATAACTTATCAATCATAATTAGAGTATACTTACTTTATATAATAATCTGTACTTTTTATTGGTTGACCACATTCGATAGGCATTTCACAACTAAATTGTATTAACCAATGCCCTGCAACAATCATAATAGCATGAGCTTCCTGTGAAATTCATAAGCATTTTATAAGAAAACAAACTAGAAAAATGTTAACTGGGATTGTATGTTTGTAACCTACAAATGTTATTCTAAGAATTGAATTATTCAATTTGTATTTGTGTAGGGTTGTAAAAGCGTTGAACATGAACACCTTTAAGTAAATAGCGCTTCCGCGCTTCATACAAAAGTGATTTGTGCAACAAAAAATTGAATTGGATTCTTTAATAAATCATATTAAAAAAGAATTTTGTCAAGTAAATACACTGATGTCTTTTTATACCAGCTATTTGCACAGTATCACGTGATAGGGTTAAAAATTATGCACCAAGTTCAAAAGTGAATGTAATAATAACTTCTATAAGGGATGACTGTATAAATATTTTTCCTGTCTACGAAGAAACCACCTAAAAATGTGGTGCACACTGAATAACGCACATAGCGGGTTATTAAACAGTGTGCACCACATTCTTTATGTTATTTGGAATAGATTGACAACATATTACAGTTATTTCTCATCATTTAATTCTAGATTCCATTTTACACAGGCGTAAATCAAGAAAAAAAATTGTGTCTATGATATGATAAACAAACGACGTCAGCCCTATCAGAAGACGTTTTACATCCAAAAATAAATTATTTTGATATAACATTCCAATTTATCTTTATTTACTTTCAGTCCTTCATATTGTGGAGGATGCAAGGCGCTGTGGTTTGTGGACGGGAAACAAGTAAAATGTAATGGAAGGCCTAGGGGTTGATCGCAGTTTTGAGGATTACAGTGCATTTATTAAAGATACATTTCGAATTATGAAGGATTAAAGATTTAAATTTTAAATAGATGTAATAAGTAGGAGTTATCTTTTTTTATTCAATATAAATAAAGCGATGTCGTAAGATTGCCAATGAGACAACTATCCACCAAACTTCAAATAAAGTGGATTAGGCAATTATAGGTCACTGTATGGTTTTCAGCAAAGCAAAACCAAATACAGTATGGTCGGCTTTAAAATTCCTGACAAGAAAAATATGAAACTATTCAATTGAGAAAATTAACGTCTTAATTTAAAACAAACCGATTAATGAGAAATAGATACAATGTATGGCAGACATAAAGCAATGATGTGGTTTTTAACCTTTGCATAGTTTTTTTGTTTGCTATCAATTCTAATAATTATGATATGCTAGTTTGGATTATAATTGTGACAAGGACGAATGTTATATAAAACGAAGAAGGTAAAACATTTGATTGAATTTACATCCTTGAAGGGTTATCATCTACAATATTAATTAATGTACAAGGAATATTCTCTTTTTATCAAAATTAGCTAATACATATCGCTGATTAATAATTCACTTGCATGTGTGCAGCTATAAAAAGAAAAACAGAATGTCAACATTAAAAGTGGTTGAAAAAATGGTGAAACATTAGGTTGACTGATACATCCAACGAAACGCATTCATGTGCAGGTCATGAATGTGACTTACCAAATTAGACTATTTACCGGATTTGTTATAACATAAGCAACACGACGGATGCCACATGTGGAGCAGGATCTTCTTACCCTTCAGGAGCACCTGAGATCACCCCTAGTTTTTGGTGGGGTTCGCGTTGCTTATTCTTTAGTTTGTGTCATGTGTTCTATTGTTTGTCTTTGTGTCTTCTTTCATTTTTAACCAGGCTTTGTCAGTTTATTCGATTTATGAGTTTGACTGTCCATCTGGTATCTTTTGTTCCTCTTTCAAAATGATGATTTACATATTTGTTAACCTATAATATGAAATGCAACAGACCTTGAAAACTCAAATTTCATTTCTACGCTATTTGTTGCTATATTTATATTTAGATCGAATTATTATTCCCTTGCTAATATTCAGCTATTAAAAGCGAAAAAAAAACAGAAAAACCCAAACATGTCAACGTATCAATTGAAAACATAGTGAACCATTTGGCTTTCTGATTCGATCAAACAAAACTCATTCTTGTGCAGGACAAACTTATGATTAACATGTTTTAAACCTACATGTATGATATGAAATTCAACAAACCTAGAAAACTCAAATTGCACTTGTACGCTATTTGTTTTTCTCTGTATTTATATATTGCTTAAACAAACGACAATACCTATTGAATCATTATTTGTACCACATGCACAACTTCATATTATTTTAAATTTGTTTAATAGATATAGGAAGATGTGGTGTGAGTGCTAATGAGACAAATTTCCATCCAAATAACAATTTATTAAAGTAAACCATTATAGGTCAATATACGGTTTCAACACGGACCCTTAGCTCACACCGAACAACAAGCTATAAAGGGCCCCAAAATTAAGACTGTAATAAGGTCAAACGTAGGTCCCGAAAATACATTTTTAACAAAATAAATTGGACTTTTCTTAACTATCTTCGTATCACTTATTTGATGCATATTTAGGAAGAAAACATAGACCTAATTAAATATTTTAGAATTAACTTACTTATGTAAATTCTTATGGACAGTTTATGATACTGCCATTCTTTACGAGATAACATAGTGTAGTGCTTTATGAATTGTGCCGAAAATAAAAATAAGAATGGATTTGATATAATGCGCGTTGTATTTAGACTAAGGCGATATCAAAAAGAATGTAGAAATAATTGTATTAGTACATAGTTTAGGGAAATTTACGATAACTCGTTTCTAAATTGAGAAAAAAAATTCTATAAATATCTTCAAAAATGTCAAAGTCATTCCACCTTTCATCCTATCAAATATTAGAAAGATTACTGAACATTAATCATGACGGGGTTTAAAATGCAGTAAAGTATCAGATTTGGTTTAATTGCAAATTATTATCTTTACCATACAAATTTTACTGTGAAATTAGGTTTCAGCAATGGTTCTTAGTTTATATTTTACCTTCTCCAAATAAAATGCGGACTGAATAAAACACATTTTTTTAGCAATTTGGAAGAAAATTAAATGCTGATTTTAAACAATGTAGCTGTTATCTATTCTGAGTTAATTGTAAGAGTGAGGTTCGTGTTTGTGGTTTTTGACGGACGCTGGTGGTTTCTTTTTGTCATTGTTTTATTTGATTTGTGAAGGTTGCATAACTGTTATCCCTTAGTACCTTAGACTGTTTTGCATAAAATATGTTGTAAAACTTTAAACTGCATTCATATTCATTATACGCAGCTTCGTGTTAATATAATGATTAACATGCTTTATAACATCCTGATAAAGCAACCCAAATACTCATTATCATGTCAATTGCCAGCACTGTATTTTATTAATAAAACTATGGTTTTTAAACATATTTAGTGAGTACATTGGTGCTGGATTTTGATAAAATTCGGTACCAAAAAAAAAGTAGAATTGTTGGATGTTGGTTGGTTTTTGTGTTTGCTTTTTCTTTGTTATATTTTTGTAGTGAATCCTTTTCATTTTATGATGATATAAATTCCATTTTGTGGTGAGTCTAAAATTTCTTGTTGTCATTCTGAGTTTTTTTTTGTATTTTTGAAAAAGCACAGGCATACTTGTTTGAACTCATGATTAAACTCACGAATTCATTTATCGGTTGTACGTATATTCTTTCTTTCAAAGAGTAAGGCAGATAACTCACGTAACTTATGATTTCTTGATTGACAACATATGTAACGTTCGGAGGACGTGTTTTTCAACAGACTGTCGGCATCCCAATGGGAACAAACTGTGCCCCTATACTTGCCGACTTGTTTCTTTATTATTATGAGGCTGACTTCATTCAGGAACTTTTAGGAAGAAAGATAAGAAGTTAGCAATATCCTTTAACTCTACTTTCCGCTATATAGATGACGTTCTTTCACTAAACAATTCAAAATTTGGTGACTATGTGGAACGCATCTATCCCATCGAATTGGAGATAAAGGATACTACAGATACAGTTAAGTCGGCTTCTTATCTTGACTTACAACTAGAAATTGACAATGAGGGTCGGTTGAAAACAAAACTTTACGACAAAAGAGATGATTTCAGCTTTCCAATTGTGAACTTTCCATTTCTAAGTAGCAACATTCCAGCAGCACCTGCATACGGAGTATATATCTCCCAATTGATACGATATTCCCGTGATTGCATTTCCTATCATGATTTTCTTGATAGAGGGTTACTGCTCACAAGGAAGCTATTAAACCAAGAGTTCCAAATGGTGAAGTTGAAATCATCCCTTCGTAAATTTTACGGACGCCATCACGAGTTGGTTGACCGTTATGGAATAACCGTTTCACAAATGATATCGGATATGTTCCTTACGTCGTAACTACAATCCCCTTCCCTTTCATGAATGTGACCTACCGAATTAGACTATTTACCGGATTTGTAATCACATAAGCAACACGACGGGTGCCACATGTGGAGCAGGATCTGCTTACCCTTCCGGAGCACCTGAGATCACCCCTAGTTTTTGGTGGGGTTCGTGTTGTTTATTCTTTAGTTTTCTATGTTGTGTCATGTGTACTATTGTTTTTCTGTTTGTCTTTTTCATTTTTAGCCATGGCGTTTTCAGTTTGTTTTAGATTTATGAGTTTGACTGTCCCTTTGGTATCTTTCGTCCCTCTTTTATGACGCAGATTTTTATACCGAATTCAACTGTGGGCGTTTAGATGCGTTTAATGTGCAATTATTAAAGATATCACGAAATCAAAGACCTAAAACATAAATATAGTAATTGTATACCCCAAAAAGGATGAATTGTAGCATGTTTGATTGTTTTTTGGTTATATTTTTGTTTTGAAGCATTGTATTTTATGATCATATAGCTTTTATTTTGTACCCCTTTTTTTCTTTCTTGGGGTAGGAGGGATAACTCTCGTAACTAACGACGAACGTTTTTATACCGAACTCCGCTTGGGACTTTTAATGTGTCTTATTTTTAAAAAAAACATCGCAAAGTCCCTTAACTTATACATCTAGTAAATTTATCATTTTCATTAGAAACATCGCTTTTATCTGAAATATGAACAGGTTAATTCCGACTTACTGATCTGCTCTAAATCACATGAAAGGCAATTAAATGCTCTATTTTAGAAAATATGTGTACCGTTTTACTCTAGAATATATTCTGCGATATTTAGGACTATATGATATATCAGAATATCAAAATATTCTAAATGTATTAAAGAGAGTTGGAACTCATAACAACTGTAGCTGGATTCTACAAAGGCGTTTGTTTTACAGAATATAATATACATGATATATATACGTAAACCTTTTCATCTTGCTGAGCTATTCAGATGGAAAAAAATACAAACAATTTGTTCAACCATGTGATTGAATGGAATTACATAAAATATGTAGCATTGATATTACATTGTCAAAAAGAATTGGGTTGGTGATTAACATAGTAGTATTACACTGTCTAATATGTCTAGATGTTTAAATAAAATATAAACTATTCATGCTTTGACATGTCACTAGCTTAACACATCTTTAGGGTCTTTCGAATTGTTATAATAAAAGTAGAAATTATTTCGAAAAAATATCAATTATTGTATAATTTTTTTCTAATAGATAACGTGTAATTAGTTTTTCTGTGAGAAAAAATAAATACATTATAGTTTTATGCAGATTAATACGCCATCAGCATTGCATAAAAAAGCACAGCATATGTTGCCTGAAACTTGAATGCGCAAAATTTTGCAGTGGAGTAAGACGTGTTTGAGATGTTAAAATACGTATTATTGTTTTCTCTTCTGCTGTTTGTTGTTGTTACAGAAGGTATGTTTATTGTCAAAAAAATATTTTCTATTTTAAAAGCTATATATCATGTACTTTGGATTTATTAATATTCGTTGAATTTTTGTGGATTTCGTGAGTACAAGAGAACAACAAATTTAAAAACCAAACGATTACCAATTTTGCTTAAAAAAGGGACGAAGATACCAAAGGATCAGTCAAACTCATAAATCTAAAATAAACTGACAACGCCATGGCTAAAAACGAAAAAGACAAACAGACAAACAATATAGTACACCGGACACTAGAATAATAAATAATAAACAACACGAACCCCACCAAAAACTAGGGGTGATCTCAGGTGCTCCGGAAGGGTAAGCAGATCCTGCTCCACATGTGGCAACCGTCGTGTTGCAAATCCGGTAAATAGTCTAATTCAGTAGGTCACATTCATGAAAGGGAAGGGGATTATAGTTACGACGTAAGGAACATATCCGATATTATTTGTGAAACGGTTATTCCATAACAGTCAATCAACTCGTGATGGCGTCCGTAAAATTTACGAAGGGATAATTTCAACTTCATCATTTGGAACTCTTGGTTTAATAGCTTCCTTGTGAGCAGCAACTCTCTATCAAAAAAACCATGATAGGAAATGCAAGCACGGGAATATCGTATCAATTGAGAGATATATACCCCGTATGCAGGTGCTGCTGGAATGTTGCTACTTAAAAACCACGAACTTAGATATCCACATAAATACAAGTATTCCTCTATCCACAAAATTGGTATCCACGAAAATAAATGAATCCACAGTATATACAAAGGTTGTAAAACGTTAACAGGGTTCATAGCTATCTTCACTTTTCTGTAAAAAATCAATAATATGACTGCAATTTCGAAGTGCAATATTTATTTGTTCAGTGAAAATTAAATATAATTGCAAATCGAACTTGCATCGGGTGGTTAAGCGGCAATTTTGTCTAGTAAAAGTTTGCCCTTGTAAACAATGCGTGACAAGTGTTTTAAATGTTTTATTTGTTGTTACATTTCGTTTTGTGTAATTTGTTTGATAATTAATTATGTTTCGCATAAAATATAAAAATGGATGATGGGTATACAAACTAATAGAATGTTATGCAACTTGAATACAAGTGAGAGGTAAGTGATATATTAAAACTGATATAATCCGCCATTTTCTATGTAAAGAAATCCCTGTGTCAGAAACATGACAGTTGGCTTCCATTCGATTGATGTGCTATAGTTTCTAATTTTGACATTTGACAAAAAAAGATTTTCCGATTTGAATTGTCCTTGGAGTTCAGTATGATGGCTGATTTACACTATACACTAATGTAACAACAGAACATACATATTTTCAGTTATAAGTAATATAGGTGCATATATGTTATTTATAAAAACAAATCAATACTAGTACCGATTAAGTCAAAATTCAAAGATCTTACTACTGTGTTAAAAGGATGGATAGATAACGATATGACTACACTTTTGAAGGAGTTATCAGTTTAAATAAGTTGTATCTTAATTGAAAAACCCAATAACCAACATAAGAACAAATAAACTAGTACACTGATATGATATCCCGTCCGCGTAAAGGTTTCTTTACGAACTGACACTTGTTTCAATCCGAATTTACATTGGTAATCCGAAAAGTTTATAGTCCCCATTCAACTAGTACTACCTCGTCATTGCAAGCATAGATTTAGGAATGTGATATTTAAGGAGAACAAGAAAACTGTCCCCTTTTTTGATGTTTTATTATCGTTCGCTAAAAAGTCATCAAAGTATTGACAATACAATAGAAATATAATAATGGCAATACATTGCACGCTGTTACATAGATACGATTTCAAGGAATTGTCAAAGATGGATAAAGTTACAGTTGTGTCGAAACCTTATCAACTATTTGTGGGTGCATTATTAGATAACATTTCAGGTGTCGTCTTAGGCTTATTTGCGAGAAAGCGTGTTAATGTGATCAGATACTTAATTTTCAGTTGTTAAATATTCTAAGCGTTTGTTTTCATAATTAAGACCATTTATAAATTGCTTTCTTTTCATTGAATATATATATTTCGAATTGTTATAATAAAAGTAGAAATTATTTCGAAAAAATATCATCCGGTATTATTGTATAATTTTTTTCTAATAGATAACGTGTAATTAGTTTTTCTGTGAAAAAAAATAAATACATTATAGTTTTATGCAGATTAATACGCCATCAGCATTGCATAAAAAAGCACAGCATATGTTGCCTGAAACTTGAATGCGCAAAATTTTGCAGTGGAGTAAGACGTGTTTGAGATGTTGAAATACGTATTATTGTTTTCTCTTCTGCTGTTTGTTGTTGTTACAGAAGGTATGTTTATTGTCAAAAAAATATTTTCTATTTTAAAAGCTATATATCATGTACTTTGGATTTATTAATATTCGTTGAATTTTTGTGGATTTCGTGAGTACAAGAGAACAACAAATTTAAAAACCAAACGATTACCAATTTTGCTTAAAAAAGGGACGAAGATACCAAAGGATCAGTCAAACTCATAAATCTAAAATAAACTGACAACGCCATGGCTAAAAACGAAAAAGACACAGACAAACAATATAGTACACCGGACACTAGAATAATAAATAATAAACAACACGAACCCCACCAAAAACTAGGGGTGATCTCAGGTGCTCCGGAAGGGTAAGCAGATCCTGCTCCACATGTGGCAACCGTCGTGTTGCAAATCCGGTAAATAGTCTAATTCAGTAGGTCACATTCATGAAAGGGAAGGGGATTATAGTTACGACGTAAGGAACATATCCGATATTATTTGTGAAACGGTTATTCCATAACAGTCAATCAACTCGTGATGGCGTCCGTAAAATTTACGAAGGGATAATTTCAACTTCATCATTTGGAACTCTTGGTTTAATAGCTTCCTTGTGAGCAGCAACCCTCTATCAAAAAAACCATGATAGGAAATGCAAGCACGGGAATATCGTATCAATTGAGAGATATATACCCCGTATGCAGGTGCTGCTGGAATGTTGCTACTTAAAAACCACGAACTTAGATATCCACATAAATACAAGTATTCCTCTATCCACAAAATTGGTATCCACGAAAATAAATGAATCCACAGTATATACAAAGGTTGTAAAACGTTAACAGGGTTCATAGCTATCTTCACTTTTCTGTAAAAAATCAATAATATGACTGCAATTTCGAAGTGCAATATTTATTTGTTCAGTGAAAATTAAATATAATTGCAAATCGAACTTGCATCGGGTGGTTAAGCGGCAATTTTGTCTAGTAAAAGTTTGCCCTTGTAAACAATGCGTGACAAGTGTTTTAAATGTTTTATTTGTTGTTACATTTCGTTTTGTGTAATTTGTTTGATAATTAATTATGTTTCGCATAAAATATAAAAATGGATGATGGGTATACAACTAATAGAATGTTATGCAACTTGAATACAAGTGAGAGGTAAGTGATATATTAAAACCGATATAATCCGCCATTTTCTATGTAAAGAAATCCCTGTGTCAGAAACATGACAGTTGGCTTCCATTCGATTGATGTGCTATAGTTTCTAATTTTGACATTTGACAAAAAAAAAGATTTTCCGATTTGAATTGTCCTTGGAGTTCGGTATGATGGCTGATTTACACTATACACTAATGTAACAACAGAACATACATATTTTCAGTTATAAGTAATATAGGTGCATATATGTTATTTATAAAAACAAATCAATACTAGTACCGATTAAGTCAAAATTCAAATATCTTACTACTGTGTTAAAAGGATGGATAGATAACGATATGACTACACTTTTGAAGGAGTTATCAGTTTAAATAAGTTGTATCTTAATTGAAAAACCCAATAACCAACATAAGAACAAATAAACTAGTACACTGATATGATATCCCGTCCGCGTAAAGGTTTCTTTACGAACTGACACTTGTTTCAATCCGAATTTACATTGGTAATCCGAAAAGTTTATAGTCCCCATTCAACTAGTACTACCTCGTCATTGCAAGCATAGATTTAGGAATGTGATATTTAAGGAGAACAAGAAAACTGTCCCCTTTTTTAATGTTTTATTATCGTTCGCTAAAAAGTCATCAAAGTATTGACAATACAATAGAAATATAATAATGGCAATACATTGCACGCTGTTACATAGATACAATTTCAAGGAATTGTCAAAGATGGATAAAGTTACAGTTGTGTCAAAACCTTATCAACTATTTGTGGGTGCATTATTAGATAACATTTCAGGTGTCGTCTTAGGCTTATTTGCGAGAAAGCGTGTTAATGTGATCAGATACTTAATTTTCAGTTGTTAAATATTCTAAGCGTTTGTTTTCATAATTAAGACCATCTATAAATTGCTTTCTTTTCATTGAATATATATATTTCGAATTGTTATAATAAAAGTAGAAATTATTTCGAAAAAACATCATCCGGTATTATTGTATAATTTTTTTCTAATAGATAACGTGTAATTAGTTTTTCTGTGAGAAAAAATAAATACATTATAGTTTTATGCAGATTAATACGCCATCAGCATTGCATAAAAAAGCACAGCATATGTTGCCTGAAACTTGAATGCGCAAAATTTTGCAGTGGAGTAAGACGTGTTTGAGATGTTAAAATACGTATTATTGTTTTCTCTTCTGCTGTTTGTTGTTGTTACAGAAGGTATGTTTATTGTCAAAAAAATATTTTCTATTTTAAAAGCTATATATCATGTACTTTGGATTTATTAATATTCGTTGAATTTTTGTGGATTTCGTGAGTACAAGAGAACAACAAATTTAAAAACCAAACGATTACCAATTTTGCTTAAAAAAGGGACGAAGATACCAAAGGATCAGTCAAACTCATAAATCTAAAATAAACTGACAACGCCATGGCTAAAAACGAAAAAGACAAACAGACAAACAATATAGTACACCGGACACTAGAATAATAAATAATAAACAACACGAACCCCACCAAAAACTAGGGGTGATCTCAGGTGCTCCGGAAGGGTAAGCAGATCCTGCTCCACATGTGGCAACCGTCGTGTTGCAAATCCGGTAAATAGTCTAATTCAGTAGGTCACATTCATGAAAGGGAAGGGGATTATAGTTACGACGTAAGGAACATATCCGATATTATTTGTGAAACGGTTATTCCATAACAGTCAATCAACTCGTGATGGCGTCCGTAAAATTTACGAAGGGATAATTTCAACTTCATCATTTGGAACTCTTGGTTTAATAGCTTCCTTGTGAGCAGCAACCCTCTATCAAAAAAACCATGATAGGAAATGCAAGCACGGGAATATCGTATCAATTGAGAGATATATACCCCGTATGCAGGTGCTGCTGGAATGTTGCTACTTAAAAACCACGAACTTAGATATCCACATAAATACAAGTATTCCTCTATCCACAAAATTGGTATCCACGAAAATAAATGAATCCACAGTATATACAAAGGTTGTAAAACGTTAACAGGGTTCATAGCTATCTTCACTTTTCTGTAAAAAATCAATAATATGACTGCAATTTCGAAGTGCAATATTTATTTGTTCAGTGAAAATTAAATATAATTGCAAATCGAACTTGCATCGGGTGGTTAAGCGGCAATTTTGTCTAGTAAAAGTTTGCCCTTGTAAACAATGCGTGACAAGTGTTTTAAATGTTTTATTTGTTGTTACATTTCGTTTTGTGTAATTTGTTTGATAATTAATTATGTTTCGCATAAAATATAAAAATGGATGATGGGTATACAAACTAATAGAATGTTATGCAACTTGAATACAAGTGAGAGGTAAGTGATATATTAAAACTGATATAATCCGCCATTTTCTATGTAAAGAAATCCCTGTGTCAGAAACATGACAGTTGGCTTCCATTCGATTGATGTGCTATAGTTTCTAATTTTGACATTTGACAAAAAAAGATTTTCCGATTTGAATTGTCCTTGGAGTTCGGTATGATGGCTGATTTACACTATACACTAATGTAACAACAGAACATACATATTTTCAGTTATAAGTAATATAGGTGCATATATGTTATTTATAAAAACAAATCAATACTAGTACCGATTAAGTCAAAATTCAAAGATCTTACTACTGTGTTAAAAGGATGGATAGATAACGATATGACTACACTTTTGAAGGAGTTATCAGTTTAAATAAGTTGTATCTTAATTGAAAAACCCAATAACCAACATAAGAACAAATAAACTAGTACACTGATATGATATCCCGTCCGCGTAAAGGTTTCTTTACGAACTGACACTTGTTTCAATCCGAATTTACATTGGTAATCCGAAAAGTTTATAGTCCCCATTCAACTAGTACTACCTCGTCAGTGCAAGCATAGATTTAGGAATGTGATATTTAAGGAGAACAAGAAAACTGTCCCCTTTTTTGATGTTTTATTATCGTTCGCTAAAAAGTCATCAAAGTATTGACAATACAATAGAAATATAATAATGGCAATACATTGCACGCTGTTACATAGATACAATTTCAAGGAATTGTCAAAGATGGATAAAGTTACAGTTGTGTCGAAACCTTATCAACTATTTGTGGGTGCATTATTAGATAACATTTCAGGTGTCGTCTTAGGCTTATTTGCGAGAAAGCGTGTTAATGTGATCAGATACTTAATTTTCAGTTGTTAAATATTCTAAGCGTTTGTTTTCATAATTAAGACCATCTATAAATTGCTTTCTTTTCATTGAATATATATATTATAAAATTATTTCAAGGCTGCAGGAGATGCCCGAGAGGAATCGATAAGGTTAAGTGCATTGTCAATCCATGTCGAGGACATAAGTGCAAGGGTGCTAAATGCAGGTAATACATAGTATATCAAAACGAAATTAAAAGAACAAGATATAATTTTTACTAGACTATAGTGCTTTAGTCATGTGCAGCAGGATCTGTTTACTCTTCCGGAGCACCTGAGATAACCCCAAGTTTTTAATCGCGTCTTTAGTTTTCTATGTTTAATCTTGTGGACTAATATTTGTCTGTCTATGAGCTTGAATGTCCCTCTGGTATCTTTTGACCCTGTTTTAGACAAATGCACAACTTGCATTTTTTTGTATATTGGGCAAAAATGAAAAGTCAACATGACCAACAAATATAAAGGAAATGTTAAAACAAAAAGTTTACAACAAACTCAAATAATGTTAAAGATATATCAAGGAAAACAGACTCAATGCTTTAGATTTGATATCAATTAATATAACAGTTTTGTTGTTTACTTCATGATATAGACATAATAGTTTATTTAACCCTGCAAACAAATAAGTTCCTCATTATCCGAATAATCTGTACACTTCAAGAAACTGTACATTCAAAAACTACATGAAAAGAATTTGATGCTGTTATCTGAAATATAGAATATATCGTGTTTAAAACGAAACAAATTCCAACGGTCTGTACAGAAAGTCAAGGTCGTAAAAAAACATGCTCATCGAGACAAATTAAGAACAAATGTTCTTATTGTATGCCTTACGGTGCATTTAGAGATTTGAATAAAAGGAGAAGTTGTATTTACGCCATTGAGGCCTCTGTTCAGCACTTATGTTGTGATTAATATCCGGCGTGTGGTTGGTGCGATCGACTACAATTTTAATCGACCAGGATTGTTAGTTTTCTACCCAAGGTTAGTGGTTTTCTCTAGGCACTGTGGCGTCCACAACAATAAAAACTGACCGCTACGAAAATGCACAACAGTGCTGAAAGTAGCGTTAAAAATCGATCAATATACATTTCTCACACCGAATGACAAACAGAAAAAATAATCAAAATGTTAAATCGATATTAAAAGCTTGACAAAAGATAAACCTCCAGCCAAACATTACATCAAATGGAGTTGGTTATTATTTTTAGGTCCTTTTGCGCTCAAAACAGTGTAGCTGTGGCCATTGATTGACAACCTTAAATTATCCCATTGACTGGGGCAGATTATGTGAACGTGTGTCTGTAACGACAACTGCTCACTACTTACTTATTATAGAATTTAAACTGTGGGGTCACCAAAGGTTCTTAACGCCTTTACTATTAAAATAATTCGAAAAACTAATCAGGAATAACTTTATGTTTTGATTTATATTATTGATATAAATCAAAACATTGTGTTATTCCTGATTAGTTTTTCTAATTTCTTTATTTAGGTGTTGAGAACCTTTTGTGACCCCACAGTTTTAGTGCCTTTAACAAGTACATAGTGAGCAGCGGTTGTTACAGACAAACGTTCACCTAATCTGCCCTAGTCAATGGGATAATTTAAGGTTGTCAATCAATGGCCACAGCTACACTATTTTGAATATGATTCTATTGCAATGACATAACATGTGCAAACGACCATACATGATTTTCACTTGCCATAATGTGATGAACACTTGACATTATATGACGTGAAACTATCCTCAAGGTATGCATGTCTGCATTTAATTTTTTCAAGGGAATGTTTGTTACCATTATATGATCAAATGTTTGTCTTCATTTAACGTGCGTTTTTTTAAAATGATGGGATAAAGGTTTAATGTGTGGACCACTGGACACTATGTGTAAAAAATTGATATATAATGTTTATGAAGTGTAAGGGTTATTTAAATATTTCATCACTGTATTAAATTCTGTTGAAAAATACATCTATACGTTCATTTTAAGGGCAAATTACTGCGGCGGTTGCAATCGGCTGTGGTATACACCAGATGGTAATGATGTAACAAAAAGATGCGGTATGTATTTGATGTAATTTTGCATATTGCTATTTGAGCACTGTGAAAAGTTTAGACTGCACACAGTGTGTATTTCAGTTATACAAATATACATGTAATAAGTGTATGGGACACACCAGAACAAATATTCAATAATTTCTACTTTACTATGGATTATCTCCCATGTTTGATCATCCTATCTAATTCTAGGTGTTGATGATTATTCTACAACATTTGATATTTTTGACGTTAATATCAAGGCAATTCCGAAACGCAATCACTTAAGTATCTCATTCCTACAATCGTTTGCATTCTTTATTTTAGACAATTTATAGAAAATATCCTTAACCCATAAATCAAATCTGTATGCTATAAAGGCTTAAAAAATATCTAGATTTTTATGAAATGCTTCCATAGGACTAGCCCTAGACACATATCATCATGACACATTTAAAAGTGAAAATTTCAGAGATTTCAGAATTTAGCGTAGTTTGACTGCTCTTCGGTCATTAAATCCTCGTGTTGACATTCTACATAGGCTATAATTTTTCATCATTCATTTGTCTTTTCCTGGAAATGTGGTATTTTGCAGTCACGGTACAGTAACTAGGCCATGTCGCAGATTTCGGTACATTTTTTCATACAATTTTGTTCAATTAAATCTCTTATTTAAGACCAATAGATTATTCTTAAAAAAACATTTCAGGAACAAAGAGATAATTTTTTTCAATTTTCAGTTAAAATTCAAAAGCCAAAATTGTATGCAAAATTTTACCGAAATCTGAAAATATTTTACAAATATTACAAGATGTCAGTTTTCGTAGGATTGGAAAAAAAATAGTTTTCACTTTTCCAGTTTCCTTATCTAACAGTACTGTAACTTAGTCTTGAATATATTGTTTAGAATGAAAGTACAACCATAGTTACACCTTGTTATAATGTAAATACTAAGAGAACTGCAGTATCCATAGTTACACCACTGTTCCAGAATAGGGTATGGTTGAGCAATCACACCAATGTTTAGACCCACCTTATTCTTGATTTTGCCTTTCAAATAAAGGAGCCGTAGTTCAGTGGTTTTCGTTATTTCATTATTTAAAGTAGTATGGTTACCTGTAACTGTCTATATCCTTGTTTTTACATTATACATAAGTAGGGTTTTTTTTTGTTACGAGTAAAAAAAACTTTTTTTTATAGAATGTAAGTGTGGATCTACATTCCAGTGTCCAGGATCAACGGATTGTAAACCAGGGGAGCAAATTGTCCAATGTAAAACTAATCCATGTGATGTATCATCTTGTCAAAGACATCCAAATGCAAAATGCTGGTATGAATAATAATAAATAATTCATTTTTTTAATAATGTATTCAATAACAATGATCTTACATGTATGTTTCATTAGACTCCTTTCTTTTGATTGTCTGACATCAATCGGACGGCTTTTAAAATTTGTATTTTTCATATCAAAGCAAGAATAATGACAGCCCTAGCTTCCCGTGAAAACATTACACCAATCCATAGACGAAGAAAAACACAACAAAAATTACATAATTCGTAATAGTTTGCAAAATGGTATGTTTGCAGCATAAACACGTAATTTCTTGAACTGAATGGTTCTACTTTAATTCTATAGGACTATAAAACGTCGAAAGTGTGCATATTTAAAGCGTGAATTGCTTAGACGCCTAATACATAGTGCATTTTGGTCAACGCCTTAACGCTCAATAGAATTACAATAAGGAGAAAGAATTATTTGAATATATAACAAATACTAAATAAACATTGGACAGCTGTCTTCGTATACAAGATTTTCAAACAGTTTCACTTTTCAAAGGTTAAGTAACTGTGTAGCCAGATTGAAACATAATGTAACAATACAAAAAGTTTGCAAATTCATGACTTTGAAAAAAAACTATCTAGTTTAATTTATTGTTTACTTTCAGCCCGTCATATTGTGGCGGATGTATAGCTCTATGGTTTGAGGACGGGCAACTGATTCTATGTAACAAAAAGGGCTGATATCGTTCATAGAAACAGTGCTATTTTCGTAACATATAAGATTAAATATTAAACAAATCATGAATTGGTAGCAGCTATTTTCTATTATTCGTCTTTTTTAAAGTTATGTTCATCACACATCAGCCTTCTTTTTTTTTTGGTTTCCTTTCAATATCGATAATCTTGGCATTATTTGTTAGTATATTTGAGACCAGAAAGGACGTAATATATAATGACAAAAGAAAAGCGTAATATGGAATTTACATCCTAAAGGTCTTTTTTGGTTTGCTAATCCTTTAAATGCCAGTACTAGGTTTTTATATTTCAAAATTACTTGACCACGTGCATCTCCGAAGAGAATGTTTTAGGTGAAGTAAACTACAGTAATGTTTATTACATTTAATTGTTACTATGTAGTTTTGGATTTCTGTTTGGTATCTATTTTTGTCACTCTTCATGCATCTGATGACAAACATCTAGCTACCCTATGTGTAAACACTTTTCATTTACATTTCTCTCATACTGAAGCATGCATTATAAGCTTGATTGCTTATATCAGTGATCATATCATAGATAGGACGTTTTACATAAACACAATATTTAGAAAGCCAAATACCTCACAAGTATATAAGCACGTGAGGTTATCAAAATGACTGAACGTGACAGCAACATTGACATATTACCCATAGTGTAATTAACATTGAGTTATTAGTTCAATATGAAGGCATAATTAGCGGATTTATCATTAGATTAATTTCAGTTTACATTTAAGTTAACTTTTAACAATGATAAATGATCGTTACTTACCTAAATTACTAAGCTACTTTCATACGAATTTTTATCATTACTATTATAACTGTTTGTGTTTCTCTTTTTTAATTCAACATTTGTCTTATTCGTAGTTTGAGATCACCATCAATATTCTGTGGGGTTTTATTGCTTAGTCGTTCGTTTTCAGTGTCTTTTTGTCGTTTTTTATTTGTTTCAAAGGCTTTACATGGTCAATTTGGCAACGACTAATGAGTTTGGAGTTTTTTGCATCATCCGTCTCTCTTTTCAAACACACGAACGAGCCCCCAAAAAATGTGAATCTATGTACAATCAACAGTATGAAAACACATACCTAACATTTTCCTAATGGTACGCAATATAAATAAAAATGAAGATGTGGTATGATTGCCAATGAGACAACCGTCCACAAGAGACCAAAATGACACAGATTTTAACAACTATATGTCACCGTACGGACTTCAACAATGAGCAAAGCCCATACCGCAGAGTCAGCTATAAATGGCCCCGAGTAGTCTATGTTTTACCAAAGTTTTTCACTTATTTACAAGCAATTTACTGGAATAACAAATAAAATGCTACGGTACTATTTGAAATCCAGAGTTACGTCCCTTTTCCATCGATTGTGATATATGTGAACGGGATTTATAATAATTTATTAACAAGCATTATCATGTTTAGAGCTATGTATCAAGATTTTGTTTTATTAAGCTCTGTGTTTCCTTTTACATTTAACTGTTACTCAAAGGAAACCCATCTGGTTACAATTAATTATAGCCTTCACTTTTTCGTGATCATCGAGGCTATACTATCTAAGACAAAAAAACTTTAGAGGAAAGTTGAAGTGCTGATATCAAGGAAAAAGACCCAATGTATTACCATGCCTTGCCATCGATACAAAGCTACATGTATACATGAGAGAACATTTTTAGTTCTTTTCACAGTTAAGGTGGTACATAAAACCAGGGATATAACGCTTTAAAAATCAGCTGAACGTTTTCATCTCGTTCTATTATTAAACAGTTATTATTTTTTGATTGAAATTTCATATACATGACTTTAATCGTTATATATTAAGAATTTCATATATATTCCTTAAAGCGTTATACATTTGGGATTTGCTATTCTTGACATGTATCGTTATATATTTGAGATTCAATATGCATTACTTCGATTGTAATGTATTTGAGAATTCATAATTTATTTCAAAAAGCAAGTACTCTAATTTACCGGGAAAGAATATATGTCATTATGTTTTACTGTTTTTAATTCACTTTCAGAGAATGTATCATACGCGAAACTTTTAGTTCTTCTCAATCATTCAGATGGGAAAAAAAACCAATGTGTTCAACCGTGTGATTCAATGGAATTACATAAAAGATGTAGAAATGAGATTGCATTGTCAAAAAGAATTGGGTCGGCCATTAACATAAGAACATTATCATATTTAACATTTCAAGACGTTTAAATAAAACATGAGTCATTTATGTTTTGGACATGTCACTGACTTAACATATATTTTACTTCTTTTCAATGGGCATAATACAAGTAAAATTAGTTAGAGAATAGCTACATATTTTATCTCTAATTCATATCGAATAATTTTTTTTTGGTGAGGAAATATCAATAAATTATAGTTTAAAGCATAATTAGCATTGCTTATAAACACAGCATATGTTGCCTCACATTTTGTATGAATAGAATCCGTAGTTCAGTAAGACGTGTGTTAACATAATGAAACATTTTATATTGTTTTTAATTCTGCTATTTTTGGTTGTTACAGAACTAGAAGGTATGTCTATTGTATTTCTAACCAAAACTTGATGTCTAATAATTTCTTTGAAAACATAATTTAATGACTCTAAGGCCGTGTTCACATTGACCTAAACTCAGTGTTGTTTAAGTGTAATTCACACGTAAACAAAACACAATTACTTTCTCATTGATAAAACTCAATGTTTACATGTAGTTTAAAACGTGTTTTGTCTACATGCAGTCGATAGTCAATGTGTACCTTGTGTGGGCTAAGTGCCAACAACACTAAGTATTTGGAACAGGAATAAAGTTCTTCACAGGATAATTTATCTAAACCTAGTATATTGCTTTGTTATAAAAAAAAAAACAATCATTTAGGTAGCTTTATTAACCTCTTATCAAGACTCAAAGCATTATCATTGCAAAACACAAAATTCATTGAACATATATTCCCGAATCGACTGGACGTATTCAGAAATATTTGCCACCGGTCTTTACTCAATCAACGATTCACTCATAAATGCATTACTAAAAAAGTGTGCGGTAAATTGTATTTTTTGGCTTGTATCTCATCTGGTAAAATGCACTTAGTTATAATTAAAAAAGCATTAATTTTCAATATACGAACTGTTATTTTAAGCCAAAATCGTAGTTATTAAGAAGTATCTGCATAGTAGTATTTGGTTATTGCTCTTGGTTCAAATTCGTCACCATTGTATTCAATCAAAACTAATTAATTGAGAAAAACACAAATATGTTTCACAAAATCATTAATCGGTTCAATAAATATATATATCTTTTTAAATCTTGCGTCTTTGCGAATGAATGAGTTTAGGTGCAA
Source organism: Mytilus galloprovincialis (assembly GCA_037788925.1). Taxonomy (NCBI): domain Eukaryota; kingdom Metazoa; phylum Mollusca; class Bivalvia; order Mytilida; family Mytilidae; genus Mytilus; species Mytilus galloprovincialis. The sequence continues at coordinate 36,996,207 of CM075343.1, read as the reverse complement.
AAGTGTTTTTGACGCTGTCAATCTTGTTTTTTTCTCAATATTTTACACAATAAGGTATGGGGAACATCTGGATTAGGAATAACAAAAAATTGTTCATCTGGCTGACCAGACATTTTTTTTGTTTGTATAACATTTGGGATCAGAACATTTTTTTAGGAAAAAACCATATCCTCACCCGTTTTGAATTCAAATGGTCGTTCCCTAAATGCTAGAAAATTCGATTCTATGTAATGAGCATTTAAATGACGTATAATGGTTTTAAAGTGTGAACAAATCTTATGTATAAGTAAATAAACAAGGTTTAAAGATGTGAACAAATTTAATGTGAAACCAGAGTGTATATTACAATGTAGTAAAATATTGTAAACATGTTTACTGTACATGGGGTTTGGTGTGAACACTACCTTATTTTCATTTGTTGAGTGAAATTTAAATATGGCAAATCCTACTGGCTGTAGGTAATTATACGACTATTTATAAGTTATGTAATTAATTAAGTATCATATTCAGAAATAAATTGCTATGTATAAAAGTAGATGATGTGCATACTTCAAGTGGACAACAAAGCATACATACATTAACTTGTTTGGAGAATAATCTGGTTACCCTTCCATGCATCCGAAATCAGCAAATATTTTGATTGGCTTCGCGTTGCCTTCTTAAGTTTTCTTTATTGTCCCTTATTTACTATTGCGAGTCTATTGCTTTTTTTTTCTTACATTGTCAGTTTCTTCCGACTTATTAGTTCGAATGCACCGTTGGTGTTATTTTTATTCGATATATCAGAAGAAATTATACGAAGAAATGATCAGTTTACATAGATGTTATTTCAATTGACGGGCTTAATAAACAATATAACCATAAAAATTCATAGACATGCTATCCAAATATCACATTTTAGCCCCACATTTATGGTTGCGATATCGATTGTGTTGCCTAACCTCAATTCATTTTAAGGTGTATTCTGGATGTATTTATCTTTTCATTACCTTTAAATACACCACATTTGAGTAATTATAATAAAGACGATGTGGTATAATTGCCAATGAGACAAGTCTCCCAATGAGACCAAATGACACTGCCCCAACAATCAGCAAAGCACATTGTTGGGGCAGTGTCATTTGCTCTTATAATATACTAGATTATGGAGTGTGTGTCCGAGCGAGAACTGCTCTAGTTCATTACTTTAGGAATATTTATCAAAAAGTAGTATTTCAATATTCAGCCCCATTCTACTATTTAGTCAGCCATCAGTCCTACCCTGATATACCCTATCTTTTTCTGGTAATTAATACTGATAGCGTTTGACATTTTTAGCCGAACAAATTTATCCATTTTATATAACTTTAATTATTGTATGCTGGTTCATATTCTGGACGCCAATCTTTGCTCCTTTATTATATAATTCACTAACAAAACAATTATGAAGCTTAGAAATGGAAAATTACTAAATACTAAACTTGTTCAAAGGGTATCTACACGTCTCAATCTTCAAAATCGGTTATCTAAAAATACTACCATCGCTAACATTTTTAACAATAAAAATCGTGGTTACCCTTCTATCGATAAGTGTCATGCCAAAAAATGACTAACATGTCCCCGTCTTTCCACCAACAATACGGTAAGGTCCACGTTTAATGGTCGCACATTTTCTTTAAATTTTGAAACTGATATAACTTGAAAAACAAACAGTATTATTTATTTACTCACATGAAACAAACCGGGGTGTGGTATTCAGTACGTAGGAGAAACTGGACGATATTTATCTAAACGCACTCAAGAACATCTGTATCGTTTTAAAAGACCCAATAAATTCAAAAGTATCATTTACCAACACCTTAAGAAGCACAACCATCCTTTTAAATATTTAGCAGTTCAACCTTTAGAAGTAGTAAATAAGCAGCCTGGTGAATCGCATTCAAAGTTTGTACGATCACGGAAAATAATTGAATTAAATTGGATTAAAAAATTACAGACAGTTTACCATCTCGGTCTAAATGATAATATCATGGGAATTGGTAATATATCTAGAACCAATTCCGTTAACATTTTGGATATAGTTTCTAAAACTGTTCGTAAAAAACGTTCTCACGGTCGTAGAACAAATCGCAATCAAAGAAAATTTCGGGCCAATCATACCAATATTTCGGACCTAATTTCTATTTCAAAAAACAACGGCAGACATTATCTGTTAACAAAACTCTGTTCGTTACCGGTTAATAAGTTAAATAAAATTTTGGAGGATTGCAACACAATTTCATATAGCAGTCCTAAGTATGAAATTGTTCAAATTATTATGGCATATTGTTATTCTAAATTATTTCCCCAAATTGATCGCCCTGAAGATCATAAAAAACATTTTATTAAAATTAAGTATGTCAATAAAGGCTTTGATTTTATAAATGTTGCCGGTATATTTAACGCCCATTCTGTCAAAGAACAAATTCCTGGATATTTTGACAATACTGAGCTACCTCTTATTTGTTATATTTACAAGAAATCTACCCAAAAATTTGTGTTTAATTATAGTCAATTGTGTAAAGATGTTAATATCAGTGAAAATACACCTACTTCATGTAATTGCAGTAATTCCGAATATATTTATGGACCCATTTCCCATGTTATAACAGGAGATCTTAACATCGTTCAAGACCGAGAGTTAAAATCATTCCTCAGTAAAGGACCTAAATATCGTCCCCCGTCAATTATTAATTGGAATGAGTGTCGTAATATCATCCACGACTCACTCCATACTTACTGTATGAAATGGATAAAACGGGAAAAAGCTGACAAAAAATCTTTGGACTCTTTTTTTAATTCAGTAATGAAGATAGTTGATATACGTATTCAACATTTTAAAGAACATTTTACTATAAACAATAACCACAATAAACCTATTTCTCGTATCAAACATAAAATAAAAGAACTAGCCAAGGAATTTGTTTTTGTCCCGGCCGATAAAGCTGCTAATAATATTATTATTGTTTGACGTAAATTTTACATTGAGGTTCTGAAAAAGGAAATCACCAATTCACCAACATTCCAACTGACTCCATTTTCAGAAAACGAAATCTGTAACAAACATAAACTTTTAGCCACCGCTTTACAAGCAGAGCCAAATACAATGAAAGTCCCAACTATGTATTGGCTTCCGAAGCTACACAAAACCCCTTACAAATATAGATTTATTTCGTCTTCAAGCCATTGTTCAACTACTAAATTGTCTATTCTTCTTACCACCACACTTGGTACAATTAAAAACCTGATAATAAATTGTTCAAATTAGGCCTTCGAAAATAGTGGAATAAATTACTTTTGGAGTGTCAAGAACTCGTTGGAAGTACTTGATAAATTGCATGCTTATATTGGTGATTTTGAATCTGTTCAAAGTTTTGATTTTTCTACCCTGTATACCACATTGCCTCACATTCTCATTAAGAAAAAATTCACACACCTAATTAAATGGGCATTCAAAAAATCAGAATGTGAATATATATGTTCAAACTCTTTTAGGTCATTTTTTAGTAGCAATAAACAAAAAAACTATGTTAATTGGACATGCTTTGATACTATATATGCCCTTGAATTTTTACTAGATAACATTTTTGTTCGCTTTGGGGATTCCGTATATCGTCAGATTATCGGAATTCCAATGGGGACTAACTGTGCACCACTTATTGCGGACCTGTTTTTGTATTGTTATGAGTTACAATTTATGACAAAAATAAGCAAAGACCCATCGAAACAACATCTAATAAACACATTTAATAATAATTTTAGATATTTGGATGATATTTTGGCTCTCAATAATGACGACTTCAGTATGTATATTAATGAAATTTATCCTGTTGAACTTACTTTAAATAAAGCTAATACTAACAATGACCACTGCCCTTTTCTCGATCTTGATATCTATATCACTAATGGAAAGCTGAATACTAAAATTTATGATAAAAGGGATGATTTTTCATTTCCTATCGTTAATTATCCGTTTTTAGATGGTGACGTTCCCTTGTCACCATCTTACGGTGTTTATATATCTCAACTTGCACGATTCGCTCGTGTATGTAACAATGTTTTAGATTTTAACGAGAGAAATTTATGTATTACTGAAAAATTATTACACCAGGGTTTTCGATATCACAAACTAGTCAAAACATTTACTAAATTTTATCATCGGTATAAAGACACCATTCGTAAATATAGCTCAACATGCAGACTTCTAATACGTTCAGGTATTTCACACCCAATTTTTTATGGAAATATTCTTTATAAAGCACAAAGGTGTCAGTATTCACCTCAGAAACTTACAAAACCTTTGAATAGACTTATTAAGAAGGGATATAATTATGATACTGTTGTCAAGTCATTAAAGATTGCATATTTTGGCGTTAATATTGAGTCACTGATAAGGTCTTTGCATCGGAACTAAAGACATTTATTCTAAAAACAGTTGTTGGCATGACACGGGTTATGTTCTTCTCATATATGTTATGATGGTATGATACTAAACCCCTAACGGGAAGGATTGTGCCTGATGTTCATATGATGAAATCATAATCTTTCAGTCAGTTTAATTGAAGTCTGGAGCTGGCATGTCAGTTAACTGCTAGTAGTCTGTTGTTATTTATGTATTATTGTCATTTTGTTTTTTTACTTTGGTTACATCTTCTGACATCAGACTCGGACTTCTCTTGAACTGAATTTTAATGTGCGTATTGTTATACGTTTACTTTTCTACATTGGTTAGAGGTATAGGGGGAGGGTTGAGATCTCACAAACATGTTTAACCCCGCCGCATTTTTGCGCCTGTCCCAAGTCAGGAGCCTTTGGCCTTTGTTAGTCTTGTATTATTTTCATTTTAGTTTCTTGTGTACAATTTGGAAATTAGTATGGCGTTCATTATCACTGGACTAGTATATATTTGTTTAGGGGCCAGCTGAAGGACGCCTCCGGGTGCGGGAATTTCTCGCTACACTGAAGACCTGTTGGTGACCCTCTGCTGTTGTTTTTTATTTGGTCGGGTTGTTGTCTCTTTGACACATTCCCCATTTCCATTCTCAATTTTACATATCGCATAGTCAGCTATGAAAGGCCTCGAAATGACAAATGTAAAACAATTTAATCGAGGAAACTAACGGCCTAATTTATGTACAAAAGATGAACGAAAAACAAATATTTAACACATCAACAAACGAATACCACTGAATTTTAGGCTCCTGACTTGCGACAATCACATACCTTCTATGGCGGGGTATAACATGTAAGCGGGATCCCAAACCTCCCCTTACCTGGGACGGTGGTGTTATCTGAAGTCTTTTTATGTATTTCATGCTGAAGGTATTTATTTTTTTGTTACCTTTTATAATTTATACACCACATTCGAGTAATTATGAAAAAGACGATGTGGTATGATTGTCAATGACACAACTCTCCCAATGAGACCAAATGAGACTGCCCCCAACAATCAGTAAAGCCAGTCAGCTATAACAAATCTCGAAATGACAAATCTAAAACAATTCAATCGAGACTCCTGACTTGTGACATTTATATCATGTAGCAAACTGCAATTGTATAATATTTATTGATTTTAAACTAAATAAATTAAGTCTATGCTTATGGAAGTCGTTTTACATTTTTGTACAATTCTAGAAATTTAATTCAAATTACATTTGTTGGTCATGATGAATTTATAGTATGAAACATGAGAGCTAGGATTGATACGAGTTCACACATATCGTATTATCGTAAAGGTTCATGTGATTTTATTTTGTTTAATAATATAAAAATAAGATTGATTTAATATGTTGTGTTTTAACGACACGTTCAAGCACCGCTTTCGAACTATTTTGTGGCGGCCAGTTTTTATTGGTCGAGGAAGCCGGATTGCCGGAGAAAACCACCGACCTTCGATAGGGTTTTTAACATGTTAGCGGGATCTCAACCCATGTTCATAATTTGCTACTAAATTGCTCTTCTTTTATATGAAATATTTAATTTGACTTGTTTCTAGCCTGCAGGAGATGCTATAAAGGAATCAAGAAGTTTAAGTGCTTGGTAAATCCATGCCGAGGACAGAAGTGCAAGGGTGCTAAATGCAGGTAATATTACTAATATAAAAAGGATCGACATTTAAGATAAATTAAAGTCAATTAGATCAAGTATTACTAACCGACATCGCTTTACACGCATACGATTTATCAAGTGTTAATTTCATTTTGTTTTCCTATCGAAGGTCGGTGGTTTTCTCCGGCAATCCGGCTTCCTCGACCAATAAAAACTGGCCGCCACAAAATAGTTCGAAAGCGAAATCAATCTTATTTTTATATTATTAAACAAAATAAAATCACATGAACCTTTACGATAATACGATATGTATGAACTCGTATCAATCCTAGCTCTCATGTTTCATACTATAAATTCATCATGACCAACAAATGTAATTTCAATTAAATTTCTAGAATTGTACAAAAATGTAAAACGACTTCCATAAGCATAGACTTAATTTATTTAGTTTAAAATCAATAAATATTATACAATTGCAGTTTGCTACATGATATAAATATATTGATGTACTGTAAAATCATATATACAAACATAAATTAATCACTATCATATTTATAAGTACATTTTGAATTGAATTTCAATCACATAAAACTACAGTTAGAAGTGAATTGTTCTGTCTGATGAAAGATAAACAGCGGCAAATGATTTACAGGATGTGTGCTTGGCATTATATAATGTTCAACTATCATTAAATAATTTACATAAATATATTTATATCATGATATGATGATCATGCTTTATCCATTATATGATATTGCTTTCTCCTTTTTTTTGTTTTATTTGTTTGTTTTATTACGACATTTTTGGGGTGCCTTAGACATAATTGGTAACAACGTGATACACCGAGATTCCTATATATCATGTATATAGTGGACATTTTAAAATGTCAGTATATGTTTACTAGTATATATATATACATTTATATGTCTATTTTCAAGGCCAAATTACTGTGGCGGTTGTAATAGACTATGGTACAATGAAGGTGGTAGCGATGTGACCAAAAAATGTGAGGAAAATTTACTGAAAAAGAAACGTGAGTTTTTTATCAACACCAATATCAATTCAGTAATTATATATTTAATAAAAAAAAAATGCATTTGTTTTTGTGATAAAAGCTCAGATAATCAAGCAAGAAAAGATATCATCGATTCATTGGAAACTGTAATGAACCTATAGATGTTTATACTATCAAAAATATATGCTAACTTGGGGATCAACTGTTCTCATCATAACATGAATAGTTAATAACCAGTCGCTAATGTTTTTCCTGTAGAATTCCAATGTCCAAGTATCAACTGTTTACCAGGAGTACCTATCACGCCATGTTTCGCAAATCCATGTGATGTGAATACCTGTACAAACCATCCCAATGCTGATTGTTGGTAAGTGAAAATCTTGTGTAACATAATAATGTTACTTTTGCGTTCACAACACATGTACAATATACCCCTAAACACATATATTTGTCTCACATTATTTAACAAAGAATAGGTCTATTGTTTCAAACATGTAAATTTTCGTCCAAATAAGAATATTGCACAAGCGAGAATTGTACACTGTAATCACATCTGGCGGATTGACGAGATAAATCACCTACATTTCCATATGTCGCTCTATAAACATGATACATATATAACCTTACAATTACATTTTAATGTATACACCAAAATATAGTACCCATCATATTTTCGTTGGATAATATGTGCCAGGCAAAATTAAATAACACTATACACTACAATTTGTATGTATGCAAGTAAATATGGCACACAAGATCATCATGCTGATAGTGAATACTTCTCATTTAACATATCATAGTATTGTTTTCATTTGTTCAATGCTTCAACGACTGAAACAGTTAAATTTTAAGTATGTGTAATACTATGCTAATTTAGCCTTGCATTTCATGTCTTAAATCAATTTGACATATAACAATAGTGGTAAAGTCATGCTCTAACTAGGATTTGAAATTAAATATGAACGAAAGAGCGGCAAATGATACCAAAGGGACATTTAAAGACACGAGTCACAAATAACCAGAAAACATCATAGCAAAATCAAAAGGAAACAACAACATATACAAAGAACAGCACTCAGACAAAACAAAGATAACCAAAGACTGAATAACAGGAACTCCACAGAAAACTGGGTGTTATATTATTAGCTCAAGATATGTAAAGACATCCTACTCCACGTGAAAAGTTAAATAAAGGCAACAGTAGTATACCGCAGTTCGAAATTCATAACTCGATTGAGGAAAAAACAAATCCATGTTACAAAGTAAAACTGAAGCAAACACATCAAATATATGAGGAGAACAACGACACAACAGAAACACAACACTAAAACGCAACACACACAGAAACGAAAACTATAATATAACAATGGCCATATATCTGACTTGGTATAGGATATTTTAAGAAAAAATGGTGGGTTGAACCTAGTTTTGTGGCTAGCCAAACCTCCCGCTTTTATTGCAATATTAGATATAATATTGAATGACAACATTAAGGTTTACGATACATTTTTGATCCCATATTGAAATTTTGATGAAAATTTGCATATGGCTATGTTTTTACTGACTTAATCAAACATGTTAAAAAAAATATAGCTTCATTGCATAATTGACTTATTTTATCAAAATTGGTACAAATAATTTTCATAAGTAATTATGGAAATGTTATAATAAAAACGAGGGTCCATGAACTCGTTTTTAAATTAGATCAATTTGAATGATAAAAATTAGTCGAATAATGTTTTTCTCTCGATAGGTCACAGTTTGACGTCGCGAAATTAACATTTAACGTATGCAACGTCATTACCTCCCCTGTAAGTGTATCGTATGCCCTTAAGAAATAAGTTAAGATACCAATTACATAATTGTCTTTTTCAGTGCTTCGTATTGTGGAGGATGTCATCATACATGGTATGTGAATGGTCTGGTAGTCAATTGCACATAATAAAGAAGAACGCGTATTGTTGTAAAATAAAACTCAGTAAGATATGACAACATATATCTTTGTTTCTTATTTCAAAAAGACATGTGTGTGTTTAATTGCAACAACTGATGCATATAAAACAGACACAATATAGCTTACACAACAATGGTGATATTCTTTCTTAAAGGTTATTTATATAACACGCTTCCTGACTGTTGTAGTCATAAGTCAGAACATCATTTTCACCTTCCTTAGTTTGATTATTTCAACCGGATTATCACAATATGTTTTGTGTATGAAAGAAATAATAACCTGCTCCATTGCAAACAATTCTAATAGTTTATAAAAGAGGGGCGAAAAAAACAGAGGGACATTTAAACACATAGATAAAGAAAATGACAACGCCATGGTTAAAAAAGAAAAATACAAACAGAAAAAACAATAGTTCACAATAAAATTGAGAATGGAAATGGGGAATGTGCCAAAGAGACAACAACCCGACCATTGAAAAAAAACAAGAGCAGAAGGTCACCAACAGGTCTTCAATGTAGCGAAAAATTCCCGCACCCGGAGGCGTCCTTCAGCTGGCCCCTAAACAAATATATACTAGTTCAGTGATAATGAACGCTATACTAGTTTCCAAATTGTACACAAGAAACTAAAATTAAAATAATACAAGACTAACAAAGGCCAGAGGCTCCTGACTTGGGACAGGCGCAAAAATGCGGCGGGGTTAAACATGTTTGTGAGATCTCAACCCTCCTCCCCTATACCTCTAGCCAATGTAGAAAAGTAAACGCATAACAATACGCACATTAAAATTCAGTCCATGAGAAGTCCGAGTCTGATGTAAGAACCTAAGGTACCTGAACGTATAAGAAGTCTGCATGTTGAGCTGTATTTACGAATGATGTCCATAACGATGATAAAATTTAGTAAATGTTTTAACTAGTTTGTGATATCGAAAACCCTGGTGTAATAATTTTTCAGTAATACATAAATTTCTCTCGTTAAAATCTAAAACATTGTTACATACACGAGCGAATCGTACAAGTTGAGATATATAAACACCGTAAGATGGTGACAAGGGAACGTCACCACCTAAAAATGGATAATTAACGATAGGAAATGAAAAATCATCTCTTTTATCGTAAATTTTAGTATTCAGCTTTCCGTTAGTGATATAGATATCAAGATCGAGGAAAGGACAGTGGTCATTGTTAGTATTAGCTTTATTTAAAGTAAGTTCAGCAGGATAAATTTCTTTAATATACATACTGAAGTCGTAATTATTGAGAGCCAAAATATCATTCAAATATCTAAAAGTATTATTAAATTTGTTTATCAGATGTTGTTTCGATGGATCTTTGCTTATTTTTGTCATAAATTGTAACTCATAGCAATACAAAAACATGTCCGCAATAAGTTGTGCACAGTAACTGTTAGTCCCCATTGGAATTCCGATAATCTGACGATATACGGAATTCCCAAAGCGAACAAAAATGTTATCTAGTAAAAATTCAAGGGCATATATAGTATCAAAGCATGTCCAATTGACATAGTTTTTTTTGTTTATTGCTACTAAACAATTACCTAAAAGAGTTTAAACATATATATTCACATTCTGACTTTTTAAATGCCCATTTAATTAGGTGTGTGATTTTTTTCTTAATGAGAATGTGAGGCAATGTGGTATACAGGGTAGAAAAATCAAAACTTTGAACAGATTCAAAATCACCAATATAAGCATGCAATTTATCAAGTACTTCCAACGAGTTCTTGACACTCCAAAAGTAATTAATTCCACTATTTTCGAAGGCCTTATTTGAACAATTTATTATCAGATTTTTAATTGTACCAAGTGTGCTGGTAAGAAGAATAGACAATTTAGTAGTGGAACAATGGCTTGAAGACGAAATAAATCTATATTTGTAAGGTGTTTTGTGTAGCTTCGGAAGCCAGTACATATTTGGGACTTTCATTGTATATGGCTCTGCTTGTAAAGCGGTGGCTAAAAATTTATGTTTGTTACAGATGTCGTTTTCTGAAAATGTAGTCAGTTGGAATGTTGGTGAATTGGTGATTTCTTTTTTCAGAACCTCAATGTAAAATTTTTGTCAAACAATAATAATGTTATTAGCAGCTTTATCGGCCGGGACAAAAACAAATTTCATGGCTAGTTCTTTTAGTTTATGTTTGATACGAGAAATAGTTTTTTTGTGGTTATTGTTAATAGTAAAAATGTTCTTTAAAATGTTGAATACGTATATCAACTATCTTCATTACTGAATTAAAAAAAGAGTCCAAAGATTTTTTGTCAGCTTTTTCCCGTTTTATCCATTTCATACAGTAAGTATGAAGTGAGTCGTGGATGATATTACGACACTCATTCCAATTAATAATTGACGGGGGACGATGTTTAGGTCCTTTACTGAGGAATGATTTTAACTCTGTGTCTTGAACGATTTTAAGATCTCCTGTTAAAACATGGGAAATGGGTCAATAAATATATTCGGAGGTACTACAATTACATGAAGTAGGTGTATTTTCACTGATATTAACATCTTTACACAATTGACTATAATTTAACACAAATTTCCGGGTACATTTCTTGTAAATATAACAAATAAGAGGTAGCTCAGTATTGTCAAAATATCCAGGAATTTGTTCTTTAACAGAATGGTCGTTAAATATACCGGCAATATTTACAAAATCAAAAACTTTATTGACATACTTTATTTTAATAAAATGTTTTTTATGATCTTCAGGGCGATCAATTTTGGGAAATAGTTTAGAATAACAATATGCCATAATAATTTGAACAATTTCATACTAAGAACTGCTATATGAAATTGAGTTGCAATCCTTCAAAATTTTATTTAACTTATTAACCGGTAATGAACAGAGTTTTGTTAACAGATAATGTCTTCCGTTGTTTTTGAAATAGAAATTAGGTCCGAAATATTGGTATGATTAGTCCGAAATTTTCTTTGATTGCGATTTGTTCTACGGCCGTGAGAACGGTTTTTACGAACAGTTTTAGAAACTATATCCAAAATTTTAACGGAATCGGTTCTAGATATATTACCAATTCCCATGATATTATCATTGAGGCCGAGAGGGTAGACTGTTTGTAATTTTTTAATCCAATTTAATTCAATTGTTTTCCGTGATCGTACAAACTTTGAATGAGATAAAAAAAAAACTAAAGACGAAGCAACACGGATCCCACAAAAAGGGAGTGCTCTCATGTGCTCCGAAAGGGTAAGCAGATCCTGCTGCACAAGTGCCACCTTTGGTGTAGCTTATGTTATTATAAACCTGGTAAATAGTTTAATTTGGTAGGTCATATTCTTGGAAAGGGAACGACAGAAGATTGTAGTTAATAAGGAACATATCCGAGCTCATCTTTGAAACGAATATTCCATAACAGTCAACAAACTCGTGATGGCATATGTGGAAGTATTTCAATTTCAGCAGGAAATATATGATAAGAAATAAAACGCTCGTCAATTTCTAGATGAAAGTCAAGATATGAGGCAGGTTTAACTATATCAGTTGTGTCCTTTATCTTTAGTTCGATGAGACAATTGAGTTCAACATAGGTATCAATTTTTTAATTTTTTAGTGAGAGAACATCATCTACTAGTATATAGTGGGAAAAAGTTAAGGGATATGCTAACTGCATTTCTTTCATGCAAACGTTTATGTATGAAATCAAAAGCCAAAATGAATAAGGAGCTAGTCGGCAAGAAGAGGGGCACAGTTTGTTACCAAAAAGATAACTGTTGTTTTTTGAACGATGAAAAGGGGATTTACCCAGTAAGAAGAATGTGATAAACAGTTTGTTACCAAAAAGATAACTGTTGTTTTTTGAACGATGAAAAGGGGATTTACCCAGTAAGAAGAATGTGATAAACAATTCTAGTTTCAATGAACAGAAAACATTCCAATTTTTAACTGCTTATACCTATTGAGTGTAAGCTTCACGTGTCTTTCATTAATTTTTTAATTATGGTAACATTGATTTTTTTTTACAAGGTTGGAATTGTTGTATAAAAGACAGATATCATTATTATAGCAAAAAGAACAGACAACAAGACAAAAACATGAAGAATCGAAATAAATAAGCTGGTGCCCTGTATTCAGAAAAAACAACACGACAAATAATTGTGTATCAAAATCTTGAAAAAAGTTTCCATCGGTATACATAGGAGTATTCATGAATTTTCATCTTATTTCAGATAAAACCTTTCGTGAAAAACAAGTGAGATATAAACAATATAAGAATCATAGAAGATATAGATTTGAAGTTTAAAGCTTTTAGCACCACTTTAAGGATAATCGCTGTATTTTTTTTTTTTGTTTAAAATCACAACCGCTGTTTATCGTACTTATTTTTGCTTGATGGTGTTTGGTTTCAATATACCAGTGACCGAAACCGCGGGCATTTTTATCATTGTCGAACTTTGTCGAAAGTACGTAAACTGTTTTGTAAAAGATTTAGTATGCATGCAGAATGACACGAAAATAAATTGTCCTGTCCCCGAGTAATTATGAAAATTATATCAAAAGTTTAAAATCGAAAGTCTTGTCTATGACTTAAACGTCGGTCTAATGACGGAAACAATATCCGGACGCCTTTTTTCGTTTTTCTCCCAAAATAACCCAAACTGAATAAGTATAAGAATGGATGACAAATGTGATTATGCATAGTAACTATATGACACAGAAGCATGATGATTAATTTATTGCAGAAGAAACACAAGCGACACACAAAATAAGGTCATCTCGTTTAATAGTATAAAAAAATCAAATTACTCTAGATGGCCTGTTCATAACTTTTAAAATGTGTGCAGCTCATTTGATTCTGTTTGCCATATCAATGTGATAATATAGAATGAAATTCAAAACAGTGTGGCTGTGGCCATTGATTGACACATTAAATTCATCCATTGACTGGGACAATTTAGGTGAACGTTTGTATGTAACGACCACTGCTCACTATGTACTTGTTAAAGACACTTAAACTATGAGGTCACCAAAGGTTCTCAACACCTTAATAAAGTAATTCGAAAAATTAATCAGAAATACAACGATGTTTTGATTTATATCAATTATATAAATCAAAACATAAAGGTTATTCCTGATTAATTTTTCGAATTATTTTAAAATTAAAGGTTAAGAAACCTTTGGTGACCCCACAGTTTAAATGTCTATCGTAGGTACGTCGTGAACAGTGGTCGTTACAGACGAACGTTCACGTAAATTGTCCCAGTCAATGGATGAATTTAATGTGTCAATCAATGGCCACAGCCACACTGTTTTGAATTTCATTCTAATACTATTTACTTTTTCAAGATGTGTTAATAAAACAGAAATCATTCATGCCTACACTTGTCTCCAGTTTTACATATCTTTAGTGTCCTTAAAATTGCAGTATAGAGACTTCTCACATATTCACGATTAAAAGTAAAGGTTGCAGGTTTTACATTACCATTATAATACGGGTGGCTATTTTTCCTGGTAAAATCCATTTTGTTGATTCAAATATGTCTATAAAAATAGGCATATCAAAAATATTTTTTATATAAAAACAAAGGGAAAAAGATTATAAAGTACACTTCTGTTCTATACGTTGCTTTCGTTAACCACCACTTTTTCAAACATTTTCGAGGCATTGTTTTAAGTATGCATTTTTTAATGTTCAAAACATTAACATTTGAAGACATTCTTGCAGTATGATAGCTGTAACGATATAATTCAATAATTGTTATTAATTAATGAATATGGCATCATGAAAAAGTCACCGTAGATCATCAAGATTTGCCGGAAAAGAAACTCGTATGAGAACAAATCATGGAAACAAAATCTAGGAGATAGATAAAAACATCATTTGAAGTTTTTATCCAATCTAACAGTTTAACAGAAAATACTGCGACACTTGGGATCACACGAACCAAATAGCAAATGGAATGTACACAAGCGACCTTGCAAGTTAAATGGTCGTCGCTTTTGTGTTCAATAACTTTCTTTTTAATCTGTTTTCAACTAGTACTTTCTTCAGTTGATAATATATATGTATAACTGAATTAATAACCTTCTTATAAATAATCGATGTCAATTGTTTATATACTTTAAAATCATTTGTTAACTGCCAACCTACCAGTGTTGCATTTAGCATTAACAGAATACGAAAGAACTTATGAAATTTGTTTTCAATTTCAGGGGAAGCTATGAATATGGCTGTAGTGATAGTCACATCGGGTGCACTTTATTTTTCAATCTGCTTTAGACGTTCTGGTTTTTAGCTGATAGTATGCATTTTTGATATTACTACGCGTGCCTCTAAGGTAAAACTGAACTAAAATTAGTATGTTTCGAAAAGAAAATGAATGCATTAAGTTTATTTTTTAAGCAACAAAAAATGTATATTTTTTTTCTGCAGGATAAAGTCAATGACTGTCTTTTAAAAATCATGCGGTATTTTACTCGAAATGGCTAAAAGCACGCAGTACACCTATTTCTTAGCCTTGTTCATATACAACTGATATGTGAAGACACTTAACAGTTATTGTCTATATATTTGAGATTTCGTATACCGGCTGACTCTAATCGTTATATATTTTGGGTTAAATTTACATGACTTTCAATTTCATACTGTATCTCAGAATATCGGGAAAGAAAGCATGCCGGTATGTATTTACTACCAGCTACAAATTGCGTCTTTGTCAGAATTAATTGTATGTTTGTTTTGTGTTTTAACTCAGAAGTGTTACATGTATTATGTGTATGTTTACACTGATTTGGACACATGATTTTTTTTATTTTTTTTTTTTTTTTTTTGTTGCATATATATGTTTATTTTGAAAACTATTTGATCTATACAAGGTCAGTGATAGGAATGATTAAATGTGTACCAGAAAAAATATTATCGCAACAGTATGCCCTTGAAAACAAAACTACTCCGATTTATATAAACTTGTGTTTTACTTTTTTTCCTGTTTAGATGCAATATGTTACATAATGTTATTTATATTAGATATGCGTCATTTGATCACGTACACAAATATCACGTTTATAGTATATAAACATCCAAATACATGTCATTTTATTATGAAATTATAAATAGTGAACTATGTTTCGTCTTACAATAGCCTTAGTGGTTATCTTGTTTACTTTTATTACAGAAGGTAAGTCATGTTAAAATGTATGCATCATCAACTAGTAAATTTTAGAGGCCTTATTGCAGATTTTATTTACTTTCTTTACACAAAAAAGTAAAATCACACAAATACTGAATTCCGAGGAAAATTCAAAACAGAAAGTTCCTTAGCAAATGACAAAATCAAATGATAAAACACATCAAACGAATGGACATCAATTTAGAAGATCATTCAGTCAATAGAAGAGAACGGGTCAGCAAAAACTTACCAAAAAATAATATATACATATTCAAATAAATCAAGTACAGTATCAAATGAAATGCCTTGCATTATTTGAATATGTCTACTTTGGAAAACTTGTATTTTATCTAATAGACACTGAAGGTCATAAGTCATGGTCATATTCTTTAACTTTACAATGTAACTGAATAATATCTTTTCGAGAGAAAAAAAAAAACGTTATGATACGATCAAAAGGCACAAATATATTTCTCAACAGGGCACTATTTAAAGAAAGTAAAATCCCTTTTATGAATGATATCGATCTTTATGCTTTAAATAGTTATCAGATGTACCAGGATTATAATTTAATACGCCATATAAAAATATCCTCTACCATTGTCAAATTATTTAAGGACTAACTTATATTGTTTTGTCTATGAAGAAATAACATACAAAATGTGGTACACACTGAATAACTCGAGTACCGGATTATTTTAAATTAAGGTGTGCACCCTATTCTTAATGTTATTTTGATGAGATATTAAAAAAATATTATAATCAGTACTAATGATTAAATTCTAAATTCCATGTTAAGCCAGAGGAAATCGTAAAAAATTTTTGATGACGTCCCCTTGGCATAACTAAACAATGTCTATTAGTTGATGAACAAAACACTGTCAGCCAATCAAAAGACGCGTTACATCCAAAATTAAATTATTTCAGGTTGCTAAGTATGTCCGGAAGGAGTGATTAAATATCGGTGTACAGGAACCCCATGTCGTGGACATCAGTGTGAGGGAGCAGTATGCAGGTAAGTATCCGAGTATACACACATACTTTGTTTAAAGTACCAAATAAAAGTTGATTTGGTTCTCGTAAAATTAATTTGAGATTCTATAGTACATGTACATGATAAGAAATGTGTATGCATTGTATGCAGTTTTACTCATTGCATTCATTATATTTATATATACATATAATGATAATCATAAGATAAATTCTGATGTTTGTGGATAGAGCTAATGATGGTCAAATGTTCGAAAAATACTAAAATGTAAAATAGACAAAATACGGAACTCCAAGGAAAACTGAAAACGTACAGTCCTTTATCAAATGGCAAAATTAAAAGCTCAAACACTTTAAACGATATGAAAACAACTGTCATATTTCTTACTTGGTACATTCTTATGTAGAAGGCGCTCAATTCGGCTTTGTTTTACAGCTAACTTAACCTCTATATTGAGAGGCAGTCGCATAGTATTCTAGTATATTGACAACAATATGTGAGCAAATCAAACAGACATAAATCGTAAAACAGTCAACATTGTGTTATATACCTTATAACTTTAAAAGAAAACAAATAACTTTCCCAATAAAAGTACAACATGGCATAAAGACACTCTTTAGACAAAGTACATAAGCAAAAATAAAAGACAAGGGAGAAAATGGCGAAAGCACTATTACACAATGGCGGGATGTATAAATACCGATCCCCCGTCATTACGACAAATAATCTAAACCCTAAAGGTTAAAAATATTACAAGAAAATTACAATCACTATTAAACATAATAAATTTGTGATTATAATATAATACATGACCATTTGAGGTTATTTTATTCGTTACCTCTGTTGAAACGGATTGAAGTATTTACGTGCTATCTTTTCTTTTCCCAGGAACAACTATTGTGGTGGTGCATGTAGTCTTCTATGGTATGAAAACGGAATGGACGTCACGAAACGGTGTGGTGAGATATAAAAAGTACAAATTACTACCGATCAATGTAGATCTAGAAAAGGAAAATCACAAAAATACTGAACTCCGTGGAAATTAAATACGGAGAGCTCTAATTAAATTGAAAAATCAAAAGCTCAAACACATCAAACAAATGGGCAACAACTGTCATATTCCTGACTTGGTACAGGCATTTTCTTAAGTATAAAATCGTGGATAAAATTTGGATTTATAGGTAGCTAACCCTCTCACTTGTATGACAGTCGCATGCCGTTCTATTATAATGACAACGATGTGTGATCAAAACAAACAGACGAAATGCTCGATTTTATCAACAAACGGAAAGCGATAAGACCAATTTTCATAATCCTGTCTTGGTGCAGGTTTTTTTTTCGGAAGAAAACTCCGAATGAATGGATATGCACATAGTCAAACTTTGATTAATCAGAGTTATTTTTGCCAATTACACTAATTAATAGAGACAGACAGTGCACGAAGAATTTTGAGTTCTATATACATGATATAAATACAAGAATGTAAGTTAAAATTCAAATAATCAAACAGAAAATAAAAAACAGAAAAAAAAATCATAGAAGCCTAATTTAAACCTAGATGAATGTATAATCAAATATACCATAACTATATAATAGATTCAAAGTCGGTAATTTATTTTGTGTAGAATTCCGATGTCCAGGTAGCAATGATTGTTTACCAGGAGTATTTCCAACGCCATGTAAAAGAAATCCATGTGATGGACAAAGCTGCACAGGCCATCTAAACGCCAAATGTGGTAAGCTAAAAACCTGTTCTTACATTAGGATTTCACATTTTCTGTATAAATTAAAACGCATGTACAAATACCATCAAAACACTTAATTCTTAATTGTTTTATATCCCCCTCCCCCAAAAAAAAGAATATATCATTCAGGTTAGAATTTGGTACAAGCGACAATTGTGCATTGTTTTCAAAACTGAAGGATTGCCGTAGATTATCTCATGGCTTCATGTTTATGCATAAATCAATATATGGCCTATAGGAAGATGTGGTATGAGTGCCAATGAGACAACGCTCCATCCAAATAACAATTTATAAAAGTAAACCATATGAGCGCATGTGAGCTCGTGGGTTATTACGTAGTAAACAAAATAGATGTTTACTCACATTTTTTGAAAGTTTATTTATATATGTAGCTTGCAACAGTTTACTAATAATACTGGTTTTTCTTTTCTTTTATTAAAATGCTTTAATTACTAAAACAGAAACAAAAACAAATTCATTTTATGTATTAAAAATTGACTTTTAGCATGAGTTGGAAAGACAGGCTATAATATGGATTTGGAATTACTATTGAACAAAAGAGAGGCCAAATATACTACAAGGGACATTCAAACTCATAAGTCAAAAATAGAAAAACTACGCTATAACAAAAAAGATCAAAACAAAACTGAAAAAAACGACAACAAAAAACAACCACAACAAAGAAAACTAATGACTGAGTAACAGGATTCACACCAAAACCAAAGGTGTTATCATGTTCTCTAGAAAGGGTGAGTAAATACATGTGCCAGGTTGATAAAAATTCTGTTAATATCTTTTTCAGTCCGGTATATTGTGGAGGATGCCATGCCTTGTGGTTTGTGGACGGTGAGAAAGTCACATGCTGAAAATAAAGAAGAAAATGAATTGTCCATCAATAAAACACCTGTTGTTTGATGTGTTTTAGCTTTTGATTAGGAACTGTCCGTTTTGAATTCCCCTCGGAGTTTTGTGATTTTAATGTTTACAGCTACCATATTCCTAAATTTTTACAGTCATTGTACGACGAAAATGGTTGGTTAAACCTGTTTTATAGATAGCGTATCCTCCTACTTGTACATTGTAAGACAGTTGTTAATGATTTCCTCTATTGACAAAATTGAGCTAGCACTCCAAACAGATATATACTAGCATATATATAGCTATACAAAAATTGCAATCAGGCGTTAAAAATTTGTGCAAAACATATATCACAGGCAAACAACAAAACTGAGTAAAGAATTCAAAACAACATACATAAAAGAGGGATGAAAGATACTAGAAGGACAGTATAACTCATCAATCGAAAATAAGTTGACAACGCCAGGACTTTAAAAGAAAAAGAACATACAGACAAACAATAGTACACTAGACACAACATAGAAAACTAAAGACTAAGCAACACAACTCTTACCAGATACTGAGAGGTGATCTCAGGTGTTCCGGAAGGGTAAGCAGATCCTGCTCTACATGATGCACCCGTCGTGTTGCTCAGATTATTACAATCCTGGTAAAAAGTCTAATTTGGTAAGTTTTGTTTTTTAATATATTTAGCATTCACATCTTTTTTGCCTCAAAAGTGAAAAAAAATAACAATTTCAGAGATAATATTTTGAACTACATTGTTTATGTAATGAAATTCTAGAACGAAAAAAGGGGTTAATTGGCAAGAAATTGTTGATGGCACTACATGGATAAAACCAAAGAATTCCAAATATCTGGCAAAAATTCTTAAACAAGTGGAGCGAACATCCTTAAGCTTTAATTTTTTTTTTTGCACAATCCAACAAATAAAGAACATCCGTATACACATTGAGTGTGTCGATTAATAGGGTTTCAACTTGCCACGTGGAGCAGGATCTGATTACTCTTTCGGAGCACCTGAGATCACCCCACGTGTTTGGATGGGTTCGTGTTGGTTGGTCTTTAGTTTTCTATGTTGTGGCTTGTGTACTATCATTTGTCTGTTTGTCTATTTCTCTGTAAGTCATGGCTTTGTCAGGGTTTTTTTAATGAATGAGTTTGACTATCCCCCTGGTATCTTTCGCCCCTCTTTGATATTGTTTCAATTTGTCAGTTGTTGTGGTCTTCTCCTATTTGAATTTGATTTGAAGTTCTGTATTTTTCACATACATTTTTTAGCAGAGTGAAAGATAAGTTATTTGATTGTTGACTGCTTTTCGCTGCATCAGAGTGTAAAAAGAAATAATTCGTACTCTATTTGGTTTTTTAAACATTTTTGATTCGAGCGTCACTGATGAGTCTTTTGTAGACGAAACGCGCGTCTGGCGTAAAAATAAAATTTTAATCCTGTTATCTATGATGAGTTTATTTGAAGGGTAGCGAACAAAAAACATGAGAGGAAAGACAAATTTTGAATAGCCAATAAAAACGCTTGTCCAAATCTTTTACCGTTGATTTGATAAACTGACTAGAGAGATACTAACAAATCTTCGTGTTAAAAAAAATACTGACCTCTTAGCAAATTTAGAAATATGTTTTCCATTAAAACTGACGAAATCAAACGTGACACCAAATCAGCTAACAAAAAGAAAGGACAACAACTGCTATATTGTAAAATTGGTACAGGAATGTTTGTTCAATAACCAAATGGTGGGCTAAGCCCCTTGAGTCACTGATGAGTATTTTGTAGACGAAACGCGCGTCTGGCGTATATATAAAATTTTAATCCTGGTATCTATGATGAGTTTATTGTATGTAAGAGGTTTATAGATTTTGTAGAGCAACCCCAACAATCATAATAATTATTTATTGGTAAATGTGAAAATAAGAGGAATTTAACCTGCTCAGGCGGAAAAGCCTTAATATGTATTTTAAATTTTCAAAACAACGATGAAGACAAAAGTTAGAACAAATCGGATATGAATGTTTTGATATGCATTTATTTGGAATTTATCTCAGCTGTTTAAGATTATATAATATGTAAATATTCATCAGTACTACACAAAACGTTTGTTTAATATACTCCTTTCTTCATCGGCATTGGCATTGGCATACCAGGCTTCATCATGTCCATCATATCCATTGGCATTGGCATTGGCATACCAGGTTTCATCATGTCCATCATTTTCATCTTCATTGGCATTGGCATATCAGGCTTCATCATTTCCATCATTCCCTTTGGCATTGGCATTGGCATATCAGGTTTCATCATTTCCATCATTCCCATTGGCATTGGCATTGGCATATCAGGTTTCATCATTTCCATCATTTTCATTTTCATTGGCATTGGCATGTCTGGTTTCATCATTTCCATCATTCCCATTGGCATTGGCATTGGCATGTCTGGTTTCATCATTTCCATCATTTTCATTTTCATTGGCATTGGCATGTCTGGTTTCATCATTTCCATCATTTTCATTTTCATTGGCATTGGCATGTCTGGTTTCATCATTTCCATCATTTTCATTTTCATTGGCATTGGCATATCAGGTTTCATCATTTCCATCATTTTCATTCCCATTGGCATTGGCATGTCTGGTTTCATCATCTCCATCATTCCCATTGGCATTGGCATTGGCATATCAGGTTTCATCATTTCCATCATTTTCATTTTCATTGGCATTGGCATGTCTGGTTTCATCATGTCCATCATTCCCATTGGCATTGGCATTGGCATATCAGGTTTCATCATTTCCATCATTTTCATTTTCATTGGCATTGGCATATCAGGTTTCATCATTTCCATCATTCCCATTGGCATTGGCATTGGCATATCAGGTTTCATCATTTCCATCATTTTCATTGGCATCATTTCCATCTTTCCTTTCATGTCCATCATTTCTTTCATTTTCATCATGTCCATCATTTCTTTCATTTTCATCATGTCCATCATGCCACCTTTACCGCCCATACCGCCCATCATTTCCATTGGCATATCAGGCTTCATTGGCTTCATTTCCATTGGCATCATAGGCATCATAGGCTTCATTGGCATCATTTCCATCATGCCACCTTTGCTGCCCATACCGCCCATCATTTCCATTGGCATATCAGGCTTCATTGGCATCATTTCCATTGGCATCATAGGCTTCATTGGCATCATTTCCATCATACCATCTTTACCGCCCATACCGCCCATCATTTCCATTGGCATCTCAGGTTTCATTGGCATCTTGTCCATCATGCCACCTTTACCGCCCATACCGCCCATCATTTCCATTGGCATCATTGGTTTCATTGGCATCATTTCCATCATGCCACCTTTACCGCCCATACCGCCCATCATTTCCATTGGCATATCAGGCTTCATTGGCATCATTTCCATTGGCATCATAGGCTTCATTGGCATCATGTCCATCATGCCACCTTTGCCGCCCATACCTCCCATCATCTTTTTCATGCCATAGGCGTTCACGCCAGCCAATAAGGCTACAGATGTTAGCACAAAAAATGATGCCATGTTTTTGAGATTCGACGAAACCTGAAAAACAAGCAGTATTCGTTATAACAGGTACAATGAATAAAATTATCCAGACCACCTCTCTAAATAATAAGCCTCTACTACATTTTTAACTGATATAACAGTTGTATGACGACTCAGTTGTCGTTATTAATTGTTTGTATGCACATTGAACGACAAATTTATGTGACGTATAAAATTTTCTGACGTCAGACACTCAAATCAATGAATGTGTTCGTAGATAGTAGATGCTTTTGTGTTCTGTTAAATTGTTCCGTTTAAAATTGTTATACGATGATGACTGATGTACCAATAGTTTGACTATTTTATTTATTGTGTCTATTTATTTAACGCATCAATGTAAATATATCGGAAATTGATGAGACTGTCATTAAAGTGAGAGGGTTAGCGCTATAGAACCAGGTTTAATCCACCATTTTCTACATTTGAAAATGCCTGTACCAAATCAGGAATATGACAGTTCTTGTCCATTCGTTTTTGATGCGTTTTGTTATTTGATTTTGCCATGTGATTATGGACTTTTCGAATTGATTTTCCTCTAAGTATTTTTGTGATTTTACTTTTTGGAATTCATACTTAATATTGGCATTTCTGTAACCCTATACAAAATGGAAGTGTAGCATGAATGCAATGGCCTTTTTTCAGTGTTGGCGTCAAAATACCACAATTTGTAGTTGCAAATACCCGTAGATGAATAAAAAAGTACGTTTCAGATCAAGAATGTTCGCTTGTCATGTTTTGCATTTTTTTCAGATTTTCGAAATACTCTGGTTTTATCCAGTTGACTGCCTTGCAAAGTTTTGCTCATTGACTCCCATTTTTCTTATTAATCTATTACATGCAAAATTATAAGCCATCTGTTAAAGTCTTATAAAACCTTTATTATTTTTCATTAGTTTTTTAAACCCATGAACTTGCCAATGATAAAGCTATGAAAAATCAAGAGAGAACATTTTCCCCTTTAAATGTCAATGGCTTAAATCTCATAAACAAGAATATTGACCTATAATTTTTTTGCTCTTTTGGTTCTATTAAAAATCCCCAATCTATATATGCTAGTGTTATGAAAAGCTTGTTATTTTGAAACTGAGTAGCGAACCTCCTTAAGCGAACAAAGTGAAAAATTATACATAAGTATGTGTATTACAGATACCAATTTAAATAGCTTTGTTTGTAAAAACAGGAACACGATTCAAGTTTAGTATAGACTGATCTGACAGCAATGTGTTTAAAACTTGTGATAGTCCTTCATTTGATATGGATAAAATAACGTATAGGCAAATATTAACAACAGAAAATGTGTATATATAGCATACGTGATAACATGTTCTAATGATTCGTCTGACTAACAAAACTGGATGGTTTCAAAGATAAATATTACAAGTCAAGTTTTACAGCAGACGATATGTGATATTCAGGTGGCAAAACTCCTAAGGGAATTAACTCTTTATTCGCTTAATATTAATACATACAAATCCAGCTTTTCATTGAACAAAATCGAGTTTTGTATACGGTTATTTATCCAATGAAGTACATCCGTTAAATTGTGTGGTTTAAATTTAGTGAAATGTTATGTTGTTTGCCAAAAGGAAAAGTTAATATTCTGTCATTACTGAATGAAAATTAAACGCGCTAAATTTATCTAAGTCCAAGTGTTGGAAACCCCCTTAAAATTTTATAGTATCTTTGATTGATAGCCTTCTGTATGTTATATACTGTTCTAGATAATTGAATGAAGACATGATTGTTAAAAACTAAAAATCATTACCCATTTTAAGATCATTAATCCGATAAACTGAAATGTTATTGTATGAATCATATTCCAGTAGAGGTAGATATGACATAAAAAGAATGTTATTCTATCTAATTTAGAAAAGTTAACTTTCTTTTTGGAATATGTATTGCTTTAAGTTAACTTACAATGTTGAATACTAAAGGCTGATAAAATGAAAAAAGCTGTATTTCATTTCGGTTTTTTTTTTTTTTGGCATTTTCTAAAAAGTTGTTTTGAATTAAAGTAAATAAATTGTAGTTCTTTTTGAAGAGATATTCCATGTAAAAACCTATTTGATTTCTCGACGATAGTTGTGCCCATTAAATTAGGTTGATTACTAAAGGCTGATAATGAAAAACGCAGTATTTTATTTTGTGTTTACTTTTGACATTTTCTAAAAAGTTGTTTTGAATTAAAATTTGTTTTTGAATTTCCTTTTTGAAGACATATTCAAAAGTAATACCTATTTGATTTCTAGCCGATATTTGTGCCCATCAAATTTATGTTGAATTCTAAAGGCTGATAATGAAAAAGCAGTAGTTTATGATTTTTATTTTTTTTGGCATTTTCTAAAAAGTTGTTTTCAATTAGAATTTGTTTTTGTATTTTCTTTTTGAAGACATATTCTAAAGTAATACCTATTTGATTTGTAGACGATAGTTGCGGCCACCAAATTTATGTTGGATACTTAAGGCTGATAATGAAAACGCAGTACTTTATTTCGTTTATTTTTTTGCATATTCTAAAACGTTGTTCTAAATTTAAATAGGTTTTTGTATTTTCTTTTTGAAGACATATTCCAAAGTAATACCTATTTAATTTCTAGCCGATAGTTGCGCCCATCAACTTTATGTTGGATACTAAAGGCTGATAAGGAAAAATTATAATTTCTTACCTGAGTTTTGACTAGGAGGCAGGTAAGTATCTATGGAAAGCCAAGGAAAGTTCTGCGATCGTTTCAGCCATCACTTGTCTATTTATATAATCGATATATTTTGCTAATTAGGCTCATTATGTAATAAAACATATGTTTTATTCAAAATAGTCCACGAATTTTATTTCCATCAAAATTATGTAATAGTAAATTCACGAAAGATATGTCTGACACCTTTTTTGTCAAATGATACATGTGTAATACATATTTTTTTGTTAGGGTTCATATGTTACATGTTTTTACTTTCTTTTTAATTTGAGTGACATATTTCCCACAGCTAAATGAATACAAAGTGTAAAAATGTTGTAAATATCTACATTTAGCACCATTTGATTATTCAACGCTTTTGTAAATGATTTTACGATTTTTATCTGACAAGTAGTTATTGTCACAGTGGTAGTACATGTTATCGTTTATTGTTGAAAGACAAATGTAACTCTCCTAAATATGTGACGATCTGGTAAAAAATTAAGGTTTTGCGATACAGAAAAGTTCTTTTATTATTTTTGTTTTAAATATTGACTCAAATTACATTTTGAAGGAATTATAAAATTGTTATAAAAAAAGTAAAATCACAGAAATACTGAACTCCGAGGTAAATTCAAAACGGAAAGTCCCTAATCAAATGTCAAACAATAACAAGTCAGGAATATAACAGTTGTTATCCTTTCGTTTGATGTGTTAGGGCTTTCGGTTATGCCATTTGATAAGGGACTTTCCGTTTTCAATTTCCTCTGAGTTCAGTATTTTTGTGATTTTACTTCTTGCATACGTCACATCTTCGTGTCCTTATTTCTGATTTACAGCATCGTTCTACAAATTACTGACATTTAGAGAAAAGACTTGGTTACAAAAAAGTAGTTATTTGTTTATCTTGTTCGAGTTTTTTCTCTTAACAACATCTCAGTTTCATTTAGGTGTTATCAGTAATTTCTGTTTAATGTCATAATGTATGGATCGAAGAATGATTGACCCTGATTGTAAGTAATTCTTATTAAGTTCCTTGTATAAATAAAGGCTAGAGTAGTATACCTCTGTTCGAAAGTTATAAATTGATTGAGAAAAGAGAAAACCGGGTTACAAACTAAAACCGCGGGAAACACGTCAACTTTAAGAGGAAAAATACGAAACGACTATATAACACACACATAAACATACTATAAGATAACAACTGCCATTTTCCTGACTTGGTACAAGACATTTAAGAAACATGGGGGTTGAACCTGTACAAACTAGCTAGATATCAAATAAATCAGTATACTCTCAAGTATATTATTTTATTAGAATAAGGTGTACTTTCAACATAATAAAAAAGATAAATAATTGAATAAAAATAATAAACATAATCTTTTGCAGCACCCATGAGGCATTAAACTTAAAATATAGATATCTGAAGAAATAGAACAAGGTGTACAGGTCTATCAAAATCGTCTCTTTTTGGGTGTACATTAGCCTGTTATAGCAATCGCTATAATAGTAACTACAAATTATTTCAATTTTCCAGGCCAAAAAAGAATAAAGTTAACAGAGTTATTTATCAATGACACAAGCATCATGTATTTTTTTATAATAAAATTGAGAATGGAAATGAGGAATGTGTCAAAGAGACAACAACCCGACCAAATAAAAAACAACAGCAGAGGGTCACCAACAGGTCTTCAATGTAGCGAGAAATTCCCGCACCCGGAGGCGTCCTTCAGCTGGCCCCTAAACAAATATATACTAGTCCAGTGATAATGAACGCCATACTAATTTCCAAATTGTACACAAGAAACTAAAATTAAAATATATTTCATCATTCAATATGGAACCTAACTAACATGACTAACAAAGTGTTATTAAAAGTATTAACTATAAAACGTATGGTACCCTTGTCGACACAATGTACATAAATAGGGTCCTTAGTCTGTGTGTAGTATGTTCTGGATTTAAAAATAATCTGAATACTCGTAGCATATCTTCTATTCCGATCGTCACAAGTTAAGGCCATTAAGATGGTACCTAACACAACAGGGAGACAACTGTGTAAAAATCAGCTAACATTTTAATACATTGTATTAATAGGGAAATATTAAGCTTCTCAATGATAAAAATTAGTGTTTGTCAAACTGCTATATAACCAGTGTAATTTTTCTGATAAAGTGGTTGGTTCAAATTTTTTAAAATTTTTACATTTTTGTCAAAGGGTCAAAGTAAACATTTTGTCAAAATTTTATGAAAATTAAACGAGCCACATTAATATTAGCCAAGGTGCTTGGTACCACCTTAAGATGCTTAGTTCATGAGAGAATTATGTATGGAATGAGACTAAATAGGTATTCAGAAATACCCTACATGTTTTTGTTATGTATCTTTCTCGTACCTCTCCTTTTGCACATACCATATTTGAATATTTTGGTCTTAACTCAAGTTATAAAAATACAAGAAAGAATCATTGAAACATGTTATTTGTTTTGTAATTGCTAAATGATATATTGTATGAGCTAGATAAAGACAACAGTAGTATACCGCTGTTCAAAACTCATAAATCCATGGACAAAAAACAAAATCGGGGTAACAAACTAAAACTGAGGGAAACGCATTTAATATAAGATGAGAACAACGACACAACATTAAAATGTAACACACACAGAAACGGATTAAGCATTAGACAAAATCCTATGAGAATAACAAATATAACATCAAAACCAAATACGTGAATTTGGGATAGATAAGTACAGTGATACGTCTTATAGTAATGTGAATTCACACTCAAAAATAAGAGAAAACAAACGACAAAACGGAAACACAACGTTAAAATGTAACACACACAGAAACGAACTGTACTATAACAATGGACATATTCCTGACTTGGTACAGGACATTTTTAAAGGAAAAAATGGTGGGTTGAAACTGGTTTTGTGGCATGCCAAACGTCCATCTGTTATGGTTATGTGAAATATAACATTTAAATGACAACACAACATTACAGGACTACAATATATATAAATAGGAGAACGCAATTGACAAAGAAACACACGAATAATAGCTAACAAAAGGAAACAAGTTTAAAATTTTAATACGCCAGAAGTGCATTTTGTCCACACAAGACTTACTAGTGACGAAAAAGTTTGAAAGCCGAAACAAGTACAAAGTTGAACAGCATCGAGGACCAAAAGTTCAAAAATGTTGTGCTAAAAACGACCAGTGTTTTTTGTACCAGAACATTCCTATTATTTAGAATAATTTATACTTTTGCAAACAGTAAATTTTATTAAATGACTATACAAAAGATATACATGATAAAACTGAAGTATTAACTAATTACAGGAAACAACCGAAATACATTACATAACCCGACAAAATGCAACACAAATAATAGACACATCTGAATCAGTCTAAACCTCAACGCCAAATGGCGTCATATTTGAAATTGTAAAAAAAGACAAAAACATTACGTCACATTTGAATTTGTAAAACAGATCATCAAAAAATGAAAAATGACGTCACATTTGAATGAATAAGACAGAATTAGGATTGATTTAAGATTATTTGAACTAAATACTGATATTATATTTAATAACAATGCACATTGCAATACTTATTAATAGCAAACTAAGAATGTACCATCAAAAGAAAACTAAACCTTAATGATTAAATATTGAAGTATGTCATAAACTTATAATCAACTATTTACAGTTTTGCTCAAGAGTGAAACCAACAAAGACCAATAGGCTTATGACAGGTCCTAAGTTAGGAATCTGATGTTCAGTGGTTGTCGTTTGTTCATGTGGTCCATAAGTGGTTCTCGTTTCTCGTTTTCTTTAATATAAATTAGACCGTTTGAATGGTTTTACAGTACTGTAGTATTTTGGAATGCCCTACATATATAGCTTGCGTTCGGTGTGAGCTAATGCTCCGTATTGAAGACCGGACTTTGACCTATTATGGATTACATTTATAAACTGTGACTTGGATGAAAAGTTGTTTCGTTGGCACTCATACCAAATCTTCCTATATCTATATTATGTTGTGCACAACATTTTACCAATGTATTAAACCTGAGGTATTTGACTAATTATCAAAAGAATGTCGCTCTTGTCTTTTCAGATATCAATGATTGCTTATGTATTTTCTAAAGTTTTCATCTAATATATGTTTTAATAAACTGCAATGATATCACACATATACATGATGATGCTGGTGGAGTTTTAATTCCCCGAGGGTATCACCAACACAGTAGTCAATACTTTTGTGTTGACTGTAGTTATGATTGATATGTTCTTATTATAAATAAACTGTTAACGACCTTTGATTTTTTCTAAGACTTTTCTACCTCAGGAATAGATTACCTTAGCTGAATTGGCAAAACGTTTTGGAATTTTTGGTCTCCGGTGCTCTCCAACTTCATACCTTATTGTCCTTTTTGACATTTTTTGATTCGAGCGTCACTGACGAGTTTTTTGTAGACGAAACGCGCGTCCGGCGTACATTAAAAATTTCAATCCGGGTATCTATTATGAGTTTATTTGTTTAGATTTAATTTCTTATTGATTCATTATTTAATGAACCCGTGTGTATGTCCACGCCATAGGCGAAGGGAGCATTTAGTATTACCCTTGACCTTCAATTTGTTCGTCGGTCCTTCTGTCCGTCAATTCAGTTTATTCGTCCGTCTTTTGTATTCTCACTCAAGCTAAAGTTTGCCTCGTGCATATATAATAAAACTCATACACAATTTTATGAACCAAAACTAGCAGACAGTACAAGTTCAGGCAAAAAGTCAATAACCAGTCCTGAGTTTTGTCCCTATGTAACTTGAAAAATACTAAGAACCTAAGATATCCGATGGAGTTCGAATTTTGGCTGTGCGTTGTTTACCGTTCTAGAGTACCTTTTTAAATGCAAAGCTTGACCTAGGGTATTCGTGTCGTCAGACACATTCTTCGTTTCTTTTAATTCCGAAACTGATAATGATATTAACAAAATTAAAAATGATTATCGAGGATAAACTGTACGGCATATGTTCTACCTGAAATTGTATTAATTGAATCAACTTGACCTACAATAACACTTCAAAGAACTGATATATTCAGTCTAGGATTATGCCAGGCAAAGACGATGAAAGTGTTTAACGACGACGTTGACTCGCTTTACAACCTTCGCATGCCATGCAGTGGATTAAACACGAAAAAGAAGGCGTGAATACTCTTTCCGAATGAATAAAGGCTGTGAGGTCGTCGATACAAATCAGAATCAAGAAACTGCGTGGGCCAATCAATACCCATGCTTTGTCGATCTTTCAACGCACAAATATTACAAAACACTTGTCCTACCTCCATGACAAATATGTTGTTGTCCCCGAAGATACAGCCCCAAACACACATCGTGTGTGTGCGTGTGTGAATCACATTACATAAACTGCTCGATACATGAATTAGGTGTTAACAAATCACTTGAAAACGCAACATAATCCCAAAGACACTTACTTAAGAGAACATCTTGGATAATCATAGGTATTTTCTATGTTCCTTTGTGATTTCAACTAAAGATGGAAAACTGGGTCCTCCATTACTGTATTAAATAACTAAACTATTATAAATTAAGTGTCCTTACAAAAAACGGTATAGTGCTGGGTCTTCAAAGTACTCCATGGAACCTCTTTCGAAATTATTTACATCTTCTTCATCAGCAATCAAAGCAAGTGGCGTGAATCAGATGTGGGTACTAAAAAATCCCAACAATCAACGAAGAGTACAAACAATCTAAAACTCTTTCATCTTGCATTATTATTCAAATATTTGAATTTTCTTCACTTTACACTAGTTTTCCTTATGCCAAACTAAAAGACAAATTGAAAGAGTTGGTACTGCTAGGTTTGATAATAAAGAATGGTCAACGTAGATACAATTATCTTGTCTTAGGGAGGGACCAAGCCTACAATAATGTATGTACTTATACACTCGTGTCGTTGTTTGCATTCTTTGTGCATGGTCAGTTTCACGTTTTTCTCAGATTGTTAGATTGTTTAATGACGTCTCAAAATCTATTGGATGTGTTTGGATTTTTTTTTTTTTTTTTAATAATTTTTTAATCATTTACTAGAACTAATGATCCTAATAACTATAATTCTCAATAACTGCATATAATTTAGATTGATACTTTGTGTCTTAAGAATATTTGTAAGATGTTTTATGACCTGTGTCGGTCAGATGATCAAAGCCATATTCAAAATTTACAGTTGTTCTTATGATGTACTAAAGCACTCCTGTCCAAGTTTTGAGACAGCTAGAACGCTCTCCCAAATTAGAAGCGGATAACTTAGTGTTTCTTGTTGGTAACTGTCTGTCATATTTATTTTAAGTTTATTGCTTGTACATAAAACAAGTCGTTGGCTTTTTCGTTTGGACCGATGTTACCCTTGCTATACAGTATGGATGTTGATCATTCTTGAATTCTTTACAGCGATGTATAGTTACGTGCATGAAAATCAAATGAACATTGTTTAATAAATGTCGCATTGGCTAATTTACAACAGCTTTTATTTTTATGTTACATGTCGCCGGATATCTGTTTCCTTTTGATGCAACTGTTCTCGCTCCAATTAGAGTTAGCGTGAAAATTTGTATTAAGTGTATCGTTTCTTAAACTTAACTAAACAACTCCACCTGCATATATGATAAACATTTTCCAACTTATTTGTTTTTCCTGAGCATCCAGCAAGTACTCAGACTTTGTTAAACGTCACCAGTGTCTGAGCAGACAATAGATGAACGTTTACTGTTTTGTCTGTTCTTCTTGTGGTATCCAAATGACTTGGCTCGGTACTTACACATCCCGTCATTGTGATATTGTTCTATGTTCCATGGTTGATAATAACATTAACAGTACCAATTTGTCTGCACCAGATGCGCATTTCGACAAATAATGTCTCTTCAGTGATGCTCATGGCCAAAATATGTAAAATCCAAAGCTTATATAAAAGATGTAGAGCTATAATCAAAAAGTTCCAAAAAGTATAGCCAAATCCGTGAAAGGAATCAGAGCTTTGCATGAGGGAGATACATTCCTTAATTTATAATAATTTTAACATTTTGTAACAGCAAATTTAATAACACAAAAAATCCGTATTTTCATGCCAGTACTGGGCTGGTGATACCCTCGGGAACTAACAGTCCACCAGCAGGTTCACAAGTGTTTCTCAAACTGTGAAATGTGAGAATATAAAGATTGAAAGCAGGTTAGTCTACGTTTTTAAAGATAAAATGGACAGAGTCATGTCCGAAGTTTGATCTTTTGTTCATAGTTTCATTTGCTGATAGTCAATGTAGTCGACCCTAGGGTAATGGGGTAATACAATTACTTTCATAGTGGTCTTTATATTAATTAGACCGATTGTTTTCCTATTTAAATTGTTTAACATTAGTCATATTTAGGGACCCTTCATAGCTTACTGTTTGGTTTGAGACAAGTCTTCGTGCTCAGGTCCGTACTGTGACTCTTATATTTAATTGTTAACTTTTTATACATTGTTGTGACTTAGATGAGGAGTTACCTAATTGGTACTCATACCACATCTTCTTAATTGGATTCATCAACCACTTTTTTATAAGAAAATGTCTGCATTTCCATGACAGTTGTTTTCCAATTGTTTGATGTGTTTTAGCTTTTGATCTTGCGACTCTATTTTGTTGGTTTTGTAAGAGTCTATTCATTGAAGATCTTAATTGCTGGAACATAAAAACAACATAATTCGAAGAAAGGCACAAGAACGATGTCAAACAACCAGACAAACCACAGTTAAGAAAATATTAAATGTGAAGGACACCAAAATTAACTTCATTGGATGTGCTCATTGTTGAAGGCAATATAGTTATATGTAGCAGTTTTATGTGTAATTTGGTCTCTTCTGAAGAGTTTTCGCATTGCCAATCATACCACATCTTAGTTTTATACTTCAATAAGTGATGAATATATACCTCTCATTTGCTGAACACGTTTCACAAATGTGCGGCACTTATCCAAAGTACTGCCAGAAAACTCATATACATAAGTGACCTTTTATTGGAAGATTATTACGAAATCTTAAGCTTACTCATTCAAGTAATGTATAATTTGTGCGACTTTTCGAATTTGTCATTCTTATACAAAGTAGTAAAACTTTATTATTAATGATATGTACTTTATTTTGCAATTTATCTTCTACTTATTTTAGATTAATATAATATGTAAATATTCATCAGTATGGAAAATCGTGATTTAATATCCTTTCTTCATTGGCATTGGCATTGGCATATCAGGTTTCATCATGTCCATCATTTTCATCATTTTCATTGGCATTGGCATATCAGGTTTCATCATGTCCATCATTGGCATTGGCATTGGCATTGGCATATCTGGTTTCATCATGTCCATCATTTTCATCATTTTCATTGACATTGGCATATCAGGTTTCATCATGTCCATCATTGGCATAGGCATTGGCATATCTGGTTTCATCATGTCCATCATTTTCATCATTTCCATTGGCATCGGCATATCAGGCTTCATCATTTCCATCATTTTCATTTTCATTGGCATGGGCATATCTGGTTTCATCATTTTCATCATTTTCATTGGCATTGGCATATCTGGTTTCATCATGTCCATCATCTTCATCATTTTCATTGGCATTGGCATATCAGGCTTCATCATCTCCATCATTTTCATTTTCATTGGCATATCTGGTTTCATCATGTCCATCATTTTCATCATTTCCATTGGCATTGGCATATCAGGTTTCATCATGTCCATCATTTTCATCATTTCCATTGGCATTGGCATATCAGGTTTCATCATGTCCTTCATTCCCATTGGCATTGGCATATCAGGCTTCATCATTTCCATCATTTTCATTGGCATCATTTCCATCATTTTTGGCATCATTTCCATCTTCCCTTTCATCTCCATCATTTCTTTCATTTTCATCATATCTTTCATTTTCATCATGTCCATCATTTCTTTCATTTTCATCATTTCCATCATGCCACCTTTGCCGCCCATACCGCCCATCATTTCCATTGGCATATCAGGCTTCATTGGCATCATTTCCATTGGCATATCAGGCTTCATTGGCATATCAGGCTTCATTGGCATCATTTCCATCATGCCACCTTTACCGCCCATACCGCCCATCATTTCCATTGGCATCATAGGCTTCATTGGCATCATTTCCATTGGCGGTGGCATCTTTTTCATTCCATAGGCATTAACGCCAGCCAATATGGCTACAGTTGTTAGCACGAAAAATGAAGCCATATTTTGTGATTTGACGAAACCTTAAAAAAACAAGTATTAGTCTTTATCACTAGAATGTATGAATAATCCAAACAATCAGCATGTTTTGGTTTTTTTTTGTAATTAGCTTAAAATTTTGATAAAATTGCACACCTTATCTAATTTTAATGATATGTAATGAAAAAGATGGGTGGCAGAACAGGTTAGGAAATAGGAAAATGCCTGTCAGGAACATGACAGTTGTTATAAAAAATGTCTGTACCAAGTCATTAATATGACAGTTGTTATACATTCGTTTGATGTGTTTCTGCTTTTGATTTTGCCATATGTTTAGAGACTTTCCGTTTTGAATTTTCCTCGGAGTTCGGTATTTGTTTACATTTTATACTGTCCTTCATGTGTTGGTGTATGCATTTCTCATGAATGTATACCGAGAAATGCATCTAAAACGCACAAAAATTGATGTAGTGATATTTTCATTTAATATTCTAATAAAGATCTCATAATATGTTGAAATGTTCAGCTATTTATGTTTACTCGTTGTTTTAGTAATTGTAAATTGTTATGGTAAATAACCATGTTGAAAATCATATACAAATGTCTTTGTGCAATTAATAATAAAACGCCTTGCATTTATCCAGAAATAGGATTAAATCAATAGGAATATGATTGTAAAGTGTTGCATAATTATATAATATAATAAGAGTTTACTAGTTATTACACTGGTGCATCCGATGTGCCCTCCTTAAATACTTTCACATTTTAATCAGATCAGATCAAACCCAAAGATGAATTGATACATGAATACATGCATTGGTATAAAACCAAAAAGGATACTAAAAGAATAAGTCGTTTATCTGAAATTTATTGTATACGTAATAGATCGTGAACTAAATCTCTATTAATGCATGTACCGATACTGATATAAAAAAAAACATACACAATGTTTTTGTATGTATAAAACCAGTAACATGACAAGTCAAATAAATTTCATAATTAGCACGCAAAATATACAGATAGAGTTGAACTAAACTCAGCATCAAATTTCACTTAAAACGTCATAAAGTGTCTAAGGAATTTTGGTTGTCGACACACCATTTTTATAAAGAAATAGAAAAGGATGATACTTCAATGTTATATAAACAAATGATAAGTCTTTTACAAACTTTTATAAAATATTTGCAAATGGCTAGTCTAAAGGTGGTACCCAATACCTTAATTTTATAAATTAGTTCGTTGAATATTTATAGAATGTTGACAAAATATTTACCTTGACCCTTTGAAAAAAATTAATTAAAGTTTCAAAAAACTTGAACCTCACATTTTATCGGGAAAATCACAATGAATGATATGTATAGCAGTTTATCAAAACACTAATTTGGATTATTGGAAAGCTTCATAATAAAACGTGAACAAATCGTTCAGCTGGATACTATAGAGTTATATCCTTGTACATGCTGTGTTGGTATGTACAACATTTAAGAATACATTTTAGAATCGAAATGCCTTATCAGTATTTCAATATTTTCTTTAATAAAAAGAAGATCTATCTTTTTTAAATTTTATTTCAAAATATACCAACTTAACCCTTATTTGCTTTTCATGTGAAATTCACATCTTTCTAGAGTATCTAATATACTGAAGGCTGATAATTAGTTAATGTCTTTCTTACCTGAGGTTTAACTAGATGACAAGTTAGTATCGATGGATAGCCAAGGAAAGATCTGCGATTATTTCAATCAGCATTTGCCTATTTATAAGATCAATTATTTTTGCTAATTAAGCTTATTACGTAATAAAACATATGTTTTATCAAAATTATGCATGGAAATTTATTTTCATCAAAATTATGTGATCGTCATTACACGATAGCCATGTCTGACACATGTTTGTCATATAATACATCTTTCAACATCATTGAATTAATACTCTAATTTACACAACTATCTTGTTAGAATACATAATATTACTTTTTTTCCATTGACATCTTTCCCAAATATTCCTTATGCATACACCAAATGGTTACATAGTGTAAAAGTGTCATAATTGTTATTATCTTCATTTAAAGCCATCCGAAATGCATTATTATTATTAGTCTACGTTGCCATTGATTTACCATTTCTGATTTAATAGTGTCTCAAGACCAACTATAGAGGTGTTGGATATAGTAGTTTATGGTATGAAGACAAAATTGGCTTTCTAATGTACGTAATAGAACATGTAGAACGATGTAGTGAGCATTATCAGTATTTACTGGTAGGTGAAACGTTCTCTCTTTAACATTTTCTTAAAACTTGGAAATAAAGGCTATTTTCATATCCAAAGAAAAAAATCGTGCATAACCTGCAGGGATATTTTGGTTTATCTTTACCTATTACAGGTAAATGATAAATGTGTATTGTTTCAATATTTCGTAAAAAAACCATTGTTTATTCTGTTAATATGCTACGTTATCAAAAACTTGTTTTAATTTCCTTATATCACACTTGGTCAAGTTTCAGGGTGAAATATCTAAACACGAATTAGTTGATTTCTTAGGGTTAACTAAGAATTGCCTGATGCCTCATCGCTTAATATAACTGAAAATATATCTTGATATATTCCCTATACACTGGTGTATTTTGGTTGGGTTTGTTTTGCTCAGTCTTTACTTTTCCTCATTGTGTAATGCTACTAGTTTCAGGATGCTTTCAATATTATGAATTTGAATATCACTTTGGTATATTTGGCCTGTCTTTTTGCAATTAACATTGGATGTGTACGAATTGATAGTTTAGTCTGAGATGCATGTTTTTTTTATTAGTTTTTAGTGGCTTTGAACTAGCTGTCAGATAACTGCGAGTACTCTCAGATCTGTTCATTGTGTCTTTTTGTGTCGGGATGTATAAGTACCGGGCCACGTCCACTTGTACTTTTGTCCATCTGATGAGTAAAGCCTTTTTCAACTGATTTTTATAGTTCGTTCTTATGTTGTACTGTTATACCACTGTTCAAGGTTAGGGGAGGGTTGGGATCCCGCTTACATGTTTAACCCCGCCACATTATTTATGTATGTGCCTGTCCCAAGTCAGGAGCCTGTAATTCAGTGGTTGTCGTTTGTGTATGTGTTATATATTTGTTTTTCGTTCATTTTTTTTTTTTAATAAATAAGGCCGTTAGTTTTTTCGTTTGAATTGTTTTCCATTGTCGTATGGGGCCTTTTATAGCTGACTATGCGGTATGGGCTTTGCTCATTGTTGAAGGCCGTATGGTGACTTATAGTTGTTAATATCTGTGTCATGTTGGTCTTTTGTGGATAGTTGTCTCATTGTCAATCATACCACATCTTCTTTTTTATATATGTAAGTATCCATATTTTTAAGTGTTTTAAAGAATCATTGAAAGGTATTGGTATTATAAGCTAACAGATCTATGGAGTTAAGTACAACGCTCGATAACCAGAAAACACAATAAAAAGTCTCTTTTTTTGCATTAATAGAATAAGTAACCTATCAATCAAATTTAAAAGGGATAATAAAAACAATAACGAATTTGAATGAACCAGAGCCACTATGTACCTGAACGTTTATTTATTATTAGTATTTTAAGTATACGAATGGAATTACCAAGAAATAGTTCAAGTGTTATTCACATATATTTTCAGATAAAACAATAATATTTGGAAGAATTTGTGAGTGTACGGTATTGAAAGTAATTATGAGGTTATATCTAATACACTCATTACTTACTTATTTACTCTAAGTGTGTTGATCACGAATTAGTTCAATATCAAGATTCATTATACACAATTCAAATTTAATTTGTTAGACAATTTATATCCATGCAATAAATGGTAATGTTATCGATAAATACATCCCTGTCACAAATCAGCCGCCTATAATTCAGAGATTGTTGTTAGGTGATGTACGTCATGTATAATTGTCTTCATTATTTTGTTTATAAAACAAGCCATTAGTTTTCCTGATCGTGTTGTTATATAATTTTTTAACTCTGCTGGATATATAGCATGCTTCACGGTATGGGTTTTGTTCGTGGTTGAAGTTTGTACAATAAATTATAGTTATCAAAGATTAACTTGGTGTACTCTCCGATCTGTATTTATTGTATTTTTGTTGGTTGGATATACAAGTACCCGGCCACGTCCACGCTGTTTACTTTTCATATATGTTTCCATCGGATGAGGTAAATATTTTTCAACTGATTTTTATAGTTCGTTCTTATGATGTACTGTTAAACCAGTTTAGTGGATGTCTTTGTTGATGCGTTTCATATTTGTTGTTCGTTCATTTTTTGTACATAAAGCAGGCATTTAGTTGTCTTGTTTGAAATTTTTTACATTTCTTATTTCGATGCCTTTTATAGCTGACTATGCCTCATGGGCTTCGGTAATTGTCTAAGGCAGTACGGGGACCTACAGTTGTTAATTTCTGTGTCATTTGTTCTCTTTAAGAGAGTTGTCTTATTGGCAATCTTATCACGTCTTCTTTTTTGTAAGTGTAGCGTCCAAATTTGAGAACAAAAAACATTGTTGCCTATTGTTGTATTTTTTGTTAATAAGTGATATTCTAGTTATAAAAGTTACTTTCCCTTTACTTTAATGAACCCCTTCAGGGAATTTGCACGAAACGTAATTGGTGAAAATCTTTGATTATGATGAAAATAAGGAAAACCAGAGTCAACCAATATGGAATGATTCTTTTATTTATTACAGATTTATTATCTTTCATGTAAACAGTTAGAAATTTTGAGTTCAATTGGTGTAAAACTGATAAAACTTGACCTTGATAATCTGGCATTTATTTACCGTAAATGTTCATAATATTACTTTTTTGAAAGAGAACAAGAGTATGTTACTACCGTCAATGTTATAATAGATGCACTTTTATGTTGCATTATGGTTCAGAAAAATGTTAGTTTTCATTGTAGAATTTAGTAGGGTTATCTTTTATTTTGAAGTTAATCTTTTCGTACCTGCATAAAGAGAACTGAACGGAAGGAATTAGTATTTTATTTGGTATAGACATCATTGTAGGTATGAAGAGCGAAACTGTTCTCAGTAATTATATAGCAAAATACGCTGTTTTCGGCATAATGATTAATTGAACGACTGACAAAAGTTAACTGAGAATAATAACGTTTACAGAGATTTAATGGTTTTAGTTACTCTGATTGCAACTCAAAACAAAAACAAAAACACATCTACTTGTACATGAGCTGATAGGACACAGATCACATATTAATGATACAAATTCTGTAATATTATATGAAAAGAAGGAAATTTAAATGCTTTAAAATATTACACTGTTTTTAACTTTTTTTTATCTAAAAATCATAATATTTTTTTTGTTAACCTACGCCAAGTATAAAAGAGAAGATGTGGTGTGATTGTCTATGAGACAGCTCTCCACAATAAACCACAAACGACACAGAAATTAACAAATTTCTGTCACCATACGGCCTTCAACAATGAGCAAAGCCCATACCGCATAGTCAGCTATAAAAGGCCCCGAAATGACAATGTGAAACAATTCAAACGAGAAAACTTACTAAGGTAAATGTATATTTTCTTATTTTAAGATGTATATATTCAAAGTATATATTACTAATACTTATAAAATAAGATTGACATTTATAATGTTTGAATTAATGTATTGAAGTTTGTAGCACCTAACCGGACTTATGAAACGTCATTTGTAATTGAGAAGAACGTTGATGAACCAGGGTTTTGTCAAAAACGCATTTTCTTTTTTCTGAAAAGTTTATCGGAAGATACCAAAAACTTCTTGATAAATATTCCGTTTCAACTTCACAAATACGACATGATGGTATTGTTTAGGTAATGACGTTGTTTATCAGCTTCATTACTTGTTATAGTGTTCTTTTATTTGTATTAGTTTGTTAACTTATACTTTTTAATCAATTTATGTGTTATCCTTTTGGTGTGCCTCGGTATTTATGCAATCTGTGTTATTGTGCTGTGGTTATTTTTTGGCATTCTAGTCTTTCGTTTTCACTCATGTGTTTTTCTATATGCTATTTTACTTTTTTTGTGTGTACACATTTGTTTATTCTATTGTGATTAAGAAACAATGTTGACTGCTGTATCCCATTTTTTTACAATTTGTTTTTCGTTAATTGTATTTTTATATATTATGTCATTATTTTTCAACTAAACTGTTCATGTCGGGGTCTTTTATAGCTGACAATACAGTATCGAACTTTGTCTCATTGTTGATGGTTGTACGTTTGCCTATAGTTACTGGCATTCACTTCATTTAAATTTTGGTAGATAGCTGTCTCATTGGGATTCATACCACATTTCCTTATTTTCATAGGTTTGTTTTACGAAATATAAAGAACATGAAGACAGGCATCTGTATCACTGCAATCCCATAAAGACATTTGTGCCAAATTTTTCAATCTTTTGCAAATTAGTAAACATTTTTTTTTGTTATGAATGATATATACATTTATTTGCAACTAATCTACAACTGTTTAAGATCTATGTAATATGTAAATATTCATCAGTATGGTAATTCGTTGTTTAATATACTCCTTTTTTCATTGACATTGGCATTGGCATATCAGGTTTCATCATGTCCATCATTGGCATTGGCATAGGCATATCGGGTTTCATCATTTCCATCATTTTCATCATCTTCATTGGCATTGGCATATCAGGCTTCATCATTTCCATCATTTTCATTTTCATTGGCATTGGCATATCAGGTTTCATCATGTCCATCATTTTCATCATTTTCATTTTCATTGGCATTGGCATATCAGGTTTCATCATGTCCATCATTTTCATCATTTTCATTGGCATTGGCATATCAGGTTTCATCATGTCCATCATTTTCATCATTTTCATTGGCATTGGCATATCTGGTTTCATCATGTCCATCATTTTCATCATTTTCATTGACATCGGCATGTCAGGTTTCATCATGTCCATCATTCCCATTGGCATTGGCATATCTGGTTTCATCATATCCATCATTTTCATCATTTTCATTGGCATTGGCATGTCAGGTTTCATCATGTCCATCATTCCCATTGGCATTGGCATATCTGGTTTCATCATGTCCATCATTCCCATTGGCATTGGCATTGGCATATCTGGTTTCATCATGTCCATCATTCCCATTGGCATTGGCATTGGCATATCAGGTTTCATCATGTCCATCATTTCCATTTTTCCTTTCATCTCCATCATTTCTTTCATTTTCATCATGTCCATCATTTCTTTCATTTTCATCATTTCCATCATTTTACCTT
The DNA here is from genome assembly GCA_037788925.1 of Mytilus galloprovincialis. NCBI lineage: Eukaryota > Metazoa > Mollusca > Bivalvia > Mytilida > Mytilidae > Mytilus > Mytilus galloprovincialis. The sequence goes on along the minus strand of CM075343.1, from coordinate 36,953,603 downwards.
TCATTTCCATCATTCCACCTTTACCGCCCATACCTCCCATCATTTCCATTGGCATCATTTCCATCATACCACCTTTACCGCCCATACCTCCCATCATTTCCATTGGCATCATTTCCATTGGCATCATAGGCTTCATTGGCATCATTTCCATTGGCGGTGGCATCTTTTTCATTCCATAGGCATTAACGCCAGCCAATATGGCTACAGTTGTTAGCACGAAAAATGAAGCCATGTTTGAGAGTAGACAAAACCTGAAAAAACAAGCAGTACGTATTATAACTGGAATATATAATTAATGCATGAATTGTTTTTTTATTAAACAATTAGCTTTACCTTTGAGATATATTGTTTCTCTAAATTTAATATCTAATGATATGTAATGAACATTCGTCACAGCTCGGCCGATGTCGTACCTCGAAGAGAATAGCGGAGTCATCCGAGGATAGCCGATTGATGTAATGAAGAGAGGTGATTTTCAAAAATATGTTTTTGTAACAGATGGTTGTATTGACCTTGCTTGGGTTTGAACATTTAACGTAAAGATAAATCAAGAAAAGCGTTGGGAACGCACAATAAAGTGTTAATTTCATTTGATATTCAAATAAAAATATCATGCTGTTTTGAAGCGATCAATTAATTAAGTGTTTACGTTATATTAGTAATTGTAAATTGTATAGGTAAATACTCATTTTGACAATCAAATACAAAACTTTGTGCAATAAATCATAAACAGACTGACATTATTGCAATTATTATGATCATATCAATATGAATAAAAATGGAAAGACTTGCATATTCAAAAATGAAATAAGTGTTTACTAGTTTTTTTTCAAATTGGTCGTGCATCCGAAGTGCTCTTCCTTTTTAAACTCATTTAGGAAAAATCAAACCCAAATATGAATACATTCGTGCTCTTTTGATTTATCTTAATCAGGAACAATCAAAACCAAAGTTGATTTCATACTTGATACGTGAGTTGGTATAAGATCAAAAAGGATAGTAAAGGTATAGGTCGTTTAAATAAAATATAAGCGTAGTTAATCGTGAACTAAACGTCTATAAATATATGTATCGATTAAGGTATCTGACAACAAAACTAATTGTTTTATTGTATTTATAACGATCGTTACATGCCTCTTAAGTCAACTAAACTGGATAATTAGTATGCAAAATGTAAAGACAGAAATGAATCAAACTGAGCATCAAGTATAACTTTAAAGCACGCCAAAAAATGTCTAAAGAAATGTATGTGGTCAGCAGATCATTTTTATAAAGAAAAAGAGATAGGGTGATACTTTAATTGTATATAAAAAAATAATAAGTTTTTCCAAACTTTAATAAAATATGAGCAAAAGACTAGACAAAGGTATCAAATACCTTGACTGATAAAAAAAGCTGTTTAATATTTCTAGAAATGTTTGTGACCCTTTGCCAAAAAATATAAATTTCAAAAAACGTTAACCACAGACTTAATCGAGAAATGTTAATGGCTATAAAGCAGTTTATCAAACACTAATTGTGTTCATTGAGAAGCTTCATATTTCTTTTATAACAGAACTTGAATAAATCGGTCAGCTGAATTCTATAGAGTTATCTTCCTATATATGCTGTAGTGTATGTACAACATTAAAGAATATATTTGAGAAATTCGTTATCAGTATGTTATTATTTTCTTTAATCCTAAAATGTTCTACCTTTTAAACATTTTACTTTTATCATAATATACCAACCTAATACGTATTTGCTTTCTATGTGAAAAAAAAACGTATCTTTCTAATGTATATGGTATAATGAAGTCTCAAATTAAGTTAATTTCTTTCTTACCTGAGGTTTAACTAGGTGGCAAGTTAGTATCGATGGATAGCCAAAGAAAAATCTGCAATTGTTTAAACAATCATTTGCTTTTTTATGCAATCTATAATTTTTGCTCATCAAGCTTATTACGTAATAAATGTAATAAATACACGTTTTATTAAAATTATGCATGGACATATATTTTCATCAAATTTGTGTGATCGTCATCACACGATAGCCATGTCTGACACATATTTGTCATACAATACATCTTTTCAACATCATAAAGCTAACACTCTAATTTACACAACTACCTTGTTAGGATTCATAATATAACATGTTTTTTCATTGAGTATTTTTGTCCATTGACATCTACTACATATTCCCATAGATTTCTTCATTCATAAACGTCAATGAATACATATTTGAAATTGTAATTTTCTACATATAAAGCCATTTGACCCACAATCAAATTAACCCCCGTTGCGATGGATATAACAATTTCTGATCTAACAATATCTAAGGGCCAACTATTGAGGTACAGCATGTGTAATTCGACCCACATCATAATAAGTTCCTGTTTCGATGGTTTCAACCATTTCTAATTTTACCATGTTGAAGAGGCAATTATTGTGGTTTATTTTTATTAAGACAAATACGGCTCTGTAAAAGAAAGATGTGGTAAGAAATTACTGGTATGCGAACAGTTACCTCGTTGAGATTTCTGTAAAACTTTGATTTAAGGAATTGTTTAATATGCAAAGAAAGACCTACAGAGATATGTTTGAAATTGAGAATGGAAATGGGGAACGTGTCAAAGAGACAACAACCCGACCATAGAACAGACAACAGCAGAAGGTCACCAACAGGTCTTCAATGCAGCGAGAAATTCCCGAACCCGGAGGCGTTCTTCAGCTGGCCCCTAAACAAATATATATACTAGTTCAGTGATTATGAACGCCATACTATGCTCCAAATTGTTCACAAGAAACTTAAATTTAAAATAATAAAAGACTAACAAAGGCCAGAAGCTCCAGACTTTGGACAGGCGCAAAAAATGCGGCGGGGTTTAACATGTTTATGAGATCTCAACCCTCGCCCCATACACCTAGCCGATGTAGAAAAGTAAACGCATAGCGTTACACTACTATTCCCCATGCTCAGTTGAAAGATACACTCCACCATCTCATTAAACAGAGCTATTTCTATAAAAATGGGAATCGTAGATACAAATTTCTTGTTTTGGGTTACAATAGTTCATACTTCGTGAAGATCCACACAGAATCTACCAGAAAATATACAGCAGATGATATTATCAAAATGCTGCACTTTTTGATTGACAATATATTTGTTGAGTTTGGAGGATTCCTATTTCAACAGACAATCTTTAATTTCACTTTCCGATATTATGATGATGTCCTATCACTGAATAACCCATATTTCAGCCAATATTTGCATCTCATGTATCCCAATGAACTTGAAATTAAGGATACTACTAATACTAGAATGACTGCTTCATACCTTGATCTTTTCCTCAATATTGACATTGATGGACGACTTCACACGAACATCTATGATAAACTGGAGGATTTCAACTTCCCAATTATCAATTTCCCATTTCTCAGCAGTAACTTACCCTCTGCCCCTACGTATGGTGTTTACATATCTCAATTAATACGTTATTCACGTGCATGTTCTCACTATACGGACTTCATATACAGGAGTGTGCTCCTACCGCAGAACCTGCTGCAACAAAGTTATGAGGAGGACAGATTAAAAAAGACACTCCGTACATTTTACGGACACCATCACGAATTGGTTGATCCATACAATGTATCTTTGTCCAAATAATCTATGGACATTTTTACCACGTGTTAGATTGTGGTTTGTCTTTACGTCCTCTGATCTTTTTATTACCGGACGTGACTTATTCCCGAATGTGACTGTTTTGATGGACTTTTTGATCAACAATATATTCGTTGAGTTTGGAGAATTCCTTATACAACAGACAATCGGTATTCCAATGAGTACTAATTGTGCAACCCTACTAGCCAATTTGTTTTTGTACTCGTATGAAGCAGAATTCATTCAAACCTAAGCTTCTAAAAGACAAACAGAAAAAACACCTTGCGAAATTTTTTAATTTCACTTTCCGATATTATGATGATGTCCTATCACTGAATAACCCATATTTCAGCCAATACTTGCATCTAAAGTATCCCAATGAACTTGAAATTAAGGATACTACTGATACTAGCATGACTGCTTCATACCTTGATCTTTTACTCAATATTGACAATGATGGACGACTTCACACGAAAATCTATGATAAACTGGATGATTTCAACTTCCCAATTATCAATTTCCCATTTCTCAGCAGTAACATACCCTCTGCCCCTACGTATGGTGTTTACATATCTCAATTAATACGTTATTCACGTGCATGTTCTCACTATACGGACTTCATATACAGGAGTGTGCTCCTACCGCAGAAACTGCTCCAACAAAGTTATGAGGAGGACAGTTTAAAAATGACACTCCGTAAATTTGACGGACACCATCACGATTGGTTGATCCATAAGATGTATCTTTGTCCAAACTATCTATGGACATTTTTACCACGTGTTAGATTGTGATTTTTCATTACGTCTTCTGATCTTTTTATTACCGAACGTGACTTATTCCCGAATGTGACTGTTTTGCTGAGTGTATATAAAATAAACTCAGCATAGATACCAGGACTAAATTTAGTATATACGCCTGACGCGCGTTTCGTCTACAAAAGACTCATCAGTATATTCGTATTGCTTTAAGACGAGGCACGGTACATTTCCATCCCAAATTAATTTGTTGGGTTTTTATGTTGTGTTTATTGTTGTCATCGGATTTTATCAAATGTCTTAACGTTTGTAGTTGTAAATCGTATTTTTTTCTGTTGTATTCGTGTGTTGTGTTGGGAATAACTACTTATCCAGTTTATCTGGTAGATTTAATTTTGGAACAACGAAATTTACACGATAGATTTGGTTTGCAGTTTGATAACAAGAAACACCCACAAAGCTAAATACTAGTAATGCAATTAATTATCTTATTACTGCTATAATTGAATATAAATTAGTATTATAATTTTAACTGTTATTAATATATGTAAGATATGTCATACAAATCTAATCTTGAATTTCATTCAAATTCTTTCTAAATTTTCGGAACACGTTTTAGAAATTTAAATGTGACGTCACTTTGGGCGTTGCATTGACAATGGCTAACATGGCTGTGATTTTGTAATGTATTCGTGTTTATTCTATAGCTGTTCACCACTGCAGTTAAAGTATGTATATCTATTATAAAGTCATTTTATAAAATTTACTGTTTGCAGAAGTATGTATTCTTTTTGATAATAATGATGTTTTTGTCCCAGGTAGATTGAAGTTTTTGTCCCAGGAGGATAACCCTGATCCCACAACTTTTTGGAACTTTTGGTCCTCGGCGATCTTTAACTTTGTAGTTGTTATGGCTTTCAAACTTTTTACCTCTGAGCATAGCTTTGTGCGCGCGTGTTTGACGTATGAACATACTTTTTTACCTGTTACCTTTTGATGGCTATTATTCGTTTGTTTCTCTGTCCTATATTTTCTCCCATATATCTGTTTATTTATAGTAACCCTGTCGTGTAATGTTATAATTAACACTGCCATTAAAGTGGGAGGTTTGGCATGCCACAAAACCAGGTTCAACCCACCATTTTTTTTAATAAAATGCCCTGTACCAAGTCAGGAAAACGGCCATTGTTACATTACAGTTCGTTTCTCTGTGTGTTACATTTCGGTGTTGTGTCTCTGTTATGTCGTTGTTTTCTCATATTTGATACGTTTCCCTCAGTTTTATTTTGTAACCTGGATTTGTTTTTCACAATCGATTTATGAATTTTGAACAGCGGTATACTACTGTTGCCTTTAACTAATCATTGTCATCCTTCAACGTGCATGTTTGAACTGAAATCTCACTAATACTTTAAAAATAAGTACAGTTCAGGAGATGTTGTTTCGATATCTCAATATCATAAGCATTGATGAGAGCAATCCCGGCGAAGGAAGAACAAAACAATTGCTTCAGCAAAATTGCAGATATCATTCTGATTTGATGTATTCAATACATATTGTTTGAAACAACTAGTCTTATTGCTAATTATAAAACACATGATACGTTTGTCAAAATCACATAAACAAGACTGTTCTATATGTAGGTTTTTAGTTTTGGTCTACGTATCATACATTTTGTCACTGAAGGAGGTAATGTGGGAAGAAGTTTTTAGTTCATAAGAAATAAGTTCTAATTGAAAATTAAAAATTTAAAAAAAATATCATAACGGCTCAAAATGTTTTCGTTACTTCATCTCATTAGTATTTAAAATATCTATATCTTTGTACATTTTACATAAGTAATCCTTATTCCAAACTTAAAGAAAAATTGGATGAATCAATTGGGCTTTGTTTCATAATGTGAACAACCATCGTTGAAACAAAAATATTTTCTTAAGGATAGATTGTACTGGATCATATGTAAAAATAAATGTATACTATTATAAAAATGCTTGATTTATAAAGTATAAATACATTTGATACTACTGGAGGTAATTGTTTTCAAAAGACAATTCGAATTCATATGACCACTCCCTGAGCTTCGGGTGTGCTACTTTATTCATATGAGGACTGTATACATCTTATGAATGAAAATAAGCCGTCATTATCCTTTAACTTCACATTCCGCTTCATATATGGTATTTTATCGTTGAATAATGTAACGTATGGATAATCTGTTAAACGCACATACCGTTAACATGTTTTCACCTCTTTTCTTACTTTGAGGGTCAGTTTGAGAACAAAACTTTACGACCAAAGAGTCCTTTTTAGTTATCTCAATTGTGAATATTTCATTTCGAAGTAGCAACATTCCCCACAAATTATGAAACTAATGTCTCCCAGCTAATACGATATTCTTTAGCTATTATTTCCTATCATGATATCCTGTTCAAAGTTGTAACTCACAAGAAAGCAATCGAATCAAGAGAACCGGGTTGTAAATTTAATTCATCCCTTTTAGAATTATACGGACGCCATGATTTATAGAACGGCACCTCGCTAGGATTAAAGAGAAATTATAATGACAATTTTTTGTCCCCGGTATATAGGTTTCCAGTGCTTGTCTTGATCTTATATATTGTTATATCTCATTCCTATAAATGCTGCGCTTAAAAAAAGTGATATTCAGTACTATTGTGCTACTTACGAATGATTGTAATATTTAAGTACCTGTATTTTACAGTAATTGATTTGTACTTGAAATTTAAGTACTACATATTTTGGGTTGCACGGTTACATTTTCAGCATTTTGAACGTTTGTCTTTTTCAAATCTCATGAAGTTATGATGTTCAAACATGGAATACTGTGATCATTGTTAGTATCATTTTTGTACCAATATTTTGAGTACAAATCAAGTACTGGAAAATACAAGTACCTAAATATTACAATATTTTGAAGTAAAGAAATAGTACTAAATATTACAAGTAAATTTTCAGTACTACAGATGTTAAGTACAGAAATAGTACCTATGCACAAGTAGCTGTGTAAGTCAATGTACGGTCTTAATCACGTAACCATTGGCTGCCACTTAACAGCAAGATAAAAGGTCCCTAAATTGACTAGTGTAAAAAACAATCAAACAGAAAAACAGACAGTTCAATCTATATTAAAAAATGAGAAACGAGAAACACTATGAACTACATAAACAAGTGACAACTACTAAACAACAGGCTCCTAACTTAGTACAGGTAAATAAAATGCAGCGAATTAAAACGTTTTAACAAGTGACCCCTCTTCACTCTAACCTACAACAGTAGACATTACTTTTATAGAAGTAATATTGAACGAATGTATGAGCATACCTCTTATAACACTCATCAAGATTATTCTTTATCAAAATTCAGTATGCATAATGTAATGATAATTTGTTAGACAAGTTGATAATGTAAATGATGATGTTATCAAAATGAAATTAAGCTGATCATAACGGATAAATGTAACTTATTGAATATTGTTTCCCTACAGCAGCAGTTGACAACTAAGCTAGTTTGTTTTATGATATATTGAAGCCGTTGCTTTCACTCAATTTCGAGCAAACGATATTTTTTGATCCAGTGTATTATGGAAGAACTCGTGCACTATAGTACTGATATGTTGTCGTTGCACACTTTCGTCTTTTTCTCGGACTTCTCCAAACTGAATCATTTTGATGTGTACTAAATAATGTCTCAATAGTATCAACATCATTAAATAATTAGTTGTAACTATTTTTGATGTGTTTAAACTTGTTTTCAATAACTGTGAGTACTCTAACATGTCTAAAATGGACACTTTTGGGAAACGGTCTGGTTCTTAGTAACTGTTGTGCTTCATCTCGACCTGATGATACAAGCTTATTTTATCTACAAATAAAAGTTTGTTGTAATGTTTATTTTTTGTATATTGTTTTGTTTATAAAACGGACCGTTGTTTTTCGGATTGAATTACTTTTCAATTTCCTAAACCAGTGCTTTGCAAAGCGTACTAACAGTATTGATTTTCTTGCAGCTTGAAGGCCGTACAAACAAATATAGTTGTTCAAACGTCCATCTATCATATCTATCCCGAGTATATTTTCGCCGTAATGAGATGCTAAAAAAGTGGCATGATGATTGATTGAGTGATATACAAAATTATACTGTCTTTAAAAAAAAAATAGGAAGTAAGTCGGTTTTAGACTACACTGATAGCCACTCAATACAAAAACAAACATCTACATCAGTATCAACTTTACAAATAATACATGATAGTCTTTATATATAGACTCTGGATACTGACGATGTATTTCATCAGAATTTAATAACTGCTTATAGTAATAGTGTTTTATTTGTCTTTGTAAATTATTAATCCTTACTGTTTAGTCCATTTCAGGTAGTATTTTTCTTAGTTTGGCTTATGCTACCATACGTTTTGTTGTTGTTATACAAGTGAGAGGTTTAGATAGCTGCAAAATTAGATATAATATTCCACATTCTATATAAATAATATATGTACCAAGTCAGAAATAAAACAGCCGTTTTCACTTCGTTTGATGTGTTTGGGTTTTCGATTTTGCTCCTTTAAAACAAGGGACTTTCTGAATTAAGTTTTCCTTGGAGGTCGGTACTTTTGATATTTTATTTTCTGAATATAAATTCACTTATGCAATTAGTACCTCATTTGAAGCAGTGAAAAGTAACATGTGGTATTAAATAAGAAATCAAACTAAAGTTGGCATAAAAGTTTTATTTCTTCAAATGATGTTTTCCTTAGTAGTGCAGGTCATTAGTTTAAACTTATCTATCATCATTTTAATTCGAACATTTTGGAGATCTATGTGAAACTGTGACTTACATATTCCCCAGTTGCTAGTTGTCTCATTAGTAAGCATAACACAAATAATCATCATAAAAAAGAAGAGATTATATGTACCTTGTCGACGCACTCGGCTTAACTTTATTTTATATAAATGTGTAAATAAGTAGTAAGTGTATCGTTTTTGGTATGAATTACATTATATATTAGATTGTTGATAGCAAGCATAGACAATAAAATCGAGAATGGAAATGGGGAATGTGTTAAAGAGACAACAACCCGACCAAACCCGACCAAACAGTAGGTAACAGCCGAAGGCCACCAAAGGTATTCATCGCAGCGACACAATTCAAACTTGGAAGTGAACATCTGCTTGCCCATTAAATGAAATGTGTACTGGTTCAGTGAAAATGAACGTCATACTTAACTCCATCATTTATGAACGTACAAGACTAACAAAGACCAATGAACTTTGACTTGGGACAGGCACAAAAAAACGCAGCGGGGTTAAACATAATTTGTGAGATATCTGCCTTCCCTCTATACATGTGGCCAATGTAGAATAAAGAAATAACATTAATATGCACAGTGAAACTCAATTTAAAACAAGTCCGAGTCCGATGTCACAATAGGTAACAAACTAAACGAAGCAAAATAACAATGATACATATATTAATAAAGGACCTCTAGCCGTTACTGACATGCCAGCTTCAGACCTCAATTAAACTAATTGAAAGATGATCTCTTCATCATATAAAAATCAAAAACTATCCCTTCCGATAGGGGTTTAGTATTGTAAAATATATGCTAAAACCTAGCCCGTATCATGTCAACAACTGGTTTTAAATAAATGTGGCTTTTTTATGGTCTTTTTTCGATGTAAAGACCCTTTGAGTTAATAATTATAAAATAACTAATCGAAGAATTCAAATAAAGAAAAAAATATTCCACGAGTGACCGAACAGCACATTAATTCACGAATGCGCGTAGCGCATGATTTAATTATTAGTGTTGTTCGGTCACGAGTTGAATATTTTTCGATATTTGAAATCTTTAATTAGTTATTCTTTTTATTACATTGGCAAATGGTTTCTTTTTAAAGAAATTAATGTAAAACATGCAAGGAACTATATCTTTTTTCTACGCATTCACAATTTGTTTTGATCCGCCGTAATCAACGTCTTGACAACGCCTTTTGTTGTATGACGTCAGAGAGTGAAATAACCACGTTTATTTCACATGTGAAATTATCGCTTTTTATTTAACTGGGAAATCAATGTAATTCATTGCAACCAATGTAATGAAAAACAAATACAAATATATGCAATCGTTAATGTCGTAACTATATATGTTCTAAAAAAGTCTGTTTAAAGGTTCGGTAAGCTTTACAGGTGAATGCCTTTGTAAAGAATAAAAACATTAAAAGATTGGATGTGAGATACCTAAATGTAAATTTTGTCTGCATGTTGATTTATATATTATACTAACGATGTCCTTGAACCGATGATGAAATCTAGTTTGTAATATCGAAAACCCTGTTGTTATAAGTTTTCAATAATACAGATATTACCTTCGATTAAATAAAACACGTTTTTACAAATACGAGCGCATTGAAAAATTTGTCAAAACCATAAGATGATCATCATCGAAAAATTAATAATAAACAATATGAAATGAAAAATCATCCATATTGTCATACATTTTGATATTAGGCTTCCCGTTAAGATATAGATATCAAGATCGAGGAAAGGACAGTGTTCATTGTTAGTAATAGATTTATTTAAAGTCAGTTCGGCAGAAAAGATCTCGTTAGTGTTCATACTGAAGTCGTCCTTATTGAGAGTCAATATATTTGTAGATAAAATTGAGAATGGAAATGGGGAATGTGCCAAAGAGACAACAACCCGACCATAGAAAAAAACAACAGCAGAAGGTCACCAATAGGTCTTCAATGTAGCGAGAAATTCCCGTACCCGGAGGCGTCCTTCAACTGTCCCCTAAACAAATATACCTATTTGTTTGCACAATGACGTGTTATTTGAATCTGACTGTCAATGGCGTCATTACGCTTCAAGCAATGGATGTTGATAGTGTACTGATTTATATTTAGTCTTGGATGGCAGATTATTTTGTTTGTTTTATTTATTATTGGCTTTGAATTATCGGTCAGTAACTGTGAGTATTCGTAGATCTTTACGTTTGTTTTGTTGTCAGTGATGTGTTTATTTTATTTTTTTTGTCTATATACTATCTGATGAATTAAGCCCTTTTCTGCTGATTGTTATTGTTCTTCTACTTTATCACCGCCATCCAAGCTAATTGGAGGATTGGTTTCTTCAAATATGTTACCCCATCATATTCGTTATTTCCTTTTCTTATTCGAAGCCTGTAGTTCAGTGCTTGTTGTTGGTTCGTGTCTGTTAAGTTTGTTTATCGTTCAATTTAATGTTATAAATTATGTCGTAATTTTTTTACAATTAAACTGCTATATATTTTTCATCTTGGTATCTTTTATAGTTGTTTGTACATTTTTTTTTCATATTGTCGAACTCTGTACGGTTGCCTATTATGGCTTGCATCCATTTGCCTTTTATGGCTTGCATCCATTTCATTGGAACTTTGATAAATAAAGGCAATAGTAATACAACGCTGTTCAAAAGTCATAAATCGATTGAGGTAAATAGTTGTCTCATCGGCCATCATACCACAACTTCTTATCATTATGTTTACGAAAAATCTAGCGCACGTAGAGGGGAAACTGAATCACATTATTAATATATAAGCAATTCTTTTTTTTTTCATCCTTTCACAAATAAGTAACTGATAACAATACAATAATCCTCATTATGAATGATATATACATTTATTAGCAAGATATCTACAACTGTTTTAGATTTATATAACATGTATATATTCATCAGTATTAAAAATCGATTGTTTAATATACTTTCTTCATTGGCATTGGCATTGGCATACCAGGTTTCATCATGTCCATCATCGGCATTGGCATTGGCATACCAGGCTTCATCATGTCCATCATTGGCATTGGCATTGGCATACCAGGCTTCATCATGTCCATCATCGGCATTGGCATTGGCATACCAGGCTTCATCATGTCCATCATTGGCATTGGCATTGGCATACCAGGCTTCATCATGTCCATCATTGGCATTGACATTGGCATACCAGGCTTCATCATGTCCATCATTGGCATTGGCATTGGCATACCAGGCTTCATCATGTTCATCATTGGCATTGGCATTGGCATACCAGGCTTCATCATGTCCATCATTGGCATTGGCATTGGCATACCAGGCTTCATCATGTCCATCATTGGCATTGGCATTGGCATACCAGGCTTCATCATGTCCATCATTGGCATTGGCATTGGCATACCAGGCTTCATCATGTCCATCATTGGCATTGGCATTGGCATACCAGGCTTCATCATGTCCATCATTGGCATTGGCATTGGCATACCAGGCTTCATCATGTCCATCATTGTCATTGGCATTGGCATACCAGGCTTCATCATGTTCATCATTGGCATTGGCATTGGCATACCTGGCTTCATCATGTCCATCATTGGCATTGACATTGGCATACCAGGCTTCATCATGTCCATCATTGGCATTGGCATTGGCATACCAGGCTTCATCATGTCCACCATTGGCATTGGCATTGGCATACCAGGCTTCATCATGTCCATCATTGGCATTGGCATAGGCATACCAGGCTTCATCATGTCCATCATTGGCATTGGCATAGGCATATCAGGCTTCATCATTTCCATCATTGGCATTGGCATATCAGGCTTCATCATGTCCATCATTGGCATTGGCATTGGCATATCAGGCTTCATCATGTCCATCATTTGCTTTGGCATTGGCATACCAGGTTTCATCATCTCCATCATTTCCATCTTTCCTTTCATCTCCATCATTTCTTTCATTTTCATCATGTCCATCATTTCCTTCATTTTCATCATTTCCATCATTTTACCCTTCATTTCCATCATTGGCATCATTTTCATCATTTCCATCATGCCACCTTTATCGCCCATACCATCCATCATTTTCATTGGCATCTCAGGTTTCATTGGCATCATGTCCATCACGCCACCTTTGCTGCCCATACCACCCATCATTTCCATCGGCATCTCAGGTTTCATTGGCATCATGTCCATCATGCCACCTTTGCCGCCCATACCACCCATCATTTCCATTGGCATCATTGGTTTCATTGGCATCATGTCCATCATGCCACCTTTACCTCCCATACCGCCCATCATTTCCATTGACGGTGGCATCTGTTTCATTCCATAGGCATTTATGCCAGCCAACAAGGCTATAGTTGTAAACACGTAAAATGTTGCCATCTTTGAGATTCGACGAAACCTGAAAAACATGTAGTACTCGTTACATCAGGAATATCTAGATAATTCAAACCTGTTTTTTTTCCACAAGTAATAAGTGTAACATTAATACAATTTGAGATACGTTCTTAATTACATGATATGCATATGAAAGATCGGTTTGTAAAAAAAAGTCATAATGAACTTTTTTTACAAACCGATCTTAATAATCTTTTTATCACATATTTAAGTTCTGCAGAAAAGATGGGAAAAATTATAACAATTAAATGAAACATAACAGGTAAAAATCTTAAACATTTTATCACAAAAGTGTCGTTAAGGATGCAATGACGTCACGTCATTTAGAATCAGGGAATAATAACTAATAACTTTTTGTTTGCCTCGAGCAATTTGTAGATTATTACATATGCAAAACCCGACGTATTCGTGACAAATATGTGATAAATTTATCTATTTCTAATCTGGACAAGCCTTCATTAATTCTTTCCCATAAGTTCTTTGTATAAGTCCTTCTGTCATTGTGACTTTGGTTCCCCATGAAAGTTCTATCTTAAGTAAAAATAAATACATATTTTCTATGGAGCAGTGAAAATTTAACATTTAATCCATCGAGACTATCATAATCGCCTTAAAACTCCTTAAGGTGGTACCTAACACTACAGGGAGATAACTCTGTAAAATCAGCTAAACGTTTTAATTACGTTGTGCTGTTAAGAGAATATTAAACTTCTCAATGATCAAAATAAGTGTTTGTCAAACTGCTATATAACCAGTTTAATTTTTCTGATAAAACGGTTGGTTCCAATTTTTGAAATTTTTATACTTTGTCAAAATTTTATGAAAATTAAACGAGCCAAATTAGTTTTAGTGAAAGTGTTGGGTACCACCTTAAACCTGTTATGTCAATTCAAAATAATATTACATTCTCATCGAAAAATATACCTAAATTTGGAACCAAAGCATAGTATATATACTGTGGATTCATTTTTTTTTTCTTGGGTACCAATTTTTGTGGATTAAGAAAGACTTATTTGCTCGTAGATATTTAATTTCGTGGTTATGCTAAAGTCTGCATACAAGTGAGATAGACAATATAAATATATCTATATAAACAAAAAATGTGTTTTTCGTGCTTTGCTTGTTCCCATAAAATCCACGGAAATTGTATCAAACGAATATTAATGAAACCAAGTAACTGAGAACTAAAATGTCATTCTATCAGTATACTTAAAATTAAACGTTCCCTTGAAACATGTTCTACTTTTACATGTTTAAGTTAACTTTTTTTATATATGCTGCAAACATTATGTTCCATTTTCTGGAAATATATATGTGACCTTGCTTAATGATTTTAGAGAACAAAAACAACTTTTGTATTTATATATTAATTTATTGGAACAAGCAAATTTTCTTCTTAGGAAATTAACCTTGTAACGCTTGTTCCAAGTCAGGAATATATGACAGTTGTTATCCATTTGTTTGATGTATTTGAGCTTTTAATTTTGCCATTTGATTTCGAATTTTCCTTTTTGAATTTTCCTCGGAATTCAGTATTTTTGTAATTTTCTTTTAAATAATAATATATCTCTTGACCATGTTAACGTTTTTAGATCTTATAAATCCTTTGCATACAATTTTTTATAAAGGTAAATCTAAACAAAAAGCGCATTGGACGCATGCAATGAATAAAGAGTTATTCTTTTTATATTACAATTATTAGATTACATGTACGCTTCACTATAATACGCTAATTTTTGCGTCATTCTGAAATTTAACGTCAATGATTACGCAAGCTGCCACAATAAAAATGGACAGGTAAATAATAGAAAAAAAATAAAAGAAATGGTGTTTTCATGATCTTCGCAAATAAAATGTTATTATAAGTACTTGTACACACAACTGTTTCAGAAACCACGCATCTTTCGTAGAGATATATAATTCTCGTAGATATTTTGTTTTGTTTACGTACTGGTTCCCAGATAACTTGTGAATGTTACCAGTCAGAATGAACATAACAAGCGGTGACCTTTAATTCTGAGGAAGACTTAAAGTGAAGGTTGGAGTATACCGATTTTATGATAAGTTTAAACTTATAGTTTAAAGTTTGGGGCACATATATAATGCGTAATATGCCACACAGTCCTATAATTTTGACCTTTGATCCCATTCTGGGACAGAAAGCATTGACTGTGAGTTCATTTCTAGAATGAGGCGCTTCCGTTTCAGCCAACGCTTTTTCATATCAATAATTTTACAAAAAGGAGCAGTCCAATATTATTGAAAAATTCATATTATTTTTAAAGGATGACTTATTCATGTTTCTCCTATGTTAAAGTGATAGAACATTGTTTTCATGGTTACTGATTTTTGCATGCAGCTTTTATCTTAAATCACATGTGATACATATATTTTCAATTATTCCAAACCATATAGCGTTTTAAATGTTTAAGTGGTCGTAT
This sequence comes from Mytilus galloprovincialis, assembly GCA_037788925.1. Classification (NCBI taxonomy): domain Eukaryota; kingdom Metazoa; phylum Mollusca; class Bivalvia; order Mytilida; family Mytilidae; genus Mytilus; species Mytilus galloprovincialis. Next base: position 36,937,562 of record CM075343.1, on the reverse strand, counting down.
GAATAAACAAAAAATAAGAATTTAACACTTATTAACTGTTGCATCTGGACTTATTATTGTGAGAAACAAACAAAAACGTTTGAATGTAGCAGATGATGAATTGATACCTGCATAAACGAGATTCTATATGACTAACAAGCTCCATAAAAGAACAAATCTTTTGTATATAATAAAACTGTAATAGATCGTGACCTAAGGTCTATAAATACATTTTTCTATGTTGTGATGTTTTGCTTTGTTTCAGAAAAAAGGGAGAAGGTTTGGTACCATTAAACGTTTAATCCCGCTGCAAATGTTTGCACCTGTCTAAGTCAGAAATCTGATGTACAGAAGTTGTCGTTTGTTTATGTAATTTAAACGTGTTTCTCGTTTCTCGTTTTTTTATATAGATTAGAAAGTTGGTTTTCCCGTTTGAATGGTTTTACACTAGTAATTATGGTGCCCTTTATAGCTTGTTGTTCGGTGTGGGCCAAGGCTCCAAGGCTCCGTGTTGACCTATAATGGTTTACTTTTATAAATTGTTATTTGGATGGAGAGTTGTCTCATTGGCACTCACACCATATCTTCTTATATCTATGTACAGATCATATTAACAAAAAACAAAACGGTTATATTGAATGTATTACGCGAGAAACATTCTATGAAAAGAATCGAGATGGTATTCCGATTTAGGTAAAATTGTGTCCAACAATATTTTTGTCTAAAGGAATACTTAGTATGGATAGTTGTCTCATTGGCAATCATACCACATCTTCTTTTTTCTTTTATTAGCTGTTAGATTTCATGCAGGACAAACACTAATGGGTTGTTCAACACATCATATTTGTAACAAAATATTAAACAGGATGCACTTTAAATCATATATGAATATAGTATTCAGCAAACTTTAATCAATTGATATGAAAAACAAAAATGGTTGGTTAACACGACAATATGAAACAAAACAAAAAGAAAGATTATTAAAAGATTAATCTTGACGAATTCATTTAGAAAAATCCAATGCGTTACTAGTTTTACAAATATTTTTATAAGTTCACTTTTATCGAAAAATACCAATTTGATACTTAATAGCGTGATAGATGAAAATCGTACTTATCCAACTTGATCAAGTATACTGAAGGCTGTTTATAAGTAAATGTCTTTCTTACCTGAGATTTAAAAACGTGGCAAGTTGTTATCGATGGAAGCCAAAGAAAGTTTTGCGACCGTTTCAGCCATTATCCTCGTATTTATACTATTCATATTTCCTGCTAATTAAGGTCATTATGTAATAAAACAAGTGTTTTATTAAACATCTGCAACGACATTTTATTTCATTAAAAATTATGTGATAAGCAAAACACGATAACCATGTCCGACACATGTTTTTGATGTGATACACAATCTGTTTAATACCATATTGACAATTGACACAATTAGTTTGTAAGAGTTCATCATTGATCATGTAGTAATATTCTTTGTCGCTAAGCTTATGTCTCATTGACATACTTCCCACAACCTCCTTCATTCATACTACGGATTCTTTATTTTCGTGGGTACCAATTGTCGTGGATTAAGCAAAATTTGCATGTTCGTGGATACTAGTATTCATTTTCGTGGTTTTGCCGAATTCTACATACAAATGCAAGCTTAATAAAAATTTGTGATTTGTTGGACTTTTAATTTCGTGTTTCACCTGTACCAACGAAATCCACAAAAATTGATATCCAACGAATAATAATTAATTCACAGTACAAATAAAAACAGCGTGTAGTGTGTTCTACATTGTAGAAATCTAATTTAAAGCCATTTACATGAAGTTGTAATCCTGGTATCTATGATGAGTTCATTAACCCACCTTTTATTTAATCACTGTTTCCTTGGATATGGCTATTTCTGATAAAAAGAACAAGTGTTCGGTGTGTTGATGATATGATGATAGAGGTGGCTCTTTAATGGACGTCCGAAAAACAATCTGGTAAGACATTAGAATAAAAGAGGGACGAAAGATACCAGAGGGACAGTCAAACTCATAAATCGACTATAAACTGGCAAGGCCATGGCTAAAAAGGAAAAGGACAAACAGACAAACAATAGTACACATGACACAATATAGAAAACTAAAGAATAAACAACACGAACTACATCAGAAACTAGGGGTGATCTAAGGCGACCCAGAAACGTTCTGAAATAGTTTTTTCCTATAAACTAACCACTCATTCAATATTTATTTATAGACAAATATACATGCATATGTCACTTTGCATGATACTAGTTTTTCAGATAGATGTTCTACTGTTTTAGATAAAAGCTAAATTTTCCATACTTCGTTGAAAAAATTGTAAAAATTGAAATACAAAATATGTTTACGTCCTTTTTTTAGAATTGGTAACTATATCTTCGTAACGTTTGAAATTAAAACAGAATTTTCTGCTGTTGCAGCAAAGGACCAATTCAGCAGGCTATAGAAGCATGGTGTGAAATTCGTATAGAAAGTTTCTATGTGAATGACTTCCTTTAGTACCAATTGTTTTTTAATGTCTGTATACTTCTCAGGAACATGGTCAACTCTCGTATATACCTACAGCTAGATTAGAGAAAGCCAGGGGGGAATACAAAGGAATCGATTGATATGCAGCAAAGATTGGCAAATTTGAAATTAAGTTACTTAGCAAAATCAAACAGACCTAATCTCGATGTAAACATTGAATGTTAATAAATCGAGAAGCATGCAAATACTTGTACAAAATTTGAGATGACCTTCTCTTACAATTGTATACAAGACAGTAGAATGAGACCTACTTTATAAAAATGGTTATCTTTAATTTGTTGGCCTGCACAGACGGACTTTTGAATGTTCATAGTCACGAAAATTGTATTGAATAAACATGTAACAGGAGCAGACCGGGGTGCTCGATACATTAGGTGTGTAAAAATTTGCATTGTTTAGGAAATTGTAATATGCTTAAGACTTTATTGGACACTCAGATAATTGGTGACACGAAAGACATTACGATTTTTTATGAACATGATTTTTTTTATCAATATGCAGCAAAGATCTGCAGCATTTATCTATGATGCGTTTATTTATAACCACTCGGTCGATGCAAATGCTAGTGGAGTTTTTATTCTCCGAGGGTACCACCAGCCCAGTAGTTAGCACTTCTGTGTTGACCTGTGTTGGCATCGATATGGCCAAAATATAGATTACTTGTTAACACAACTTTGAATATTTGAAATACTAAGGCTTTAATGCCTCAGGAATAGATAACCTTAGCTGTATTCTGGCAAAACGTTTAGGATTTTTTTGTCCTCAATGGTCGTTAACTGCGTGCTTTATTTTGACTCTTTTACTTTTTTAGATTCGAGTGTCGCTGATGAGTCTTTTGTAGACGAAACGCGCGTCTGTCTCTTGAAAAAGAACTTTGAACAAATGAACACTCATGTAATCCCACATACAAAAAACACCATTTGACAAGGATTAAACGTTGGTGAATCATATTATTGTTTTCTTTTTCAAATGAGTCGGACTTCCTTCAGACATTTGTCAAAAAAAAGAAGACCAATGAAACTAGATCATTTAATTTCGCATTTTGATATATTGATGATGTTCTTTCCATAAACAAAACACTTTTCTGATTGGGTTCAATGAATATATCCCCATGCAGAACTATAAGTAAAGAAACAACAGACACGGCTTGCTCTTCATCATTTTAAACTAAAACTTCGAATTTGACATGACTGGAATCTATGAAAAACAACAGTTTTTATTTTGAAATTATCAATTTTCCCAACCTTAGTACCAATGTATCAACTTCACCTGCATATGGGATACACATGTTTCGACTCATTCGGTAATGAAGAGCTTACAGCTCCTACCTATTCTTTGTGAAACGTCAACATTGTCTGAACAGAATAATGATGAACCAGAGGTATTTCAAAGAACGACTTGTCCTTTATCTAAGACGTTTTATCGAATTGAATTATCAGAAAAACAAAACGATTAAACTTTAAGAACCTAGCACAAGCCCCTGGTGTTCCTCAGTAGTAACTGAGCGTACGAAATATGTCTCTATTCGTTTCTTTATTGATTATCGTCTGTATAATCATTATATAATTTTAGATTCACATTTGATACCTCGTATAGATGATACCTTGGATTATCTAGCAGGGTTCAAATGGTATTCAAAGCTCGATTTAAAGATTGGATATCATCGAATATCCATTACTCAAGATCGCCCCAAAACAGCCTTTTTATATCCTGGAAGTGGGCTTTGGTAGTTTACCGTTTTAACTTTTGGACTTTGTAATGCACCTGCTGTCTTTAAATTACTATTGGTAGAAACAATTTCAGGATAAACCTGGAAAACATGTGTTGTCTATTTAATTGACATACAAGTGTTTCCAAGACTTTTGAGGAACAGATTGAAAATTTAGCTTTTTCTAACTTGGTTTTTATTGTGTATCACGTCATTTATAGGCGGAGCCAAAAGTTTGAATAGCATTTCTTGTCGATGCAGAACGTTTGCTGGTTCAATACGGTAAAACACAATCATATTGCACTAAGCAAAAGATTGTTTATGTAGGAATATGATATAAAAACATAGTAGCTTCGGACAGAAATTGGTAAATGTCTATTTCAAAACTTTACGAGAATAATTCAGGTCAAAAACATGATAAATCGGAGATTACTCTTAAACTCCGTCGTCTGCCGTATTGCACCAAGCTGCAAGTCTAAGTTTATATTAAGGATAGCACCAAGCACATTTGCTCGGTGCTGCACCAAGTGAGACTCGTTGATGAAAAGTAGTTATAATTTAATAGGAAGCTTTTTTAAATATTTAACTATTAGTATTTTATTCATCTTTATGTTTTTTAATTGTTTTTATAATTAGTTGCTGTGCACCAGTTAAATTTCCTTGCACCAAGTTTCAATAGGAAAATTATCAAGCTTTTAGTGGCAAATATACCTGTATCTATATTAGGTAGTAATAAACAGTTAGGAATAAATATTGAAAGTTCCCTCATAAATTTAACCATCCCCTTTTTATTGCTTTCTTGCAATATTAAGCTTACTCATTGTATCATATTTGTGCATATGTATGTCATCCGAATCTTCCATATATTTTATATTCAGTATATAAAATGGTAAAATATCATTTCTTTTAGGTGTATCCATGGCAAAAATCTGCATTTATTTGTTATAAAATATGGCAAAAAGGGGTGAAAAGATGTCACATATTTCCCCAAAATTTGGCTAAAAGTAAAATTTCAATTGCTTGACGTCATACCTTTTCTGAAACTGTTTACATATATCTTTCAATAAATTCAATGAAAATCATCAGTCTTTCATTGTAAAATTGCGTCAAAAACTTTGTGTAGAAAAAACTGTTTGTAAACATTTCATTAATTTATTGACTGATTGCCGGTCTAGCTATGAAAACACAGAGAGTCAAACAGAAAACAGCCCTAAAAACATGTATAATATAATCTTGATGTTCTTATAAACCATCTTTAAAGGCTAAATTAGTACTCAGCTCTCTAAAAATGAATTTTAATACACAATAACTTTCATATTTGAAAAATCCACCGGGGTCAAAATGCGAAACTAAAGTCCTAACTGTGTATTGCTACCTTATGCTATTATTATATTCATAGTTTTATGAACCACTGTATCTGTTGTATTGGTCTAACAAAAATAATAGTATCAATACAATATGTTAACTACAATATGATGTTTATTATTTCTGTGTATTCAAGGTACCTATGTTTTGGGCTTTGTACAAGGTCATGTGTTTTCTCTGATCGTTAATAAGTCCTTACGCTTCATGCAATGAATGTTGAATGTGAACGGATTGATATTAAGTCTTAGATGCTATGGTTTTTTATAAGTTGTTACTGGCTTTGAATAAGTGGTCAGTAATTGCGAGTACTCTTATATCTTTACTTTTGGTCTGTTTTGTTATATTTTTTATTGATGTTTTTTTTGGTTTTGTATTGATCTGATCAATTAAACCCTTTGCAACAGGTTGTAATTGTGTGTTATAGTGTTGTACTTTTGCACCAATGTTCAATATTAGCATGGGGTTCGTTTCTTTATATATGTCATAGTCAGTAGTTCAGTGCTTGTTGTTGGTTCATGTCTGTAGTGTTTGTTTTTCATAAACTGTATAATAATTGTGATTAATTTTCATGTCGGCTAGACGATATGTGATTTGTTCAAGTTTTTTAAGGTTTCAGGGCTGTCTATAATTGCATTCATCCACTTTGCTTGAATTTTGCTGAATAGTTGTCTCATAGTGAATCATACCAATGTACATTTTATTAAAAGTTGTTAACGAAAAATATAGCTCAATAAGACATCAAACTGGATCGCTTTCATCCCATATGGGCATCTTTTTACTAATAGGTAAACAATTTTAATTATGAATGATATATACATTTATTGGCAAATTATCTACAACTGCTTTAAATTTAAATAATATGTAAATATTCATCAGTACTAAAATGTTTGTTTAATATACTCCTTTTTTCATTGGCATGGGCATTGACATTGGCATTGGCATATCAGGTTTCATCATGTCCATCATTGGCATTGGCATTGGCATATCAGGTTTCATCATTTCCATCATTTTCATTTTCATTGGCATTGGCATATCAGGTTTCATCATTTCCATCATTCCCATTGGCATTGGCATTGGCATATCAGGCTTCATCATTTCCATCATTCCCATTGGCATTGGCATTGGCATATCAGGTTTCATCATTTCCATCATTTTCATTTTCATTGGCATCGGCATATCAGGCTTCATCATTTCCATCATTTTCATCATTGGCATTGGCATTGGCATATCTGGTTTCATCATGTCCATCATTGGCATTGGCATTGGCATATCTGGTTTCATCATGTCCATCATTGGCATTGGCATTGGCATTTGCATATCAGGCTTCATCATTTCCATCATTTTAGGCATCATTTCCATCTTTCCTTTCATCTCCATCATTTCTTTCATTTTCATCATGTCCATCATTTCTTTCATTTTCATCATTTCCATCATTTTACATTTCATTTCCATCATTGGCATCATTTTCATCATTTCCATTTTACCTTTCATTTCCATCATTTTCATCGGCATCATTTCCATTGGCATCATTTCCATCATGCCACCTTTACCTCCCATACCGCCCATCATTTCCATTGGCATCATTTCCATCATGCCACCTTTGCCGCCCATACCGCCCATCATTTCCATTGGCATCATTGGTTTCATTGGCATCATGTCCATCATACCACCTTTACCGCCCATACCGCCCATCATTTCCATTGGCATATCAGGCTTCATCGGCATCATTTCCATCGGCTTCATTGGCTTCATTGGCATCATGTCCATCATGCCACCTTTACCGCCCATTCCGCCCATCATTTCCATTGGCATATCAGGCTTCATCGGCATCATGTTCATCATTGGTTTCATTGGCATCATTTCCATCATGCCACCTTTACCGCCCATACCGCCCATCATTTCCATTGGCATCTCAGGTTTCATTGGCATCATGTCCATCATGGCACCTTTGCCGCCCATACCTCCCATCATCTTTTTCATGCCATAGGCGTTCACGCCAGCCAATAAGGCTACAGTTGTAAACACGAAAAATGATGCCATCATGAGATTCGACGAAACCTACAAAACATGCAGTTATTGTTATATCAGAATTATATTAATAATTCATACATGCATTTTTTCAAAGGTAGTCAGCGAATAATTCCTAAAATTGAATACACGATCTTAACCAAATGATTTACAAATGAAAGAATATAATGAACTTTTTAGATTTATATTTTTTTATCTGAAAATACAGTTATCCATTTATTCTTTTTAATAAGAAAATGTATTTAAAGTCCTTCTGTCATTGTTACTTTTGCGTGAAATTGCGTGAAGTCAGTTTTTCTGTCATATCTCACCGAGACCAGTGTAAAATCAACCATCCGTGAAGATACTATTTATTATACAGTGATTATAACAGCGAATTATTGCTTGGCATCACAGTTCGGAGCTATTAGTTTCAATCGACATACACGCCGTCTTGAATTGAAAACTTATCACATAAAGATTCTGATTGGTTGCTAAACGATGCGGCAAAGATACAACAACTGCTATTGGCTTAAATTATTTAAATTATTACAGACTTTTCCCGTCACAGGATAAGAGATCAAATGCCGGAAATGTGTATTTCATATCCGTTCAACTGTTCTTAATTCATATTTGTTTTAATTATGCATATAATGCAAACTGAAATTGAAATATCAATTATAAGAACGTGTGTATTTGTTAATTTGCAATATGCACGATTTTTTTTACTAAACAATGTTCCTATACAATGTTAACAAAAATGTATGATTTGTATTTTATAATTTCTATCAATCTAGACACATACCCAGACATGCACAACCTGCATAGTCGTAAAGAGAACAACATTTTAAAAACACGGGTGTATAATGCACTCTTCAAGTAAATCAATTTCTAAAAATTACGCATTTCCAATACTAAATCAAAAGCCATCTGCACACATATTACCTTAAATTATGATAGAGCGAAGCAGGCCACAGTTTTTTAAAAAGCTCAAACTTGTATAATATTAAAATTACCATAAGCTCGAGCTCTTTACAACATATATCCATTCACAAATATAAGACTAGTATTAATAGAAAAGATATAGATATCAGGAACTGTAGCAAAAGCTTTATCAAACCCAAAAAACTTTTATGACGTCTCGTCACGTTAGTAAATGTGTTCCCAAACCCCTATCTGTATTACATTAACTTACAGGAGAAAACATATAGTTGAAAAATTTTATAAAGTGTTGGGTTTTTTTTTTCAATATCACACCCTGTATCGATCCTCAACCAATATATAATCCCGAGTACAGCTCTTGGGATTACTAGTATAGTGGTGTTGATCACTCGTTGATTTATTTGACTGTGTTAATCCCTTGTTTTATTTAGCGTAAATTGACTTCCTTGTTAATAACCATGTAGTAATTTTTGCAGTTTTTATCACATCATATTATGACAAATATGTTTTCAATTAATCCGTCCCAAAACTACTCGCATTTTAGAGTTCATATGAATTTAGTACTTATTGGATCAAAGTATCGAAAGCGGTCTTAGGTATTTATCATCATCAGTTACGATCAAACACAAAACGTTTGAAGGTTATGATAAATTGATAACTGAATACATTTGATGACAAATGAACAAATATATCCGTAAAAGAATGAGTCGTTTATAAGAAATATAATTGTAATAGATCTAAGGTGTATTTGATAGCCCATAAAATATCATCAAAATGTAAGCAGATCCTTTAGCTAGATTTATTTTATTTCGATTTAAGACCCAATTGATACTAATGCAAATATAAGGTAACGTCCGAGTCTGTCTTTCCTTTATATATTTTTTTAATCAAATAGCTGGAACAAGAGTTCCCTGACCTATGAATATTTAAGGCTTCACTAATGTTTCTCTGTCTTATAGTTTTAAGTTTAAGTTAATTTTTTTCGCCTAAGTACATCATTAATGTACTATACTGAGGGGTGATAATAAGTGATTTACTGTCTTACCTGAGTTTTAACTAGGTGGCAAGTTGGTATCGATGGAAGGCCGAGGAAAGTTCTGCGATCGTTACAATCATATTCCTCCTATTTATACAATCTATAATTTCTGCTTATTAAGCTCATTACGTAATAGAACATAAGTTTTATTAAAGATATGCAACGACATTTTATTTCATCAAAATTATGTGATAGTCCTTACACGATAACCATGTCCGACAAATGTTTGTCATAAAATACATAATCTTTACCATACCATAAAATTAACACTTTAACTGACACACATATTTTGTAAGGGTTCATAGTAAAACATGCCTTTTTGCTTTTTTTTTTTTTTTTTTTTTTTTGCATCATTGACATATTTCTCCTACCATCCTTTATCTATACAAATGAAAACATCGTGTGGATGTGTTCTAGATTGTTGCCACATAACATAAACTACATTTTACTTAATCAATGTTGACATGGATTTAACTATTTCTGATCAAAAGAACAATTGTTGGTGTGTTTGGTGACATGAATACAGATGTGGCTATTTAATGGACGTAAGAAAAACATTTTGGTAAGAAATTAGAATAACAAGCAATACAGAAACGTTCTCAAATTTGTTTTTTCTTTTAAATTGTGACACAAATTCCAATTAGGTTCCATTATAGATAAATATGCATTAATTTGTCACTTTTTGAGATACTAGTTTATCAGTTGATGTACGACTGTTTCAGGTAAAAGCAAAATTTTCAATTTTTCGTGGACAAAATTTCAAAATTACATAACCAAAATATTTTTTACGTTAGGGTTGTTTCTTTATAGTTTTATTTGTAAGTGCTTTTTAGTTTTAGGTTTTAAATTGCAATTCAAAATCAATTAAGTTATACATAATGCTACATCTTCGTTTCGTCACAATCATCATAATGTTTTATTCCGAAATTAACATCTATGTTTTCCTTTGGTTGCAATCAACAATTTAGGGATCATGCATAACATCCCTAGGTGGTGGTATTATTTCTAAAGATATTTGTATAAAACAAGATATCATGTGAATAAGAATAATGTATGGATGTTTGAATAACATGAATAAGTGTAATTTTTATACAATTAAACCCTTTTTTTAAAGTAAGATTATGGGCAAAACGTACATTGAACAACTTTTTGTGTCTTGTATTTGTATTCAAATCGTACTATTACGAGTCTCTTGTTAAGGAAATTTGAATCAATGTGCACTCATGTATCCCACATACAAAAACATCATTAGACAAGATGAGATGCGAATCATATTATAATTTTCTTTCTTCATATGACCATGTATGAGTCGAATTTATTCAGACATTTGTCAACAACAAGTATATTAAAAACAAGAACATTTAATTTCACATTCAGATATATTGATGATGCTATTTCCATTAACAATCCAAAGTTTTCTGATTGACTTCAACTGAAAATGAGGGACGAACGATACCAGGTTAAACTCATATATTGAAAATAAATGAGAACGCCTTTGCTAAAAATAAAAAGACAAACAGAAAATAATAGCAAAGCAAACACAACATAGAAAACTAAAGATCAAGCAAAAAAAAAAAAAACAGGGGGTGATCTCATGTGCTCCGGAAGGGTAAGCAGATCCTGCTCCACATGTGGCATCCTTCGTGTTACTTAATTTAAATAGCCTAATTTGGTAGGTCACTTAGGTGAAAGGGGTTTGTATTGTAATTACGACATGAGGAACAAATTCGATATCATCTGTGAAACGGTTATTTTATAACAGTCAACCAGCTCGTGATGGCGTCCGTAAAAGTTATGAAGGGATGATTTCAACTTCACCATTTAGAACTCTTGGTTTAATAGCTTCCCTGTGAGCAGCAATCCTTTATTAAGGAAATCATGATAGGAAATACAAGCCCGGTAATATCGTATCAATTAGGAGATAAATACTCCATATGCAGGCGCTTCTGCAATTTTGCTACATAGAAATGGAAAGTTTACAATTGGGAAGCTGAAATCATCTCTTTTGTTGTACAGTTTTGTTTTCTAACAAACGAGACGATTTCAATTTAGAAATTTACCTACCTTAGTAACAATGTACCAACTTCACCTGCGTATTGGATATTCATTTCCCGACTAATTCTGTATGCATTGGCTTGCAACTGCTACTCATACGTTGTAAAACGTCAACAGTGTATGAGCAGAAAAATGATGAACAATGGGTATTTCAAAGAACGACTCGTCTGTTTTTTTAAAAAGATTCAGCGGACTGATTAATCAGAAAACCAAAAAATTCAACTTAAAGACGTTTTATTTAATTTCAAGATTCTTTCTCCAAGTTCGTGACGGACATTGGTAGAATTTAGCTGATATAGCATACTATTGACACAGGTCAAGCTCACTTAATGTAACACCGTGTTCATCTTGCTAAGATACTAAAAGCTGAAATTGAAATATCTAAAATAGCTGAATAAGGAATAATTGAGCCAAGTACAAGCCCCTGGTGTTCCCTAGTAAGAAAGATGACAGATTCGTTTCTGTAATGATTAACGTCTGTTAAATCATTAAACAATTTTATATTCACATTTAAAACCTTACATACTTTTGATGTTGTTGCAAGATCAAAATGATATTACAAGCTCGATTTAAAGAGTGGCTATTATCAAATAACCATCACTCCAGAAGAACGCCTCAAACCAGCCTTTTCATTTAAAGGTAGTGTGCTTTGGCAGGTTACTGTTTCAACTTTTGGAACTTCTAATGATCCTGCTGTCTTTGAACGGATTAACATAAAAAAAACATGTCTATTTAGATGACATACAAGTGTTTCAAAGACTTTTGAGGAACAGATTGATAGCTTCTTTATGCTTTTATGTGTATTATGACATTTGTGGGCGGAGCCAAAAGTGTATGTAGCAAGTTTGCATGCTCCGAGTAGGCTTTTCGTGTCGATGCGCAACGCTCGCTAGTTTCAGAATTGTAAAACACAATCATATTGCACCAAGCAAAAGATTGTTTATGCTGGAATATGACACAAAATGATATTAGCTTATGACAGAAATTAGTAAATGTCTTTTTCAAAACTATAGTAAAATATTTTAAGTCATTAATCGGAGACTACCCATAAACTCCGTCGTCTGCCGTATTGAACCAAGCTGCAAAGTCAGTGTTTATATTTAGGCTTGCACTAAGCAGATTTGCTCGGTGCCGCACCAAGTGAAATAAGTTGGTGAAAAAAATATTTCAATTAAATAGGTAGCTTTTAAATAGTCAATTAATAATATTTTACTTATTTTTATTTTATTACAATGTCAAATATATTTAACCTGCACCAAAAAGGGGCTCAAATCATTTGTTGTGGACCAACTAGTTTTCCTCGCACCAAGTATTATAAGGAATAATTTTAGCTTTTAGAGATAAATGTACCTGTATCTATATTAAGATATATCTCTATTCATGTGTTTTACGAACCACTGTATTTGTTGTATTGCTTAAGAGAAATAATAGTATTAATACAATATATGAAGTACAATATGATGTTTATAATTACTTCCTACACCAGAGGCCCACATAAGTAACAACGGGTATCCTGACCCCGGAACGTTACAATACATGTGATTATTAAGTAAGAGTCAATCAAGTGAAGATTATATCAGAGGAATACAAAACATTATTTACAGAAAGGCATATGACTCATGGCAACAAAGCACACAGCCAACACTTATAGAAAAAAGTGCATGAGGAGAACACCACAATTACAATTTCCAATTTGAAGTTGACGAATATAAAGTCCTCATTTGCATTACATCTCTACCTCACCATACTCAAGTTGTTTTCGTTTCCAGAGCTACTACCTAAAGCATAATAGACTGAAGTTGTTTTACAATACTATTGTATACTTATATGCATATTCAAGGTACCTATTTTGGGGCTTTGCACACGGGCATGTTGTTTTTCTCTGATTGTTAATGAGTCCTTTCGCATCATGCAGTGCATGTTGAATGTGTACTGATTGATATCTAGTCTTTAATGCCAGATTTTTTTTATTAATTTCAATTGGCTTTGAATTTGCTGTCAGTAACTGCGAGTACTCTTGCTTTTTTTTTTTTTTTTTTGCTTTTTTTCGTTTGGTCTGTTTTGTTTCTAGGGATGTATATTTTTATAGATGTTTTTAGGCTCTGTATTGGTCTGATCAATTAAGCCCTTTCCAATGATTGTAATTGTTTGTTCTTGTGTTGTACTTTTACATCACCGTTCAAGCTTAGCGATATGTTTCCTCAAATACGTCACCCTGTCACATTCTGTATTGCCTTATCAAAATCGTAGCCAGCAGTTCAGCGTTTGTTGTTGGTTTATGTCTGTAATCTTGGTAAATTGTATTGTTATAAATTATGCTATTATTTTTCAATTAAGCTGTTTCCTAATTTTCATGTTGGGGTATTCGAAAACCGACTATAAAGTATGTGGGTTTTTTTTTCGTTATTTTTGCTCTCATCCAACGAATTTCAAGTTTGGTTGAAACTTTTCTCATTGGCTAACATACAACATTATCTCCTGATTTTTATTTTTGATTAATACTGTGGATTCATTATAATTTGATGGATATCAATTTTTGTGGGTTTCGTGGGTACAGGTGAGCCACCAATTAAAATTTTCAACGAATAACATATTTTCAATAGGCTTTTTACAGAGATTGACAAAACCACGAAAACAAATATCCACGAATATGCAACTTTTTAGCAATCAACGGAAATTGATATCCACGAAAAGAATTACGAAACATTAACCTCATGCAGATAGAGAAGCTGATTTACTTCAGTCCCAAATAGGCGATTTTGCCAAATTTGTCATTCTTTTACAAATAAGTAATTAACTGCTAAAAGTAAACAATTCTTAATTATGAATGATATTTACATTTTATTAGCAAAGTATCTACAATTATTTAAGAATCGTATTATATATAAATATTCATCAGTAATGTATAAAAAAAACGTTTGTTTAATATACTCCTTTCTTCATTGACATTGGCATTGGCATACCAGGTTTCATCATGTCCATCATTGGCATTGGCATAGGCATTGTCATACCTGGCTTCATCATGTCCATCATTCCCATTGGCATTGGCATTGGCATACCAGGTTTCATCATGTCCATCATTGGCATTGGCATTGGCATTGGCATATCAGGCTTCATCATGTCCATCATTCCCATTGGCATTGGCATATCAGGTTTCATCATTTCCATCAATTTCATTTTCATTGGCATTGGCATATCAGGTTTCATCATGTCCATCATTGGCATTGGCATTGGCATACCAGGCTTCATCATGTCCATCATTCCCATTGGCATTGGCATATCTGGTTTCATCATGTCCATCATTCCCATTGGCATTGGCATATCAGGTTTCATCATTTCCATCATTTTCATTTTCATTGGCATTGGCATATCAGGTTTCATCATGTCCATCATTGGCATTGGCATTGGCATATCAGGTTTCATCATTTCCATCATTTTCATTTTCATTGGCATTGGCATATCAGGTTTCATCATTTCCATCATTTTCATTTTTATTGGCATCGGCATATCAGGTTTCATCATGTCCATCATTGGCATTGGCATTGGCATATCAGGTTTCATCATTTCCATCTTTCCTTTCATCTCCATCATTTCTTTCATTTTCATCATGTCCATCATTTCTTTCATTTTCATCATTTCCATCATTTTACCTTTCATTTCCATCATTTTCATCGGCATCATTTCCATTGGCATCATTTCCATCATACCACCTTTGCCTCCCATACCGCCCATCATTTCCATTGGCATCATTGGTTTCATTTGCATCATGTCCATCATACCACCTTAACCGCCCATACCGCCCGTCATTTCCATCGGCATCATTGGTTTCATTGGCATCATGTCCATCATGCCACCTTTACCGCCCATACCGCCCATCATTTCCATTGGCATCTCAGGTTTCATTGGCATCATTTCCATCATGCCACCTTTACCGCCCATACCGCCCATCAATTCCATTGGCATCATTGGTTTCATTTGCATCTTGGGTTTCATTGGCATCATGTCCATCATACCACCTTTGCCGCCCATACCGCCGATCATTTCCATTGGCATACCAGGCTTTATCGGCATCATGTCCATCATGCCACCTTTACCGCCCATACCGCCCATCATTTCCATTCGCATACCAGGCTTCATATGCATCATTTCCATTGGCATCATAGGCTTCATTGGCATCATGTCCATCATGCCACCTTTGCCGCCCATACCTCCCATCATCTTTTTCATTCCATAAGCGTTCACGCCAGCCAATATGGCTATAGTTGTAAGCACGAAAAAGGATGCCATGTTTTGAGATTCGATGAAACCTGAAAAATATACAGTTCTCGTCACATCAGGACTATATCAATAATTAAAACATGCATTTTCATAAAGGAATTAGCGTAAATTTTATAAAATTTCAGACACGATCTTAATTTGATGATAATCATATGAAATAAACTTAGATTTAAAAATATTTTTCTAAACATACAGGTTTCCATTTATTATTTCCCATAAATACTTTTTCATAAGTCCTTCTGTCATTGTTAGGTTTTTTTTAGTCAAGTTGTATCATACTACGTAAGTACAAAATATCCCTATATACATGATAGATTAGTAAGATATATAATAGAGTAATAATATAGCTCTTGACGTGTTTACATCCTTTGATTCATTTTTTTATGAAGTTAAATTGCATCGACCACACAAATTAATAAAGAGATATTAATTTTAATATTCTAAAATCTAGATCTAATATGAAATGACCAATTATAAAGGGCACGTGTGCCCTTAGTTTCTAGCGATAATAGTTTATATCACTCTACTTTGCTGAGAAAGGAAATTATCAGTCATAAGATTAATGGACAATTTCGTAAAATAGCAATAATTATGTTTCTTCTTTCTTTTAGTTATCGAAATTGGTTTCATTTGGAATAAGCAAGTAGTGAATTTTACAGTTTGTTTTTATTTCCGATCAGATGGTATTATAAAAATATACTTTTAAATAATCCCAAAACTTCTTGCATTGTAATAGTCATATGATAAAAGTAATTAGAATAATAAAATAATAATGTTATACATATTGAAAAAAGCATCAGAAACGATCATACTTTTGAAAGAAAAGGATGAATTGATATAACCCTAGATAAAATCCACAGTTTTCTACGTAAGAAAATGTCTGACCAAAATCAGGAATATGAAATTTGTAATCCATTCGTTTAATGAGTTTGAGCTTTTGATTTTGTCATTTGATTGTTGACTCTCCGTTTTGGAATTTTTTTCTGAGATCAGTATTTTTATGCCTGAATACGTAAGATGCGATATGATCAAAAAGCTCAAAAACAGAATGAGACGTTTATATGAAATATAATTTGAACAGTTCGTGAAATGAACGTCTATAAACGCATGTACATATCATGTTGGTTGACAACTTGTAAATTGTTATAGTGTATATATAACGCAAAAACAAATTATTTCATAATTACCAAACAAACACAAAGAATAGAATAGAATTGAGCTTAGATTTAGATATAGAATAAAATATTGTTTAAATGGATTTAAGTATTGAGTGTTTGGTTTCATTGTATGATAGTAATCGGTTGGTCAATGAATCATTTTTTTGGGGGGGAGAGGAAAAAAACGAAAATAGATAAAAATAAAAAATAAAATTATATGAATAAATGATAAGTCTTCAGCAAATTTGATTTTGATTTTATAAAAACATTAATGGTTGGCTAACACCACATCATCTATAAGGTAAATCACATATAAAGATGAATAAAAGATTAGTATTAACGAATACGTTCGAGAAAAATATAATATGTTACCGGTTTTTCATTTAATTTTTATTTAGTCAATCCATGTTGTTCCTGTTTTAGTTTTAATCAAACTTTTTTGTTGTCTTTTTTGTCTTAATGGCATACTTCCCACAGCCTCCTTTATTCATACAAATGAAAACATCATGTTCGTCATTGTAATTAATATCTACATTTTTATCAATTTGACCTACAACATGCTTAACCTCTGTTAATGAACAATCTAACCTTTTCTGGTTGTAGGAAAAATTAGTGTAGTAATGCACGTAGTCGTTTATATTATGAAGAAAGAGGTGGATATTTCATGGTCGTAACAGAACGATATGGTAAGAAATTATAAACAGACAATGGACCATTTTCATATTAACAACTTTTGACTCCGGTTTCTACGCTTATTCTACAGATTACCTACTCTGTGGTGGTCAAATGCCAGCACCTTAAAAAAGCAAAATCAAATATATATCGATGCAATTTGGGGGAATTTTTTTTCCGATGATTTAGTGATGTATAGAAATCATTTTCCCTCAAAATTGTACAGATAAAATTTTGAATTTATTTATTTACGTTGCTCCTGCTCGACCAAGTATAAAGATGTCCTACCACAGAGAAGGTAACCTGTCGAAAAAATATAAATTCCGTAGTCAAAAGTCGGTTATATGACATAGACTATATATACAGAAATGCTCTCTCATCGATTTCTTCTTCCAATTTCTTTTGAAATATTTTCCTTTTTAATTTTTTTTTATAATCTTTTTAATATAGAAAGATATATTAACATTCTTTTTTAAGATCACTTATTTTTATACACATTATACTTAATTTCTCTCTTTGTGTGTAATGATACTAAATACTATAAAAAAAACCATGATGATTATATACTCTTATGTGTGGGTCATTTTTTAAATAACGGAATGGTATTAGATTGTCTTATGAATGAGATTTTCCGATAGCCATATAGCCAGTTCTTATCCACTATTTTCTACAGGACGAAATGCCGGTACCAAGGCAGGAATATTCAATTGTTTTAATTCGTTTAATGTGTTTGAGCTTTTGATTTTTTTTTTTAATCCTACGTAACTTCTGTTGGCCTAGCCTTTCCTGCATAACATATTTGAAGATCAACATATGTATTACTTCCAGTTTTTTTTTTTAAAGCAATCAAATGTTTTGATGTATTTTCTAAAAAAAATATGCATTGTTAAATGCAAAATATCAATAATATGATTAATTTATAAGTTTGAATAAAGTAAACATTTCAATACTAAGTTGAATCAAATTTTAGAGGAGCAATACAGTTCTAACAGAGGGGATAGCGACTGAGGAATGAACAATAAATTAATTACTAGTATCTTTATGTACAAATGAAAATACCAAGAAATTGTACACGTGCGATTTTCATAGTAATTCTTGTAGCAGATAAAACAAAACCTTTTATTCCATATTGGTATTATTTTAGTAGGTTTCTCTATATGAATTAGATTTTGAATAAAAAAGCATATTCACCTGAGAAAGTGTTATTCACCGCGCTAAACGTCACGCGCTTTTACATGCAACGTTATGGTAAAATGTTTCATGTAAAATTTGTTTTGGTATATGTTTGTCATCAAATACATTTTCTTTCCTCGGAATATGGAATAAAACAATTACTGTCTTTTGTTTCGGTAAATATGGGGTTTAATTGACTTTTGAAAAATTGATATTCACTTCGGCCGTCAGCCTCAGTGAATATCAGTTTTTCAAAAGTCAATAAAACCGCATATTTACCTCATCAAAAGACAGTAATTGTATAATATTTGATGACAGGTCTGATGTATACATATTTATAATCTTGTTTATCATTGTTTATATTGTTTGCTCATGTTGTTTTCATTTTGTAATGATTTGTTACATTCTATGTAATGAAGTGTAATAATAATAAAGATTTGAATTGAATTGAATTGGTAATATCGGCCATGAAGTATTAAATACTAGTAGTAATGAAATTATGAAAACATATAAATATTTCAACCATTGTTTCCATTAATGTATGCGATCTCCACAGAGAATCATATATTAAAAACATATCGTTAACCACATCTCCGAAACATCACGAAATTAATAAAGGTTTTTTTTCAATTCAAATGACTGTCTCTACTGTCTATTTTCTTCCTAAAATACAACCAAACAAATACAGAGAAATCGTCTTTAGTAGCAGCTTCTTGTGAGTATTCTACAACTATTTCTTCACTGTTTTTCACTAGGTCTCATACTTATATCAAAGATTGTATAATGTACTTTTACACATCGGTGCATGCTTTGTGATAAAAAGATAGCTCGTTTTAGTCTAGGAAACATGATTTCAATATTAGCTTTATAAGCAATTAACTAGTTCTTCAAAACTTAAACATGCATGATGGTATTTTAAATGTTCTATGTTGTGTCTAAAGTTTTTTTTTATTACCAGTTGTTGGTTGTTTTTTGTATTTTGTTTCTGTTTTTTATCGATTGAATGATACAATATAAATGAGAAGATGTGGTATGAGTGCCAACTCTCCATCCAAGTCGCTAAGTATTAAAAAAAACCAATTCTTGGTCAATGTACGGTATTTAACACGGTGCCTTGATTCACTCCGAACAACAAACTATAAAGGGCCTCAAAATGACTAAATCATGGAAAACAATTCAAATCGGAAAACAAACGGGTCAATCTTTATAACACACGACAACATGAAACACCTATGAACTACACCAATAAACGATAAGTCTTTCTCGAAATAATTTTCCAATTTATATGATTCACTATTACACAACTGTCTCAGCTTTGCGTAGAGATGAACCCTCTACAAAATAGTAAACCTATAACTAGAGGTTGTAATTGGTTGCCGTCCCTTATATTAATTTTTCCTTTATGGTTTCTGTAAGCAGGTCGTTGAATTCTCGTTTGAATTGTTTAAATTTTTGTTAAATCAGTGCCTTGTAAACCTTACTTTCAGTTATGAGTTTTGCTCATTATTGATTGCTTACAAGTGATCTATAGTTAATATGATGTACGTCATCTGTTCTCTGGTTGATATATATCTTCTTGGTGAGTTTACTCCAGATCATAATCTTATATATAATTTAAATGTACACCTACATATCATGTCCACGGATGAGGCCTCACTTCATTAAGATTTATTTGGTAGTTATTGTATCGTTTCGTGAAAATAAATCTACTTTATATAGTGTATGGTAAATTGCAGACATAGTAGTTTTCAAAGGTACCAGGATTATAATTTAGTACGCTAGACGTGCGTTTCGTCTACATGAAACTCATCAGTGAAGCTCATATCAAAATAGTTATAAAGCCAAACAAGTACAAAGTTGAAGAGCATTGAGGATCCAAAATTCCAAAAAGTTGTGCCAAATACGGCTAAGGTAATTGACAATACTTATTATAGGTACTAACTAGCAAAGAAATTTTTTTTTGTGAATTTTACAGTATAGCATACAAATTGTGATAAGAAAACATGTTTTAAAGATGTCAGACCTTAAGGCGAGTCGTTATATAATTGTGTTAATTTCATAAGTGTTAAACAAGAAAAATGGGCAAGAAAAAGAAAACATTGAAAAGTTGAAGAAAGCTAAACCACACGATGGCGAAAAATTCAGACAATTTATAGTATACAAAATAGTACACAAAACATTTGACATCACGAACATCATTTTAGCATGTAGAGAACAACACAATTAGGTTTTTCAATATTGTAGAATGTATCTCTCATTTGCAGAACAAAAGTGGAAAGGGATTAATATAAGTTGCAAAACTTGTTTCCCAATCCACTATAATTAAATGTGTTTAAACTAAACTAAATTTGCAGAACATCATGCATGTTGCTTGTTTTGAGCTACGACAAATTAAATAATCATAGACTTCAATTATCTTTTAGCGGTAAATGTTAGCGACATATTAAGTATAAATAGACAGAGAAGCTAGTCTACTTTATTCCCATTTATTTGATTATGACGAATGTCTCAGGTTATTTGCAAAGTTGTAATTAATTACAGTAACATGGGTCCTAAATGTTCTTCAACTGTTTACTTTTTTTGGCTTTTAAAAAATATTTGATTCGAGTATTATAATACTGATGCAAGTTTTGTCTGAAATTGCTTTCCTGGTACCTTCGACTAGTTTATGAACAGAAAGACAAAATCCGTTATGAACGTACTGAAAAAAAAACATCCTTTTTCTCGAATTCAATTAAAACAGACGTATTTTTTTCTTTGCTAACCGACACTTCTGGTAGTAAAAAAAAACAAGAACTAGAGGCATTTAATTTTCTCTCATCTATGGTAGGTAATCCGCCAAAGATGTAGGAACACATCCGAATACAAGGAAGACAACACAATTATACGTTTTCTTAGTGTTGAAATCTGTCTACCTACTTTTGTCTTAAGGACTTGTAGGTTTTGACCACATCTATCCCATCAGGAAGCTGTTTAGGCAAGAGATCCAAATAGTGAAGCTGAAATAATTCCATTGTAATTTTACGGACCTTATCGTTGGTTGACCGTTATGGAATATCCGCGTGTCAGAGATGATATCGAACACGTTATTTATGTTGTTACTACAATCCCGTTTACTTTTCACGATTGTCACCTACCGAATAAGACTTATTACCGGGTTTGTACAAACATGAGCATAACGATGGGTGCCACATGTGGAGCAGGATCTGTTAACCTTGGGGAGCACCTGAGATTACCAACATGTTTTGATGCTTACTTTTTATTTTTCTATGTTGTGTTTTGTGTTTAATTGTTTGTCTGTTTGTCTTTTTTTTAAGCCATGGCGTTCTTTTCAATTTCTGAGTTTGAATGTCCTTCTTGTATCTTTTATTCCTCTTTTAGATGATGTTTTGAGTTATAGTGCAAAATTGAGAGAGTTTTTGTTGGTTGGAGAGGTGTCTTGATCATCATTTTCGATAATCTTCGATAATCTTTATTTATTATCCAAATTTTCTGCATTCTGTATATTGAAGCACCATTTTTTCTCTCTTCTCAATTTTGTTGCCAATAAGACCAATAGATTCATCATATAAGACTGCTGTTTTGAGACATAACAACGAAAAAAAGACCATGCAATATGTATCTTGAGAGGAAAAAACTGGTTTTGTTTAAATCTTTATTGTTAAATTTGTATTGGTATGCTAATAATATACAGACAAAGAAAATGAGAGTACACATGCTTTATTCGTGTATTCAATCCTATGCAATAACTACATTGGAAGCTGCTACCCAAGAAAGGTCTCTTTTTTTTCTTTCACGAAAAAGAGACTAAAACCCTCGAAATCCATGTTTAAATCCTTCTGTTATGGATGATATCTATATTTATTTTAAATCTACATCTGCTTTAAAGTTAAATAATATGTAAATATTCATCAGTTTTAAATGTTTTTTTAGTATACTCCTTTCTTCATTGGCATTGGTTTCATCATTTCCATTGGCATTGGCTTCATCATTTCCATTGGCATTGGCATGGGTTTCATCATTTCCATTGGCATCATTTTTGGCATCATTTCCATCATCTTAGGCATCATTTCCATTTTCATTGGCATCATTTCCATTGGCATTGGTTTCATCATTCCCATTGGCATCATTTTCATCATTTCCATTGGCATCATTTCCATTTTCATTGGCATCATTTTCATCATTTCCATCATCTTAGGCATCATTTCCATTTTCATTGGCATCATTTCTTTCATTTTCATCATTTCCATCATTGGCATCATTTCCTTCATTTTCATCATTTCCATCATTTTTGGCATCATTTCCATCTTTCCTTTCATCTCCATCATTTCCTTCATTTTCATCATGCCCATCATTTCTTTCATCTTCATCATTTCCATCTTTTTACCCATCATTTCCATCATTGGCATCATTTTCATCATTTCCATCATTTTACCTTTCATTTCCATCATTGGCATCATTTTCATCATTTCCATCATTGGCATGGGCATCATTTCCATCATTTTCATGGGCATCATCTCCATCATCATCGGCTTCATTGGCATCATTTCCATCATGCCACCTTTACCACCCATACCGCCCATCATTTCCATCGGCATCATTTTCATCATGTCCATCGGTGGTGGCATCATTTTCATCATACCGGCGTTTACGCTAGCCAATATGGCTGCAGCTGTAATCACGATAAAAGCCATGTTTTGATATACGACGGAACCTGAAAAACAAAAAGCACATGGTATAAAACGAAAATATAAATTCAAGCATGCATAATCTTTCAACTGTTCGCTTAGAAATAATCAAATTTTAATGCTGATAAACGTATATTTAAGGACTTGAAATAGATAGGGTTGCAATGGTTTGCTTAACCTCGAACGTAACGCAGCAACTAGACGTTTTCCCAATGTTACACTTTGTTCAACTTACTCCAATTATTCTTCGCTCAAATAACCACACATCCCTAGCATTACCCAGTGACAACATAATATTAACAACCAATAGAAAAATTGTATTAAAAAACTATACCCATGTAATGTATTTATTTACTCTCTTTACCACCAGTTGCATGAAAATTCTTTCTGAGGAAGGTTTATCTAGAAAAGCGTTTCAGACGCAGCAAATTTTATGCAGTTATTTTCACTTTACAAACTAAGAAATATAAAAGCATAAAAATAAATAAGCAGAACATGGTTCATTCTCAATTCAAAAATATCAATAGCAGGCAAAAGTCGAAAATACTTTTTGAAGTACCCAATTAAGCTAGTGAATGAGAAGGTTTGTCTGTGAATGGCATGGTACGATATAAGGTGACATTGACTTGAAATTTCTTTTCTTGTAAATGTTTGCACAATTTCCATTCACGCAAAGACATCTTTAAATCTGCGTGTGTTTTAATAAAACTCAGCGTACAATGTAAACATTTTAAAATAAGAAGTCACAATATTTCGAAAACCGATTTGAAAAGCGTTGATTGTAGATGCAGGTGTCAAAGTTAAATTTTAAATTGTTGCTGTTTTTCACAAAAGACTATGATCATGATAGAACAACAAATTTCCTCCATCACGTAGTGAGAACACACAATTTACCAATCAAGTACTATTTTAGTTGCATGAACATTACATTTCGTCGCTGGGCTTCTAAAATGTTGTAAATTACAAATTTTTCAAGAAAAAAAATTCTTACAAACAGGCTTTGAAAATTTTGGCAAAATGCATGCTTCCAAAATGTCGTATGTGAACTTGAACATTTTTGTAAATAGCAGTGAAATAAAAACGTTGACATTTCTGGATTATCCAAGAACTTAAATTATTTCACAGAAATAAAGAAATGTACAATTATTATTTTCCCAAAGCCATTCTACAACGATTTTCAAGTTTTCATACCACATTTTGGAAGCAAACTTTACAAACAACTGACACTTGTAATTTTGTAATATGTCTAATTTCACACATTTTGATTGGTCTAACTGCATGCTATTTTGTGATACCAAAGATTTCTTCCCGCCCAGACCATTGGTGTCAAAAAGTATTTTTAGCCAAAAAAGTCATATACGACATTTTAGAAGCCCAGCGACGATTTGTTCATTAAAAGTATTATAAGCATACGCACAATAATAATAAGTTTTCATTGCACAAATTATCAAAATGAAACCACAAAGAACTAATAGAGAACCGGGCATCGAAATTGTATCCTATCAAATAAAGAAAACACACTATTCCTTCATACATTTACTGCTTTCAGTTACTGTATTCTTACATTTGTTACAACAAATTTTACGTGTCCTCTCACTTCTAAATATATATGTTGCCTAATTTATTGCTTTTTGAGACACTCCGCGTAATTGTATTTAAAGGAGAGATGGCCTTCAATGTTTTCTTTATATGATTAATTTATGATTTGAGTAAATAATTCATATCATTTTAGAAAAGGCATGTTTTGTCTTTTTTATACGTTGTTTATGTTATATTAAATTTTGTCATAGTAGACTATCATGAGATAAATTTTCCCCAATTTTTTTTTTATATACCATATTAAGTTTTTGGTGTTAGACAATTTTCTCAATAATAAAAATACAGATGTTGCATATTTTTAAAAGGTCGTCTACATAAAACATAACTTAATGTGCAGGAATGTCAATAAATATTGTGCAACTTCAAAATATATTATGACCTATTAAATTTAAACATTAAGCTATAAATAGCATGCAGGTTAGACATAAGCAATTGCATTATTATAACCAAAAGTTTTTTTTAACAGTTAAGGTGGTACCCAACACTTTAACTAAAATTAATTTGGCTTGTTTAATTTTCTTAAAATTTTGACAAAGTATTTACTTTGACCCTTTAACAAAAATATAAAAATTTCAAAAAATTTCAACCAACCGTTTTATCAGAAAAATTACACTAGTTATATAGCAGTTTGAAAACACTTATTTTGATTATTGAGAAGCTTGATATTCCCTTAACAACACAACGTAATTAAGGGCATACGATACAGTTTTGAACCTGTATTTACAAGTTGATGAAAATTTGCATATAGGCTATTTTTTACCTGATTAAATCAAATATGTCATAAAAAATATATCTTCATGTGCTACTTTTTGAGTAAAATGAGGTCGAAATTTTGTATATTTGCTCAAAATTCAGATTTGTGTCCGTATTTTCTTTTTCGAAAGAACAACGTAACTTTTTTGCTTTTAAAGATAAACACAATTGTTTTTTGTTAAATAATCGGTAATTTCTGTATTTTATAAGTATCATTGAAAATTATGTAATTTTTATTTAGAAATAACTCTATATTTATCAAATGTTCATGAATAGAGGAAAAAACGTCATTTTTTGCTGCATGTTTATCAAAATTTTAAAAAATGCGCTATTTACAGTTTTATAAAATTTGGGTCACAATAATCTCCTTGCAAAATGAAACAAATTGCTGTTTTAAAAAATAGGGGTCCACGCACTCGTTTTCAAATTAAATCAGTTTGAATGATAAAATCAGTCGAAAAATGCATCTTTTCCCGATATGTCATAGTTTGACGTCGCGAAAATAAATTTTACGTTAGCAACGTCATTACCTTCCCTGTAACTGTATCGTATGCCCTTAAAACATTTAGCTGATTTTACAGAGTTATCTCCCTGTAGTGTTAGATACCACCTTAAATCATAAAACACAAATCTTACCTGAGTATAAACTATATGGCAGGAAGGTATCAATGGGAAGCCAAGGAAAGTACTGCGATCGTTTCAACGAACATTTGCCTATTTATGCAATTTGCAATTTTCCACAATTAAGCTAATTGCGTAACAAAACACATGTTTTATCAAAAATATGCATGGACATTTATTTTAATCAAAATTTTGTGATATTAAATACACGATAGCTATGTCTGACACCTATTCGTCAAAACCTACATCATCTTTTCCACATCATCAAATTAACACTTCACTTTACACAACTATTTTGTAAAAGTTCACAGGATAACATGTTGACATTGTATTTTCCGGTGTTTGACATTGTCAAATTCCTTTACCTTTCCGCTTCATTTTCATAACAAATAACCCTCACAATTGTTTTAAGATTTAAACTAATTGAATTAATATGTTAGTGAGCGAGGTTGTTTTTTTCTACGAAAGTTAGTATAATATATAAATGTTATAAATTTCGCAGATATATAAAAAGTTGAGGATTGTAGTCTGTTAATGTTAAAACAGCATTATTTCACTTCATTTCGATTATAATGTTCACAGATATACGAATAGTTTAAAATTGTAGTCTGTTAAGGTTAAAACAGCATTATTTCACTTCATTTCGATTATAATGTTCACAGATATACTTATAGTTTAAAATTGTAGTCTGTTAAGGTTAAAACAGCATTATTTCACTTCATTTCGTTTATAATGTTCACAGATATACTTATAGTTTAAAATTGTAGTCTGTTAAGGTTAAAACAGCATTATTTCACTTCATTTCGTTTATAATGTTCACAGATATATACGAAAAGTTTAAAATTGTAGTCTGTTAAGGTTAAAAAAAAACAGCATTAATTTCTATGTACGTTGTTGAGAGTTGTTTTTCTTCGAAAATTTGTACAATAAATGTAATAATGTTCACAGATAAATACTAGTTAAAAATTGTAGTTTGTGTGGATTTAAAAAAATCAGTATTGATTTCAATGTTCACAGAAATTTGAACAAAATAAACCTCTCATTTATTTAATATAGAACAATAAAGATGAACGTTAAGTCCCTATATATTTAGCAATAAGAATTGCTTATTATTTTATGGTGACAATTTATCTATTAGAAATATTAATAAGCCAAACACTGATTCTTTTCCTTGTAGTTTTTATAACGTAATGCATGTTTTCATAATAACTAAATTGTCATGTTTGCTGTAATGTGGTTTAGCCGTATTTGGCACAACTTTTTGGAATTTTGGATCCTCAATGCTCTTCAACTTTGTACATGTTTGGCTTTATCAATATTTCGATTTCAGCGTCACTGATGAGTCTTATGTAGACGAAACGCGCGTCTGGCGTACTAAATTACAATCCTGGTACTTTTGATAACTAATTAGATCCTAACGAAAGTAGTTAAAAATATGAAGATATCAGGATAAGATTTTAAATTTACATCATAATTAACAATGTAAAATTCAGTTAAAGGTTATAATCAAGTTTATAAAAAAGGGACGAAAGATAATAGAGGGACACCAAAAATCATAGATTGAAAATAAACTGACAACGCCATGGCTAAAAATTAAAAAAAAACCAAAGAGACAAATAATAATACAGAAGACACAACATAAAAAAACTAAAGGGTAAGCAACACGAACCACACTAAAAACTGGGGGTGATCTGCTCCACATGTGTAAATAATCCAAACCTTCCGACCACTTCTTCTTGTAACTTTTGTATTTAATACATCATTGTACACGTTCAAATAATATATAAGTATTTAATTTTATGACTTTTTAATTTCCTATAAGTGATAAGTACATGAGGATATCGTAGTTATGTTCGTAATTTTATTTTAATTTCAATAAGACACATATATGGATTACGACAGGGTTGATGTATCTTGCACCAGTTATATCTTGCAATAACCTTTTTTTATGTAAAACTTGAAACTATTACCAATAACGTACATTTAACAATCAACGTTCAGATGGCAATGAGAGGTTGTTTGATCTTTGTAAATGTACTCTTTAATGTTTTAACCATGAGAAAAAATCCACACTACATTGTATGAATCATAAACACGTACTGAATATTTCTTGCAATTTATTCAAGTAATTTTCCTGGAGTCTGAAAAGATTCAATGTGTTGCTGTTAAATCTGTATTTCAATGAAAAAACAAACATAATGTCTAATTCTAGCGGAACACGTTAACTATGGATAAATTTCTTTTATGTTCATTCATTCCCATTTTTACCAAAAATGGATACAACACGTTATAAATACCTTCATCAGGAACGATCACACTTATTATTTGGAGGCCAAGGATGTTAAGGGAGCTGGCTTGTCATGTTGCGGATTTTTATGACAGATTTTCGGAATCCTCTGGTTTTATCCATTTGAATGCCTGGAAAAAATTTGCCCGGTGACCCCCATTTTTCTTTTTATAAATCTTTTACATGTATAATGATAAGCAATCTGTAAAAGTCTTATAAAATTTTAATTACTTTTTAACAGTTTTTGAGAACTTCAACTTGTCAATGATAAAGCTATGAAAAGTCAAGAGAGAATATTTTCCCGCCAAAATTTCAATGGCATATATCTCGAAAACAAGCACGGCGACCTATATATATATTTTTTTTGCTCTTTGGATTCCTTTAATAACCCCCTATCTATATAAACTAGTGTTTTGAAAAGTTAATTACTTTGACACTGAGACGTGAACTCCCTTAAAGGACCGAAAAAGTTGAAGAGCTATTAACCAAAGACGACCTAAACAAAATAGCCAAATCCATCTAAAGCAGGTATTAAAGTTTATATAAATATACATGGTTGGTTTCCATTAATCTAATTCTTGTAACGCTTTTTTTTTTAATAAACTAAAAAGTTTCTGGCTTTCTTTGATAAGTTTTGACGAGTTTGGGTAGCCAATTTGGTTTTATGCTTAAGTTTTTAGCGTACATAATGATGTAAGTGTTTAACGACTTAAGGGAGCTACCATTTGATTTTTATGGGGGGCTAGGATGAAAAATTTTGTCCTGCATTTTATTTTAGCTGTAATCTCAGTCCTGCCTTTTTATTTTTCACTCTGTTTGGTCCTGCTTTTTTTTTCAGTTTATCCTGACTTTTTTTTACCTTAATTGTCGTCCTGACTTTTTTTTTTTTTGGCAATTGTCTCATCCTGCCTTTTTTTTTACTCAAAACTCCTGTCCTGCCTATTTTTTTTTCAAATTTCATCCTAGCCCCCCCCCCCCCCCCCCGCTCCCCCTCCCCCCCTAAAAATCAAATGGTAGCTCCCTAACTGGCGATAAAGCCCTCGCACGGTCGTTTTTTTTTTTTTTTTTTTTTTTTTTTTTATCGCACGGTCGGTTAGCATACAAGGTCGTCTTCCTTAATCTGTCATTTTCGGTTGAATAACAGTTAAAACAATCGGTCTAGAGCTTTAATGAAGTGGGCAAAACATTCAAATATCCAAGTACGTTAAAAAAAACTTTGTAATTCTTGCGTCAGACGTTTTATTTCAAAATAGAAAATTATGTGCTCTACTAGTGATATATTTACGGCTGTTTTTTTTTTTTTTTACAACAAAATACTTTTGTTTGATTTCTTTTCCCCTAACTTTGGGAATAAGGGGATATATATCAGATATTAGTGGAGGAAACGCAGATAAAATGACTTTTATAATATATTTTGCAGTGAATTTACCTAATTATTACATGTATTATGTACTAAGAAAACGAGTCCGGTGACCCCTTTTTTTTCTTTTTCTTATCGGAAAGCAATTTATAAGTCAGAAATATCTTCCTTCTAATAGATTCAATCCTGGTATCTATGATAAGTGTATTCATCTTAAGTTCTATAGTGTGCTTTACTTTTTATAACAATTAATTGGGTTTTTCATGCTATACACAATATGACAATATCGCAATGCCTTTGGCATGAAAAAAGTGTATTTGAGATTTTGAATGCCACCCTGAAATAAGATATGTCTATAACAGTGGAACATAATAAAGCCATTAACAATATACAGCTTCCAGTGATATACATTGGCATAAATCACAGCTCGGGCGATATGTTCCTTCATAAAAGAGGGGCATAAGATACCAGAGGCTCATAGATCGAAAATTAACTGACAACGCCATGGCTGAAAAGAAAGAGACAAACAGACAAATAATAGTATACAAGACACACCAAAGAATACTTAAGACTAAGGAACAAAAACCCACCAAAAACTGGAAGCGATCTCATGTGTACCGAGAGGGTACGCAGATTCTGCTCCACATGTGGCACCCGTCGTGTTGCTAATTTTATTACAAATCCAGTAAATAGTCTAATTCGATAGGTAAGATAATAAGAGTAACGGATTCATCCGAAGAACTGTTACTTTGGAATACAATATGATACTGTTCGTTACCAAAATGCAAATGAGGGTCTGGGTGAAAGTCCTACACTTCTGTATTCCATAATTTTTATGCCATTTCCTTTTTATACTTTTTTCCAATTATTCTCCATTTGTTTTAGCGCCTCATTTTCTTCAATCTTTATTTTTGTAGTCCATTTGTTCTCTATTCTTCATGTTTTTTCCAATTATTCTCTACTCCGTGAATCCCATCCATACCGCCTGCATGGACACGCTAAAAAAAATATACAGTTGACTGCTTTAAGATGAAATTGTAGAATACAAAGCAGGCTGTATTAAAAACATGTATTAAAAACATTTAATAACCAGTAAGCGATTTAAATGTTTATTGATTATTGGCATTTAACGTCACTTTAATTAAAGCGCACTTTCAAGAACTATTTCGTTGCGACCAGTTACAGTGGTGGATGAAATCGGGGTGCCGGAAGAAAACCACAAATCTTCGATTAGAAAATTGTCTATCCAAGTCAATTAAGATTGGAGTTCAGTCGCACAAGCAGAAGTCGGAATTCTAACCTTAGTGCTGACTGGCTGTTGGTTACAGAATTAAGTACTTAGATCACACAGTCATCGAGGCTGCTTAAAATGGTATATACACAAGCTAAAAAACAAATCAAGGATATTTCACATTAGATTCATTTAGGTTTGGCAACAGACACAGCTTTGATGTTATGTTCCTATCCCCTTCGCAAGTTGTATCAATACTTTAAAAAATTATTTTACAAATAGCATGTAATAACGCGGTCAACGAATTTACTCACTTGTCCTTTATCTTCTAATTCTATATATTTGCTTGCCGGTAACTCCAATTTAATATCATGAAACATGTGAAATAAATTATGCAATTTCATAAATAATTGTTTTCAGCATCGCATTCACTTTCCTTTGTCGAACATTTCAACTGATGTGCTTTATACAAGCTTCTGCTTTTGAAAGAAGCTTTACAGACATAATACTCGATTAAGCAATTTTGATGTTGCTCTATTACACGCCTTTGAACTTCTATTTAAATAAAGTGATGTGTTGCATTTAGTACACAAACGTTATGTATTTCGAGCAATTTCCAATTTGTTCCACTATTAATGTCACTTTTACCACGACCTTCGGATAACCTTTATTTCCGGAGATGCTGACATTTACAGAAAGATTGCATCAGAATTTTCCGACGATGCTGTAATTTTCAAAAATATTGCATCAGAAATAAATGACATGCGGGAATTGCATGACATTTCATCTTTAATTGGATAATGGTGTTGTTTTTTTCATGCTTTCATAAATTTTGACTGTCCTTTGGATAAGAAAATTGTATACGTTTAGTACGATTTAGAATGCAAAATTAATAAATGCAAGCTGATTCTTTTTTGATAAACATGTAAACCATACGAACTATGAAATACTATGAAAAACTATGTACTCCCTCCTCTCTTAGATTTTTTTTTTTTTTTTTTTTTTTTGCCACCCCTTAGCAGATGATGAAAATAGCGAGCATTCGAAAGCAGTATTTTTTATCTATAAATTCACTATAGGACTTTGTCTAATGGAGTTGAAACCTTTTCAAATTTATCAAAGGGAAATTTAAAAAAATATGTTAAACATTGTGTCGGTACCAAAGAACCGTCTACGAGCTGATGACAAATATCGTGACTTCGAGTCCTCTAGCAGTGCTAGTGCTAGTAAATGAAAATAAAACGTCCAATCTTCAAATAGTGTAGTCATATATTTTTATCAGTTATTGAGTTTTAACTTTTCTTGTTGAAACGTTTTTAAAAAAATTTTAAATTGGCTTTCACGGCTGACGTGCACATAGCTGAAGAGAAGTGCAGATTTGGTTATGTTGGTGGTATGTGAATACACAAACCTAGAAAAGAGACGTTGTACATAGGTTCTATATCACACACTCTGCAGGTTAAAAAAAAAACTTATGGAGTATTTGCAGGACTTTCTAAAAAATATCGTAGTTTGCCAGTTGCAAATAAGGATTTTAATATAACAATATAGATAGCTCTCAACATATATTGTTTTATTTAAATCTTAATTGCAGCTCTCCACATGTATTGTCAGTGACCGCTGTGGATAGTAAACTAGGAGATGACAGCAAATGCTTGTAGTAAAGACATGTTATTCCCGGTATATTTGTGCTATACTAGTAATATACCACAGAAAAACGCAAAACAAATCCCCTGAAATTATAAGAAAAAAAATTACAGATTTTTGGAAAAGGGTTTCAGCTTAAAATATTGTGATGTCCCCAAGTACCAATGTATTTTACGTTCATTATTCTTTTTGAAGCCGTTTGTGCTCAAAGAGGCTACCAAAAATCGATTAGCTTCATGGTCCGATATTCAGATGAGTTCGTCCCTTCACGAATAGTTCACAATAGTAATTACGATGTCGATTGCGTCTATTGCATTGCAGTTGGTACTATGGATACTATAGCCACAAATGGAGTTTATTCTTTGAAATTTGACTTACTTTAAGAAGTTGACATTAAGAAGTGCACGGTTGAAAATTACCTTGAGACGAAAAAGATAGCTTTATCCTTTCATACTTATGCTACAGAATTCGACATTAACTGTATATGGAGTATGTATAATGCATACTAGATGTTATAAACTGACAGCTAGGGGCGATTATTATGTATTTTCTATAGTACGTTGGATATAAAAAAGAAGATATGGTTTGATTGCCAATGAGACAACTCTCCAGGACAGTCTTTTTTATAAACACTTACGTCCTATTTCATGAGGAATCAGTAGTATGGCATTGCATAGTTGTATGAGTTTTTTCTCAGACTATTTTGATACTAGTATATCTTTTACAGATGACCACGAATATGTTCGATTTCTATTTGCCGTAAACACAATTGCAGTAACCATTCTCCTCGCCTCGTTTGTGAAATTATCGTTTGCTAATTATCTCTGGATTTTTTACATGAGGGTCTATATGGAGTTAACAGAATATAGAAAATATATAAGCAAATAATACAGAATGAATGGTAATAAAAAGGGGAAGAAAAAAAAAAACGGCCGAAAAATTAGGAATAGGGAATTTGGAAATACTCAATAATAAAGAATGGAGAATAAGGGTCAAATAAAAGAAAAAGAAAACAAAAATGCTTTAAAACGCAAAGAAAAAAGAAGTTTAGGACCCTCATCCAGACCATTTTACAGGATAAAAAGAGGAACACTGAACGTTATTATTTGAAAAAAAGAACTACATGCTCTTCTTAGGCATAATTAAGAGTTCATCCGCGTTTTGGTATGATTCGTATTTTTTTCAATAGATTTGTGTGATTTGTTTTCGTTCACTATTGTGAAAGGTGTTCTTCCTTTGATACATGTAATGATGTCGGTTTTCGACTTATTTATGGTTTTAAATGCTTTCTTACATTTCCTTACCTTTACCGATGATAGTTACTCCTTGCGGTACATTTAACAACTAATGAACCAAAAACTTTATAAAAAAAAAAAAAAAAAAAAAAAAAAAAGAAAGTTAAACATATTTTTTTCTTTAGAACTTGGATTAATTTTATATTGTAAGTTCTTTCGTAAAAAAATCAAACATAAATGTCATGCATGCATGTTTTTCATGCTTTTCTTAATTCAAACGTGCTTCTTGTCATCCCCCATGTCTTTTCTGGATATGAATAGCGTCGATACAAAATGATTATACATGTACATACAAGCCCACTTTGACCCCAAAATGTTATGATATAATCATTTTCGAGTGACTTAATTGAAAATAACTTTGCATACTCAAAGGCCTTTTACTAATTCAAGATATTGTTATCAAACTTGAAATCCAGATATATAAAAAGAGATGATTTTTCAGATATATTTCGAAATTTGCTAAGAAATTCAAACGGTGGTTCTGCTTGTTGTATATTAGATTTGAGAACTCCTACATCTGTGAATTTGCATAGATACTATTTCAAAATGTTATATTCGGTCATAAAATTAAATTTGCGACGAAAAGAGATAGTAAATATATTACTTTCAATTCGTAAAAAAAAAATACATGTTATCTTTTTTAATTGTTTTATTTTCAACAATAACAAAATATAAATATAAACTGACGATTTCTTTAGTTTTACAGTTCTTGCTTTGACTTGGTTCTTTTACCACCTAAATTATTTTGTAATTTGAGCATTGTCCTAAACTCATCCGTGCTAATGCCGCCATCCTTGTTTTTGTCGGCGAATTGAAATAGTTCATTCAACATCCCTTCCATTATTGCTGGATCATCTGCCATTGGAAAATTACCATCCTTCATAGCAATGCTCATTACAGCTTCCAACTATAATACAATGTGAGAACGAAAATTATAACTTTGTTCAAGTCGATTTATAAATCATGTCAACATTTAACGTTTACTTTTCTACATTGGCTAGAGGTATAAAGGGGGGGTTGAGATCTCATTAACATGTTTAACCTCGCCGCATTTTTGCGCCTGTCCCAAGTCAGGAGCCTCTACCCTTTGTTAGTCTTGTATTATTTTTAATTTTAGTTTCTTGTGTACAATTTGGAGTTTAGTACATGGCGTTCATTATCACTGAACTAGTATATGTATTTGTTTAGGGGCCAGCTGAAGGACGCCTCCGGGTTCGGGAGTTTCTCGCTGCATTGAAGACCTGTTGGTGACCTTCTGCTGTTGTCTGTTCCATGCATGGTCGGGTTGTTGTCTCTTTGACATATTCCCCATTTCCATTCTCAATTGTATTTAAGGTACGATCTACATGTAAATGGATTTAATAATTTCCTAACACATTTTTACTCAATTGGTGTATAGGTTTAAAACATAATTACAAATTAATACACCCAAAAACTAAATAAGGCAAGTTTAAGTCAGCATACAAGTAAAAGTAACTAAACGGCATCTGAAATCCTCTAGACTGATGTTTATTAATAAAACGTACGAAATAGGCACACTATTACAAAAAGTACTAATAAAATTTATTTATAAAATTTAGTATATTCGTATAGCAACTTTTAAGTTTAAAATCATCACGGTTGTTCTTAAGTTCATGACGGATTTCTGCATAAAGTTCTTCTAAGGTCCTACACTTCAAACGATTTATTTCTACAGAGCGAAATTTCGATGTCGTCTTCTCTTCGTAATGGATATAGAGGCATATTTCAGCTATTCGGCGGAGTGACTACGTAAATATTCTGTATAGTTGGAACCCCTCCCCCCCCCCCCCTATTTTTTTGTCTTGAGTTGGGAATCCTTCTTTTGAAAATGACTGGATCCGCCCCTTGGTTGCATAAAATATAACAGGCTTGTTGAGAGTTGTCTCATTGGTAATCATACCACACCTTCTTTTTGTATCATTAGCATATATGTATTTAAAATTCATATTGAATTTGATTCTGAATCACATTTTCTTTTCTTTTTTTATCTAAATTTTTACCAACCAAATCTGATAGAAAACCTACCTCTGTTACATCCAAAACACCATCTTCATTGAGATCAGCGCGTGTAAATCTTTGTAGAACTTCATCAGCTGGCTTGGCGTCAAGTAACTCTATTTCATAAATCACAGTGGCTCCAGGTGGGAAACGGTCTGAAAAACAAATAAATCAATATTAGCGACAATAGAATTGAGAATGAAAATGGCAAATTTGTCAAAGAGACAACAACCCAACCAAAAAAGCAGCAAACAGCCGAATGTCACCAATGGATCTTCTACACAGCCAGAAAATTCCGCACCTGCAGGCGGGCTTCAGCTGGTACA
This sequence comes from Mytilus galloprovincialis, assembly GCA_037788925.1. NCBI lineage: Eukaryota > Metazoa > Mollusca > Bivalvia > Mytilida > Mytilidae > Mytilus > Mytilus galloprovincialis. The sequence continues at coordinate 36,900,813 of CM075343.1, read as the reverse complement.
TATATTCAATAACAGATAACAGTTCTTTTTTTCTTAACTAATTTTATTCTGCATTCTTTATGTACCTTTTTCGTTTTTTCAAAAGATGGGGATTAAATGGAGAAGGTTTGGATAAAAAAATTGACTAAGTTTAAATCAAGCTATATTCTCGTGAAAGTCTCCAGTCAGGAACTTCGCTCTACTTATCTCTGTTAATAACATATAAATGTGTATGTCATATCATTTATGGATTTTGATGAGTAGATGTCTCATCCCTTATTTTTATATAAAAAAATTAAACTAAGATAAAAATCTATGTTGGTTAACTTACCATTTCCCTTAGAACCAAACGCCATATGTGGTGGAATCGTCAGTCTTCTTATTTCTCCCACACACATTCCAGGGATCCCTTTTACCAGCCCCTTCAGTGTCACTCCTTTAGTCAGCATATGTACAACGCCTTTATCTTGAGCATTGTTTCCATCTTCGTATCTGTAAAAAGGAAATAAATTTTAATCACAGGTAAAAGACAAGATTGAAAAAAACATTTGGATATATACTGAATTAAGTAACATGGTCTGCAGCTTGCATATTCAGAAAAGAAAATATACTGCTGATATACATGTAGTTTCGGTTGAAAATATCCATAAACCGCGGTTGGATGAATCTTAGCACACTTTACATTGTTAGAACAATTGATATATAGTTGCTCTAGAATGAACCAAAGAATTAAAACAAATTAAGGCTTGATTTGACTTCTAAGCATATTTTTTAAGCATGCAATATGCTTCATTTCGTAATTTTATAATTGTTGTTTATAAAACGTTGATCATGCGATGCGTTTCGATCAACACTTTTACACGAAAATAAGGCATTGAATCTCTGAAGTTGAAAATATATTTTTCATCAATGATCAGAATAAATATGACATATAGTACTTTGGTTATCCACTAAAAAAATAACATGACCGCCACGAGATGGCCAATAACGCTGAAAGTGGTCTAAAACACCAAGAAGCAATCAAACCAAAGAGTGGACTTTCATCACATGAAAACGGTCGTAACTTATACTTAAACGTTTTAGTCAATTTACAAGGAAGCGTTTCTACATACATGTACTTCACTTCTAACCATCTTTAAAGTTCTGAATGGGGTCCATCCTTTATTTCCATTTTTAATGTTAACACCGTTTTTCTATCCTTCAATTTATGTTGCACAATCTTCACTAACCTTTATATATTAACTCCGAATTATCTCTTTTCTTTAATTTTGTCCGACATTTACTTCGTCATTTTGTCCCTATTATTCTCTATTCTGTATACCCCATCTAGACCCTCATGTTAAGATATCTTTTTTATTTATAATTTTTATACCGTTTTTCTCTATCTTTCATTTATTTTACCCATTCTTCTCATTCTCTATTTTTTATATTTTAGCACATCATTGTTCTGTAGTCTTTAATTTTTCTACATTAATATTTTTCGGCACTTTTTTGTCTATAATTCCCTTTTCCGTAAACCCCATCTAGGCCCTATTTTTTTATGCAAATTTTAAGAAGTCAGAAATACTTACGTGGACTCTATTATGTCTGGGTGGCCTTCTACAGACAACTTATAATGAAAATGTACAACACTTCCTAGCTGTGCTGCTTTGTCGTCTGCGCATTCAACCTTCTTCAAAGTTTCGATTTTCATTTCTTTACGCTTTGGTTTGTTCTTAGAGCTACCATTTTTACCATCTTTACTTGCAGCCGAACAAACTACGAAACAGACGATACAAATAAAAACAAATTTAAGAATTTGTTTGAACATTTCGTTACTGTGTGAGGACAAATATTAAAATGAGTGAAATGTTCTGTCTATATATTGAATATCAATTCGAAGTACATGACTTCCGTATACAGGCCGGCCAACGGTCATGTCAGGACAAATTTGTCCTCCAGCCAATAGATATCTTGTCTTAAATCGCAAGTGGTTATTATACCTCGTGTTATACATGTAATTCTTACAAGCCGACATTTTTTTTATCAAAGTAAAGCGTTGCAGCATTGTGAAAGCGATATAACATAGTAAAATGAAGGTTACGTAGTACTATGGTATAATCAGGGAATGGATATGGGTCAAATCTACAGAATATAGACCCCAGATATAGAGAATAGAGTAATAAAGGGCAAACAAATAAAGAATCAAATAACCGGGTGCTAGAATATGAAGAATAGTAGATATTGGGCACATAATATAAAAGAATATTGAAAAATTACCATAGTTTTTGCCTAACATATAAAACAGGGTTTACAATTAGTGCAATAACTCTTGTTAGGAGTCAACTGACGATTTATGCAATATTGACTATTTTTTTAAGTCTTGTCTTGCCAATGTGTGTTTGTAGTCTATCTTGATAAATAACAAAAAGACGTGGTTTGTTTGCCAATGATAGTAAACACCAAATTTAAAAAAAAATGGATAGCTGTTATAGTTTTGATTTAATATGCAAAAACAATCGTAAGGGTTCTGAGGAACCAGGTGTATCGCCTACTTTTGCTGTTAATCGCAGGCTCGACAAAATTGTGGAAAAAAATTAATAAAAATATTCCTCTCTATACTATCTTTTGATTGTAAAAAGCTTCTGTCCAAATTTGGTAAAAACCCAGGATAATTTATGAATATAATAAATGTTTTAAAAACTATGACTGCAGACTAAATGTAATGTTTACTGGAAGAAAAACTAAGGCCATTTATAAGTAAAATACGGAATAACAGGATTTTATTTTTACAAAATTTATTTCTGGATATTACCTTATGTTCATAAACAAGCTTCTGTCCAAGTTCGGTAGAAATCTGGGATAGTTTAAGAAAGTTATCAAAATTTCAAAAACTTTAACCACAGAGTGAATATTTGTGGACGCCGACGGCGAAGACGCTGACGAAATGAAGGATCACTATTTCTAGCTTTTTCAACAAAAGTCGATGGCTCGACAAAAGGGAAAATACGTCATCCAAGGGCATCAACTTCTATTAAAAGGTCGTTTTTTTATTTCTGTCCATGTTGCAGATCGTTTTCTTCTGATCATATCTACGGCTTGAAATTTTTGTCTACGCAAGTTTTGGCAATTTTTTTTTATTTTAAAGTTTTTGACTACTAGTATTTGTTATAAAATAATATGTAAAAGTAGGATACAAATCATCACCAAATGACAATATCTTCTATATGAAGTAGACTAAAATTTCTGGCCATGTTCATATTTTTACAGATCTTGTTCTTTTTAACTTTTATTGTTTGAAACTTGTCTTCATCTACTGTATAGTTACTTAGTTTAATTTGGACTAAATGAAAACATGGGTAAAATCATGAGTGAGGGGAAATAAATCGAATAAGGAGTCAACAATTTGTAGACCTTGTCCTGTTGATTATTTTTGCTTTTCAAGTTCTTCTTTATCTATTATAAACAGCTTTCTAGATGAGAAGCAAACACACAAAAGATTGGCAAAAATCAACACTTAGGGGAAATAACTCCAATCCTTATAGTTGACAGCAGGTTTTCATTATCTATTATATTTGTAGATCTTGTTGTTGCTGATTATGTTTTGTATTTTATAATTCTCTCCATGTATTCAAGATAATAGACAAATATTAAAAAAAAGGTAAAGAGTAAATACTGATAGCTCTCTGTCCTTGTCAAATTTTTATTTGTGGAGTACTAATTTCATTCTATTTTTATTTTTAGCCATGTTGGTAGACAGACAGTATCTCTAGACACGTTTGGTTAAATTTAGTTTAAGAGAATAACAACAGACTATGAACATCATTCATGTACCAACAATGTGGTGTTTACTCTTATTGTCATGTCTTAATTAAAGAATATTCCGTTATGATCCTTGGTGCCAATTTTTAGTAGCATGAGTTATCAATTGAATTCCATTGATACATTTTCACATACTTTATTTCATGGTTTTAACTAATTCTGCATACAAGACAATAGAAAATTTGCATTTGTTAGCACCTGTCCTAAGTCAGGAAACAGTTTCCGGTTTCTCATTTCTTTTATTAGAATAGACTGTTGGTTTATTTGTTTGAATGGTTTTACACATATTTTGGGCCCTTTATAGCTTGCTGTTAGGTGTAAGATAAAGCTCTGTACTGAAGGCCTTCCTTTGACTTATAATGGTTTACTTTTACAAATTGTGACTTTGATTGAAAGTTGTCTCATTGGCACTCATACCACATATTCTTATATCTATCTATAGAAGTTACAACTGAAAGGCCCTATATTTTAAGAAAATAGATATTTAACATTTTTATCATTCTCTCTTTATTTTATCTACATTCAAAATTGCACAACAACTTCAAATGCAAAAATGATTATGTAGTACATAAACTCTTTTGAAATAAATATATCTTTTAACAAATATAAAGAAAATTCAACAACAGTAATTTTCTTATAATATAAAAGTATAATGTTATGAAAAGTCAAAATATAAAATAATACTTTCTTTTGACAATAATCTGACCTCTAATAGAAATAAACATACAAGACATATACATAATGTATACTAAATGAAGGTAGCCGATGTATATTAATGCATGGACAAGTTTCAACTTGAATTATCTCCCCTATACCACAATTTTTCAACTTGAATTATCTCCCATTTACAAAATTGATCTCAATTAAAAATAAAGTGTTGCTAGTGTACTGTAATTCACAATTAAAATATATATTGCTGATTAGCTTAGAGTGATGAATTTGTTTTAATTTTGGCAGGATCAAAGATTTCAAATCCTAAAAATTAAATTAAGTTATCATTTGACTATAAAAATAAACCTTCTAAAATGATGCAATAAAAAAAGTAACAATAGTTTTAAAATCATGGAAACAAGGCACTTGTTAAAACTAGTTATTTTATAAATGATGGGGAAAAAAAATTATACAACCTGCCATAACAACTTCAAAAACAAAATGAAAATAATTAACAACAAAATAACTGACCCCTAAATAAAGATGTTTTCATTTAAATCATTACATAATTGCACTGAGTGGTAAGCTATACATAAGTCCCTCAAAATAAACCATTTTTTATTTTTTCCCAAACTGCAAACCATTCACAATTTGCTCATGATGAAAAAAATATCTCTGATTGATAATACTTGTTAATTGTTTCTATGGTATATAAATTTATAGGCAATACAAATATTTTAAAGATTGTCCAATTGGATATCTTATTTTTCGGTAATTGTTATTTTCAATGGCCTGCCATTGTCTGTCTGTGGGGATGAAATGCCACTGCCTGCCCATGTTAATGACTGGCTACTGCTGGTCTGTTTGAATTTGAGGTTACTAGTGGATTGTGAGAATCTATCTTGGAACCAACATTCTTGAATCTGAAAAATAATTATTATATTGTATATCTTTATTAAATTTTAAATTATGAACCCTTGATTTAATTACTAATTTAGAATTTTAGGTTTCTTGATGAGCAACATTAGTTCTACAGAAATCATGCAGCGAACTGCATTACAGTAAAAAAAAGTTGCAATATGTGGTAAATCTGATGTAAAATCTGAAATATAAATGTTACATCTCTTGCATGGAAAGTCAATTTAAAACATCATTACCCATTTATTAATAAATCTTTCAAGCTGTTTAAAGTTAAAATAATTTTGTACAAATTTAAAATACATAGAACTATCACTTATTTCTATCTTTTTTCGTTCCTTTCATTTGCTTAATACCTGGTTATTGACTGACATTTAATAATTCATTTCGTTATGGTACGGGTCAGAACTATGAATGTCTTTTTGTTTTTTTTGTGTAATTTAGTCGAGTTTTATCAATGCCTTCTCAAAAGTTTGACTATAATCATAATTAAGAATCATACCTTGTTAATTTAAACAATTCTTTTTCTTGATTCACTGCTTTGTCTGTAGTTGGTGATTTATACGATCTTGTATCATATACTTTTCTTCCTTTTCTGTAAAAAGCAACAATAATATATTTTCATGTGTATAGCTCCGGGAATTTAGTTTCTAAGATACAAATTAATTCATTTTAACTAGCAACCTTCTTCAATGCGCATTCTAAAATAAACATGTAAATATTTGTTTTACACCACATGTGCAATGTTACACTGAAAATAATTGTCTAAAATCTGTAAAATTGTTGAATATATGTTTTCAGTGTATGATTTAAACTCTTTAAGGAAGATGAAAAGTAGGGGTCACCGTGCTATTTTTCAAGATATGATTTGTTGAAAATTGCCTAAATTTGGTTAGATTGTTCATGAAAAAACACATTTGTGTGCATAAAAAAATTTCTATGAGATAGAATGTTGAAATACATTGCAAGAAGATAGGTTTTATTTATATGAAAAGAAAATTAAAAAAGGATGTCACCAAACTTGTTTTTTTTGCTACAAGTGAAAATAAAATATTTCTCTATTAGTCCAGTATAAATTTTTACTAAAGGAGTCATCACCCCTTAAATGGCTCCTTTGAAAAAAATGATTCTAAAACCCCCAAAAATGATATTTGTTTAAATATTTTGAATTATACAATTAATCATCAAGTTTTCTGAATATAGATAAACAGTCTAACCATTAAATTGCAAATCAGTCTCTAAATTTGCAGATTTTGGCAAATAACTAGCCCAAATTTGTACTGGGATTGTACAATTCAAGATGGCGGTATACCATCATTCTACCTTAATATTCAGCTATTAGTAGAATTTGACTACATTTTGATTTTGATAGTGTGAGTAAAACAAATACATTTTATACTTTCAATTCAGAAATTCATCTATGTATTTATTATTGCTATTTCTAAGACTGCAGATATTCTAAGAAGGGAAATAACTCCTGAACTTACAAAAATGTAAGACTTCCTAATAGCTAATGTGATATTGTCTTATTTTTGAAATTTATAAAAACATTGCAATATTTTCTGAATAGTTCAGGGAAATTGTGCTCTACTGGAATAAGGTTTGTTGAATGTTGGTTTTATGGGATGCTGTTATATTATACTTACTCTTGGACATATTGGGGTCTTGCTGGTTTGCCAAAGGTTGATCTGTATTCTGATGCCCCTTGTTCTTTTTCCTGTTCATTTAACATGGCTTTATGTTGTGCTCTCAGTTTATCTTGTTTGAATTGCCATTTGTTGATATCGTCATGCCATTTTTTCTCATATTCATATCCTAGGATCTTTGACATAGATGGTTTGCCATTTCCATTTGTATCGCCTTCAGGTCTGTAAATATCCATTTTTTTTTTAGTTTTATAAGACAATGAGATGTGGTATGGTTACGCCACATTATTTATGTATGTGCCTGTCCCAAGTCAGGAGCCTGTAATTCAGTGGTTGTCGTTTGTTTATGTGTTACATATTTGTTTTTCGTTCATTTTTTTTTTACATATATAAGGCTGTTAGTTTTCTCATTTGAATTGTTTTACATTGTCTTATCGGGGCCTTTTATAGCTGACTATGCGGTATATGCTTAGCTCATTGTTGAAGGCCGTACGATGACCTATAGTTGTTAATGTCTGTCATTTTGGTCTTTTGTGGATAGTTACAAGTCTCATTGGCAATCATGGCAGAGTTCTAAGAAGCAGATTTAAGAATCTATATATTTTAATTCATGTTAGGGTAGCATTGTTTCTGAAGATTCTAAGTCATTATGAAAATGATAACAAACAGAAAAGTTTTGAAACACGAAATCAAATCATGATAACATATATAACAAAAATTGCTGACAGAGAGACAGCCAAAGTTAAAACTATAGGGTTTCTGAATCATTCATCCCATATTAAACATTGTAAAATATATATTTTCAGAATTTGTAACAGAGATATAATATAACAAAAAATATCGGCTACTTGACACAAAATATATATCTTTCTCTTGCAAACAAAATTTTATATTGATAATCAAAAATCTATGATATTTTATTCAAATATCAATATATTAAAAAATCTGAGACAAGCTGTAGGTACTTTTTTGAATAAAAAATTAGAAATGCTGTTTTTGTTACATTTCCAGTCTGGTTCTGACAAATAATGCTAAAACAGCAAATCAGTTGTTGCAAAGGACAAAATCTGTTAAAAAGAAATGCTTTACAATATAAAACACTTTCTGTAATAAAATTCTCAGAATGAAACCAAGTTTAGACAATGTGGAAGACACTGAACTCTTATTTCTGTATATATTTCAAGAAGGTTTTAGTAATAATGAATATCCAAAAAAAAATCTAAATTTATGCTTACAATGGTAAATATTTAAGATGAGGTCGTTCCAGTTCTAACTGGGACTGTTTAGCTATTGTTGATGGTTTAGTCCTTTCTTGTGGTCTTGGCTTTGTCTTCAATGGCTTAGCACTACGAACACCAAAACCAGGTTTTTTAACTTCTGGTAATTTAACTGTCTTATCTGTAACTCTGTCTCCATCCCTCTCAAATGCTGATAACCTGTCAAAGGAGAAGGGCTGCCTTCTTGGTCTCTCATAGCAGTCTGTTTCAGGTTTCCATTCCTCATGAACCATATATTCAGGAACCATGTATTGATATTCAATGTCATGATTGATTCTATAAAAGAAAAGAAAAAATAACAAACAGGAAACTTAGCTAAAGTTACTAAACACAAGGAAATTTGTAGCTCTATATGTTTTGGTGTTTTGTGGACTTGAATTTTGTCTGTTTGATGCTATTCGTTTTTGCCATGACGTTGTCAGTTTCTTTTCATCTTAAAAGTTTTGAATGCCCTATGGTATCAATTGACTTTTTCATGTTTTTTGGTAACATCAAAATCAATCCAACATCCTTTCTAAATGACATGCATCATTAGAGAACTTGTTCATGTACGTTTGCTACCAAAGACAGTTTAATTTTTTTAAAGATATCTTACTGTTCAGTCCTTTTCAATTCAGCATCCTCCAGGGCATTATCCTCAAGATAAAACCATTCAGGCCTGGGATAACCTTTTGGTGCCCTTTCACGCATGTTTGGATTTTCTTTGAACTGTAACAGATCTACAATTCACAAAAACAATCAATTAGATTAATGAATTAGACAATACTCATCAAAACACTCAACTTTGTATTAACATAATACTCCAAATTGACAACAACACTTCAAATGGTCTGCAATTTTATTTGCTATGGTCTACATGTTTCGCCTGCACAGCAGGCTTCATCAGGACAATTTTTATACAGAAAAAAATCCCTGAAGTACTCAAAGTGGTGCATTGAATTGGACGTCGTCATGGTGAGAGAAACAATGAAAAGTGAAAGTAGCAATGCAGAGTTATAAATAGATAAGATAAATATAGAAAATTAAAGTCTGTTTACAATGTAACTTGAGTTTGTTTTACTATTATATGATACATGAAATTGTTCTTAAGGCTTGGTATCTAATTGGAGTATTATTTTAATGTTGCATTCATTTGCATAATTTGACAACCTTGCATACCAAGGTATCCACTTCAGGGACTCTATCGAAATGATTCACACAGGCGATAGTTCACCGAATGGAATTTAATTTTTTATTAACATGATTAATCATCATATAATTTATTAACCAGGTGCTCCGCAGGGCGCAGCTTTATACGACCGCAGAGGTCGAACCCTGAACAGTTGGGGCAAGTATGGACAAAACATTCAAGCGTGATACAGCTCTGAATTTGGATTGTGATCAAATTTTTGACATTACATGTTTTTTTTTACACAAAACAAATGTCAAGATTTTACAAATCAATTAAAGATTTCTTCTTATTTAAATCTAAAATTAACTAGTTGACACAGCATAGGTTTCTGACACAGAATGAATGTGGTCTAATGAACTTAAAAGTTTTTTTTTGCCTTTGAGCAATTGACTATGCTGTTGAATATGAATCCTCTCAAAAAAATGTTTGAAGAAATTTTCTTTTTATTTATGAAATCTGAAATGAGAAAAATTTAACCCCCCCCCCTTTTTTCACATCCCCGTTTCCCTTTTTCCAAAACTGATATCAATTCAAATTTCTAATGGAGTTTGCAACAATAACTACTCTTTTAAATACATCATAAAATATTAAAATGTAAAATAAAGTGCTTGTTATCACTGAATGGTAAAGATTGGTTGGTAGTAAAAGTGAATATACATTGTTTATTGTATAAAACAATAAAAAAAACTTCATCAGCAACATTTTATATTGGCAAATTTCCAATGAAGTTATTTACATAAAGTTATTGGCAAATAAAAATAGAAAATGACATCATAGTCATGTCTGGCAAATTTCCAACATACATTATCTAAAACATTTTAGATAAGATAAGGAAAAAAAGCTTCATCAGCAACATTTTATATTGGCAAATTTCCAATGAAGTTATTTACATAAAGTTATTGGCAAATAAAAATAGAAAATGACATCATAGTCATGTCTGGCAAATTTCCAACATATATTATCAACTACTATTCTATACAAAGAAAGATAACTCCAATTGAAAATTAATTGCTATTGCACAATATTGTGCAATTAGAATTTAGATATTTCTTGCTATTGTGCAATACTGTGCAATTGAAAATTTCTTGCTATTGCACAATACTTGATATGGAATCCTGATTTGGACCAACTTGAAAACTGGGCCCATAATCAAAAATCAAAGTACATATTTAGATAAAGCATATCAAATAAGCCCAAGAATTTAATTTTTGTTAAAATCAAACTTAGTTTAATTTGGACCCTTTGGACCTTAATGTAGACCAATTTGAAAACTGGACCAAAAATTAAGAATCTACATACACAGTTAGATTTGGCATATCAAAGAACCCATTTATTCAATTTTTGAAGAAATCAAACAAAGTTTAATTTTGGACCCCCATTTGGACCAACTTGAAAACTAGGCCAATAATTAAAAATCTAAGTACATTTTTAAATTCAGCATATCAAAGAACCCCAAGGATTCAATTTTTGTTAAAATCAAACTAAGTTTAATTTTGGACCCTTTGGACCTTAATGTAGACCAATTTGAAAACGGGACCAAAAATTAAGAATCTACATACATAGTTAGATTCGGCATATCAAAGAACCCCAATTATTCAATTTTTGATGAAATCACACAAAGTTCAATTTTGGACCCTTTGGACCCCTTATTCCTAAACTGTTAGGACCAAAACTCCCAAAATCAAACCCAACCTTCCTTTTATGGTCATAAACCTTGTGTTTAAATTTCATAGATTTCTATTTACTTATACTAAAGTTATGGTGCAAAAACCAAAAATAATGCTTAATAGGGCCCCTTTTTGGCCCCTAATTCATAAACTGTTGTGACCTCAACTCCAAAAATCAATCCCAACCTTCCTTTTGTGGTCATAAACCTTGTGCTAAAATTTCATTGATTTCTATTTACTTATACTAAAGTTATTGTGCGAAAACCAAGAATAATGCTTATTTGGGCCCTTTTTTGGCCCTTAATTCCTAAACTGTTGGAACCAAAACCCCCAAAATCAATCCCAACCTTCCTTTTGTGGTCATAAACCTTGTGCCAAAATTTCATAGATTTCTATTCACTTAAACTAAAGTTATAGTGCGAAAACCAAGAAAATGCTTATTTGGGCCCTTTTTGGCCCCTAATTCCTAAAATGTTGGGACCAAAACTCCCAAAATCAATACCAACCTTCCTTTTGTGGTCATAAACCTTGTGTTAAAATTTCATAGATTTCCATTCACTTTTACTAAAGTTAGAGTGCGAAAAATAAAAGTATTCGGACGCCGGACGACGACGACGACGACGACGACGACGACGACGCCAACGTGATAGCAATATACGACGAAAAATTTTTCAAATTTTGCGGTCGTATAAAAAGAAAGTAATGATATTTAAACAAATTTTATTTCATAAATATTCTGTGGTTTTCTTATAATAAAGATAGACAGACAACATCATGGAGAAAGAAGAAGATGAAAAGACAACATTAAACCCAAAACTTAAGACTAAATTAATATAATTGTTCACCTAATATGGCTACACTTTTAATTTAAATATCAAGCCTAAATCAAAAGACAACCATATAATTATAGGTCTATATATATATTAGAATAGAAATATTATAACTAGATTGACTTACTTTGTCGACCACCTTGTTTGGCCAGTCTGATATATTTAGAATCTGTTTCACGGAATAATGGTTTAATTGGATCATCCTGGTATTGTCCCTCTATTTCAGCATTCAGTCCTGGGATCTGTGAAGTTGCTGGTAATGGCACAGGCTCAGATGGTACCTTTGGTTTAGCAGGGGCATGGTAGAACCAACCTTAAAAGATACAAATTACAGTTGTTTTCAAAAAGAGTTTAAACATTAGACCGTTGGTTTTCCTGTTTGAATGGTTTTATACTAGTAATTTTGGGGCCCTTTATAGCTTGTTGTTCCGTGTGAGCTAAGGCTTCGTGTTGAAGGCCATACATTGACCTATAATAGTTTACTTTTTTAAATTGTTATTTGGATGGAGAGTTGTCTCATTGAATTGGCACTCACACCACATCTTCTTATATCTATTTAGTGGGTCTCATTGGGGTCTAAGCATGACACAGGATTGACTATTTTTTGTAAGCATGACACGTGAAAGTCAAATTATTGTGTTGTGAAAACGGGAAATGAGGTCTAGCAGGACCCGGGAAATGACAAAAAAATGAGAATTGCTCACGTACATACATGTAGTGTAAGCGGGATACAGGAATCTGATAAAACAGTAAGCGGGATCCGGGATCCGATCGGAACCCCCCAATGAGACCCCCTTTTAAGTACATTGACATACAAAAAAAGAAAAATGTACTGTGGATTTATTTCTATTCTGTTTTCTATTTTCGTGGATTTTGTGGGTATATGTTTACCACAAATTCAAGTGTTCAACATAATACGAATGTTCTATAGGCGTGTATTCATACTTTTGCAAAACCACGAAATTAAATAATCACAAGAATGCAATGTTTACTGAATCCATGAAAATTAATACCCATGAAAAAAATGAATCCATATATAGTAACAGAAAAAAAAATCAGCCATGTAAAACAGGATGTTATTATAATGATGAACAGTAAGAAATTCAATGTACTAATGAATCCAACACCATTTACTTATTTCCCAAACAGTTGCACTTTTAATGCATTGCCATAAATCTGTTCTAGTGAAGGCAGCTATCATATTATATATATATCATACAATTTCTTGCAAATTTGTGTATCTAATTCCCAAAATGAAATTTCAGAAAAAACAAAAAAATAATATTAATTCATAATAATGTAAGGAAGGTTACAAATGTACATGAACTTTGAAATTTTTCAGTGTACCTCACGAGTATTCAACATAAGATTTTATAGTAAAACAAAAATCTGACAGATCTTTGTATCAAGGATACTCAAAAGATTTATATTACATACAAAACAGCCCGGGTGGATTTTGCTTTTTCCACCTTGGACAGCCCACCTGTTCCCACTCCAGCTATAATCTCTTTTTTCTGTAAAAATATTGATTACAAATGCTTATCTGCTTTTTCCAATTGATTGTACTTGCAAGCCTTTTGATTAAACAAAATAAATTGTATGCCCACTCCTATGGTGTGCAGAGTGGACAAGTTAGAAATTTTGCCCACCCGGTGCCCACTCCCACCCTGGACAGGGTGGTCACAACAAAATCCACCTGAGCTGTACTAAGCTGGAGTTAGCCAATGTTGTCCAGTGACCAATATTTCCAAAGAAAAATCTAGACACTTCAGTTAAAAAAATACATTGTATTGTACAAATAATAACTACAAAATGTATATGTTCATGTATATATGCAACGACAAGTATTCTTCGGTATTCAGTAAATCTGACATTTTGTTGTACAACTAAAAAAGAGGAAGAAGAAAGACAGGTTGGCAAGTTTGGACAACTTTTTCCCCCATTCTTTATCAAGTTGTCAATGCATACTACAATGCTACAGTACCAAAATTGCACCTATTGAACAAACATACAATGTAGCTGTGTACAAATGTTAACCTTACAAGTTTTCATTGACATTGAGACTAAACATTTGGTATTTTTATGATTTGAAAAAAAAAACATCGAAATAATTCCAATGACTTTGTAATGTAATCATTTCCAATGACTCTTCATAACTCCATATCAGATAGACATTATACAGTCTTTCAACATAGCTGAATATATTTATATGGGTCTCAGTTTAACTGTTCTTTTTCTATCATCTTCATATGAGTTTGTAATCTAATTCAACTCATCTTTAAACCTCCTTTGTAGAGGAACCATATTTTCTCAGGACATGGTTCTTTGATGAGATATCAATGTGTCAGAATAATCATCTAATGCAATGTATATGGAAGAAGTGTCAGAAGCCTCGCAGTTACAGATTTGTTCTAATGAAAAAAAATCATAAAAAAACATCGAAATAATTCCAATGACTTTGTAATGTAATCATTTCCAATGACTCTTCATAACTCCATATCTGATAGACAGATCCATTTATAGGGTCAATTAATCTACTTACCACATTCGTTTATGTTTTTATTCGTGGCCATAATTTCATGTATTGACCCAAAAAGAACAACAAACAGACCGGAAGTGTACGTATTCACTTAGCAACGACCTTCTAAAGCTAGAAGTTTAAACGAAGTATATTGGATTTTATAAAGGACCACTTTGAAAACTTTAATTGAAGAGCATATGAAAACTTGTATTTACTTGATAAAAAAAATACATTAAAGTACGAACAAACTGGTCTCAAAATTAAAAAAATAAGATTCGTAAATGTCGCACTTCCTTTGTAAAGGTCACGTGATCGTCCAATGTGGTTTCTCTTTCACTTTAGCAGGCAAAAACTAATTGCCCTAATTACAGTGTTGACACTGCACTTTACTGATTGTTTTTATACTGAAACATGTGGAATGTCTTGTCAACAGCCTTCCACATCCGTAGTTGTATACGATGAGAGCAAATTGTCACCATTGGTTAAAACGTCCAGGACTTTCAATTTTGCCAAAACAGAACTTGTGATAAAACAAGACTGGGGAAATTTAGGAGTTGCAGCAGTTGTATGGGATGCTGTAAGCTATTCACATGATAAACGATTATATATATTTTTGATTTGTCAGAAAGAATAATGCATTTATTATGAAACAGGTGTTATCTATGATGATCAGTCAAGGATATATAACACTTAGTACTGTATAGAGAAAAATAACATACATGTACATGTGTTATTGTCGACTAATTAAATAAAAATGAAAGAACTTTGGTCCCATTCAGCAATGTTCAGGGTTTTGTGTCAATGCTTCCTACTATTTGTCCCCATTCAAATTCATTGATCATCCCAAAAATGGAGGGGTTCCAACCCCCAGAACCCTTCCCCCAGGATCCGCCACTGCTAATATAGAAGATGAAGGTCTTAAACATGTCATAGACATATATGTAATTTGCTAATTAAGCTCTTTTATAATTTATTCTAAATCTGTCTCTGTCATGTCTGTATACTTAACATGTTAAACCTTCCCCCTTTTTAATTATGACAATTTTTTCTCTCTGACGTAGGATATAAAATTAAACTTTTAACTATTTGACCCTGCTTTTTCAAACAGTATATATGGAACAATGAAGTACATTGTATCAGAAACATTTAAATATACAAGTTTGTTATTTTCTAATTAAAAAGTTTCAATTCAAAAGAACTTAATCCAAAATTGAGGTGTCATAATTTTGAGTTTAATCAAGTTGCCTAATTGAATGAATATTAATATGATAACCCAAGCCAATTAACACAGTACACAAGGGGAACTTATGATTATTTCAATCTGACAGTACAAATATCATTTTAATGAATATTTATTGAAAGTGTTGCAATTAATCATAAAATTTTCTTATATTGTAAAAACATAAAACAATAAATATCCAGCCATGAAAATCCTACTTATGAAACACTGACTGTTTAAAACTTTATACATTATTAGGATTAAGAATCTCTACTGATAAAAATATTTACATTTAAAAACAGTTTTTTCACTGGTTAATATAATTCTAAATAGATATATTAGACAACAAAAAATATTTTCTGTGAAAAAAGCAAGCTTACCATGTTTACTAACAATTTTCAAAAATAATAGTTTTAAATGAAAATGAATCAAAGCTTTATCAATAGTTCTTAGCCAGTTTGAAAAACACGTCAGTCATGTCAGTGTTTGAAAGAAAGAAACAATAATCACTAAAGACTTTAAAGAGCCTGTTTTGCTTACCTAGGTTAAATAGATCTATGTGCATCTTCAACAATTGACACTCTCCAACATTTACAAATTTCTTCTTACATGTAGATTAAAAGAGTTCAGAGTGGTCTTTGAAACTGATAAGGTGTGGCCTTAAATGTGGTCCAACTAGAGTCTTTCAGGGTGGTTCAATTTGATGTTCACACAATGACACATGTCAGTTGTTGTTCACAATACCTGAATAAGTCAGAATGTTTTAAATTGATGAAAATTGTTTGACATGTCCTGAATGATACTCCATGTTTTTATTAGGTAGTTTTGCAGATTATTAATTTGGTTCATCTTTTCTTACATGTAGGTCCCAGTTGTCCTAATAAGGTGTATTATTTGAGCTTGTGTTTTGAAGCCTATAGTTTGCAATACATACATGCGTCTACTTTAAAATTAAATTTTAATAGAGTTGAATTGGACTACCTAGGATTAGCATGTTTTTGGGACAAATGAATCCATAACTATTTTGACTGATTGTATTTACTTTTACAGATTTAGCTGTTCAAAAAAAATATCAGTAAATAAAAATTCAATGATTAGCTATTTTTTGTTTCTTTTCATTTATGAAATACAGTTGTGTAAAATTGTTTGTATCATGGTCAAATCAATATAAACATGATAAAAGCTGTTAACAGTCATCCTACCAATTTATTGGAAAGCTTCATACTTTTACTTTAACTTACTTACATGACTTAGCAAATCAATGTAAAATAACATATTTTTTTCAATTATTCTGACATAAATTAGGTCATTAGTTTATGTTTGTATTTTCAGGGCCTTATCTCATTGTTGAAGGTGTGACTTAAAGTTGTTAATTTGTCTTTCATTTTGTCTTTTTTGGAGAGTTGTCTCATTGGCAATCAAGTATATGGCTTTCAATCTATCCATGTACTATAAATGTATCTTGTAAAATATTGGAACATTGAAAAAATCAAAGAAAAGAGTTGAACATGGCTTTAATTTCATTTGCAGGCGATTGTTCTTTGTGAGTTCATAGAAAAGTATAAAGAAGAATTCAAAAACAAAGAAGTTATAGAACTTGGAGCAGGATCAGGGATTGTTGGCATTGTAGCAGCATTGATTGGTAAGAGTTTATATATTTAACTAGAGGCATTTAGGGGTGGGGCAGGGGGGCAGTGGTTTAGTTTCTTTGTTGAATAAATGAGATGAAATGCTGAACTCTATTAAAAGATTATGAGCTAACTTGAGAAAAACTAAGGAATTTTTTCATATCCCAAAACCTAAGTTTAAGGATTGTATAATAGAAAATAAAAAATACTTGTACAAATAAATTTTGTAAGAAAATAAGGGGAGATTATTCAAACCTTCTAAGAAAATATATCAATACAACACTTTACTTGTATATAAAGTATATTATTATTTACTTCTTCAAGTAAATAATAATAACTTGTATAAGTAGTTCTCCTGACTGACTTAAGCCATTTAAATTGTGATATGAATGCTTATGAAATAAATATATATCCATCTGTAACCAAAGGTAAACATGGTAATGGGTGTAAACAATACATGTGAGGATCCCTTTAACTCCTTACAGACCCACAACACTTTTGACTTCATTGTTAAATACTTGATGAATCTAAAAAGTCTAAATATAACAAGAATGTATCCAAAGTATACGGATGCCCCACTCGCACTATCCTTTTCCATGTTCCATGGATTGTGAAATTGGGTAATAATCTAATTTGGCATTCAAATTAGAAAGATTATACTATAGGGAACATATCATATGTACTAAGTTTCAAATTGATTGGACTTCAATTTCATCAAAAAATACCTTGACCAAAAACTTTAACCTGAAACTCCCCCTTTTATTTTCTATGTTCAGTGGACCGTGAAATTCAAAAGTCTAATTTGGCTTCAAAATTAGAAAGATCATATCATAAGGAACACATGTGTACTAAGTTTCAAGTTGATTGGACTTCAGCTTCATCAAAAACTACCTTGACCAAAAACTTTAACCTGAACGGACGCACAGACGGACAGACGAACGGAGGAACGGACGCAAGAACGGAGCCACAGACCAGAGAACATAATGCCCCTCTACTATCGTAGGTGGGGCATAGAATGAAGATGTGGTATGATTGGTAATGAGGCAACTCTCCACAAGAGACCAAAATGACACAAAAAATTTAAGTTTGCTCTTTTCAAGTTTTGTCAGCATGGTCAGTGGAGCACTTGTCTGCAAAGTAATTGTTCAATAACTATAATGATCTATAATCATGACAATGTAAATAATACAAAACGCTTTTAATTTTAGGAGCCAATGTTGTGATCACAGACAGGGAGCAAGTCTATCCCTACCTAAAACGTGTTTTAAAGGATAATCTGAAAGACAAAGAAAATGTCAAATATTCAGTGAAAATCTTAGACTGGACAAGAGACCTTCATAAATTTCCTCAGAAGTACGATATAATTCTAGGTGCTGATGTCATTTATGTGGAGGAAGTGTTTGATGCTTTGTTAGCGACACTACAACATCTCAGCCATGATGAGACAAAAATATATTTGTCGTGTAAAATACGATATGATCGAGACACAAGATTTTTAGATATGGTTCAGAAACACTTTACATTACAAGAAGTCTTGCATGACAAGGATAAAGATATTAAAATTTTCCTATGTAAAAAAATTAAAATATTGAGCTAAATGTCATAAATATGTTATATATAGATATAAGAAGATGTTGTATGAGTGCCAATGAGACAACTCTCCATGCAAGTCACAATTTATAAAAGAAAACTATTATAGGTCAAATTTTGGTCTTCGAATCAACACCATGAACACAGAGTATGGGATACCTAGTTGACTTTTTTTAAAAATGGAGACTTTTACAACTTGCTTTTCACATATTGATGCTCAACCAAACATTTTAGGTCATGAATCATGCTAATAGTCACATATCATGCATATTACTGTTTAACTTGATGTACTTTGAATGAAATTTGATTAAAGTTAAAGTAAAAATGTCCTAGAAGATTGCTGCACAAGGCTTGCACATTATATATTTTTAAATAAGCATATTCTGTAAGATGATAGCCGCATGATTTACTAATTTTCCATCATGAATAATAAATATGTGGTACATTTATTAATAAGACAGAATTCTGCACAATTGAAAATAACACAAAAAGGCATTCAGAGGTCTGAAGGTTTTTCCGTATTTTATGTAATTAAATTAAAGTTAATGCTTGCCAATTCTTATCTGAGTACAAAAGGGCATTACATTTCTTATAAATATTCAAAAAGACAAACTAAAAATGAAGAAATAACTACCTATAATACATACCTTTTAAGCCTTCTGTATTTTTTATCTGTTCGGATAATAATGTTGAGTCTGGTACTTTCTTTTGTAGCTCCAATGTGCATTGACGGGTTGTTTAAATTCACAGCACTCTTTTTCAAACTTTTTGTTAATATAAGATAAGGATCTACAACTTAAATATCTATAAATGCATTTTGTGCTCCATCATATTGTGGTGCCCTTTATTTGAGTTCACATACGCCACTGGTAATTTACACTGCATTGTATCAGTTTTCATCATTTCACTCATTTAATGTCTATATAACACACAGTTTATAAAATTGAAAATAGAATGTGCATAAAACATAGTTTATGCAGTCTAGAGAATAAATCGAGGTATATGATGTTTATTTCCAGCTGAATCCCAAAGAACAAACAGACCTTAAATGAAGATGAAACCTGTTGAAAAGCACAATTTATGTTGTATGTCAATAAAACCCTCACATTTCAATTCCAACAGGTTCAATTTGAACAATGAAAAGTTCTACAGAAAAAGTAGACTTCCTTGTAAAGAAGTCAAATATAACATTTCACAAAACAATTAGGATTAAATTTTCTGCTGGACAGTCAAATGCTGTATTTGCAGGCTAGACTGAGAATTACATGTCAACATCACAACATTCAATAGATTGATTAATAGTGCCTATCAATTCCTCAATCTGCTTTATATGTTGACCATTAACCTCCTCATTATAATTTGCAAACTCCTCATTTTTCAACATATCTTCTAAAATATATTTTACTCGATGAATATCAAACTGAATGCAGTCCTTATTCAACCAATGAGGTGTTGTGAATGTTTGAGTGATGTCCCCTTTGGTTGATAATCTGGTATCCATATGACTGGTTTCATGTTCATTTTCTACCCTATCAATTGATTTAGTCTGTTGTTTTAATCTTTCAATCCTTGGGAGAACAATTGTTCTCATGAAATCAAAGAATTCTGGAAAGTTTATTCCTTTGTCAGCTTTCAGCATTATCTGTAAAATAAAAATTTCATATTTAAAAAGGTGTGTTTTCCTTTGACGTGTAGGAGTTATTTTTCAGTTGAATTGTTTCTGGTTTAAGGGAGGTAATCCAAATTTAATCATTTTCTTTTGTCTTACTAACATAAATGCAGTAACTTAAGACAATATTTGTTCATTGTAGGAAATTGGAAAAGGAGAGAAAAGTGAGCTTTTATCCAGTTTGTACAGCGAGTACAAATACATTTTCAAATATTGATTTTATCTTGTACTTCATAAACATTTACACTTAAATATATTGAGTTTTGTTTTTAAGTTCCGAATCTTTGAATACAGTAATTTGAATATAACCAGCCACTCACAACAGAAGGTGGATACTAGGGGACTTTCTATACTACAGATTTATCACTTCATGTTATAAATCTGTCATCTGGAACTTGCATAGCAGAAATGTAGGCTGCAGAATAAATATGCCTTATAAGTACAAATATGTAAGAAAAGAATGATGTATGTCAAAAGTCAGGATGTTTCTCATGTGTATTGTTCATTTGACTTTAAAAATAAACATAAAAAATATCTTTTGCTTAATGTATGTCTTAATATGTAATACATAAGATCTCCAACTACTTATTTCATAATTTTTGGTCTATTGATTAAAAAAAAAATCTTACTACATATGTAGGTTACATGCCCCTCCACCCCCAAGGAAATTTTAGACTCAAAATCCTGCATTCTGAGCATACCTGGAGGTGATTTAGATGCCTGGGAAAAAGTTATTTTTTCTTATCTTTGTTGTTGACTTTTAAAGACAACTAAAGAATTCTCTGTTCTGGAATACATGTAGATGATAGATGAAATATTTCATTTTATTTCTATAATAGTTTAATTTATTAAATATCTTGGCCGATTCATTTTGCATATTAAACTACGTACATTTGTAAACAAATGACCCCCCTTTTTATGCCCCACCTACGATAGTAGAGGGGCATTATGTTTTCTGGTCTGTGCGTCCGTTCGTCCGTTCGTCCGTCTGTCTGTCCGTCCGTTCGTCCGTCTGTCCCGCTCCAGGTTAAAGTTTTTGGTCAAGGTAGTTTTTGATGAAGTTGAAGTCCAATCGACTTCAAACTTAGTACACATGTTCCCTATGATATGATCTTTCTAATTTGAATGCCAAATTAGAGTTTTAACCCCAATTTTATGGTCCACTGAACATGGAAAATGATAGTGCGAGTGGGGCATTCGTGTACTGAGGACACATTCTTGTTTCTTGACTATTTCACGTATTTCAAAAGCGTTGTCATGAACTTGATATCTTCTCTGATTTTCTTTTTTTTGTAAACTGTTCAGTTAGTAAGGAACATAAATCATTTTTAACTATCAATGTTATTTATTGTGGTCAACAATACTCTACTTTCGTTTTTGACCTTCATTCTCTGTACACCACGTGGGCTTTGAAAATGTAACTACAAAAGGTACAATCTAATTAAAAACCGATCTCTCATCGCTCCTGTTTCTGATATGTCGCGTGGGAGATCTAACGAAACCCGCTTTGAGGTCACATGTGAGTGACCTCGTAGGTGTGTCTTTTTCGACCAATGAAATTGAGCCTTCCACGATCTTGGAAGTTTAACGTAAGGCAAAGGGATGTAACTCATTTTATTTACGACGAAATCGTCAGTCAAAATAATTCATAAACTTTTTTGATTGGCTTATTAAAAGGTCGTCAACTCATTTGCATATCTTTAAAAATTCATGACTTTTAGTTCACTCACATGTGACCTCAAAGCCGGTTTCGTTAGATCTCCCACGCGACATATCAGAAACAGGAGCGATGAGAGATCGGTTTTTAATTAGATTGCAAAAGGTACTGTTTTCAAGATTCTTAACAGCATTATATATATCATACTTTCTTTTATTTGACTGATATAACTTCATGACATGCTTTTGTCATCTTCCCTGACTTTCATTGCTTTCTTGAAGCCAAAACCATGATTGCTTTATATTGTTAATGACCATCGGAACACCTCTCTTGTTATCCTCGCAAGGATATGATACATTCCGACTTTAAATAGACGACCAATCAGTGACTTGAATTAATGTGAACTATATTTAGTCACAGGTTAACACTGATTTGACATCCTTGTTTATCGCGACCGCAACTTTGATACAATACATTTAAAAAGGTTTTTCTTTTTGAAAATAAATTTTTGTCCGTGAAGTAGCCAGTACTTGGAGTCACGTTAAATGGCGGATTTCAGTCAGTCAGGAACTTGTTTTCAATTCGCCACCTGGGCTACCACAACTGAGTAAAAAGATCGCCCAGATCAATTTCTGGTCGCCATTGGCGACTGGGCAACCATTAATTTTTTTTCCCTGCAGTACATGTGCTTTGAATGTTTGTTTCTCGTACCAAGTGACTTTGTATATTTCAGACTGAACCCTTTGGTATTACCTGACAATGTTGGTACCAGTCCCCATCTACCATTTTAGCATCTTTCACATCTTGTATTTCCTGTTCGACTTCTGCAAGTCCTTGTTTTATGTAGTTCCAACTTATATCAACATTACAACCATTTAACCAGTTATGATTTATAGATATAGTATCCTCCTGGAAATAAACATAACCAAAATCTGTGTCCTTTAGAAAATTGATGTTGTTACTGTTAGATGAACAATTTAATTGATTTTCTATATCAACAACATCATCTTAACTTTAAAAACTTAAGGATGATGTCATCTTATGGTAGGCTTTGACCAGAGTAGGGGGAGTAGATAGTAAAGAGTGGTAAAATGATTTAAGATGGTACCACACACATTGACTAAGATTAATTTGGCTCGTTTAATTTTCTTAAAATTTTGACAAAGTATTTACTTTGACCCTTTGACAAAAATATAAAAATTTCTAAAAATTTAAACCAACCGTTTTATCAGAAAAATTACACTGGTTATATAGCAGTTTGAAGAACACTTATTTTGATCATTTAGAAGCTTGATATTCCCTTAACAACACAATGTAATTAAAACGTTTAGCTGATTTTACAGAGTTATCTCCCTGTAGTTGACTGTTGTAACAAGAGTGCACACACTGAAATGTCTCGCCTTCTTTACTAATCATTGATATTATGTTGATAGTCCTAAGTATAAAGCGTTATTACAACTGTCACATAAACTTAACATTAAACAAGATAGTTAAACAAAGACCAATGAACCATGAAAATGAGGTCAAGGTCAGATGAACCATGCCAGGCAGACATGTACAGCTAACAATGCTTCCATACAACAAATATAGTTGACCTATTACTTATAGTTTAAGAAAAATAGACCAAAACACAAAAACTTAACACTGTCCAATGAACCGTGCAATTGAGGTCATGGTCAAATAAAACCTGCGGGACTGACATATAGATCATAATATATTTCCATACACCAAATATAGTTGACCTTTGGCATATAATATTAGATAAAAAGATCAAAACTTAAAAACTTAAATTTGACCACTGAACCATGAAAATGAGGTCAAGGTCAGATGACATCTGCCCGCTAGACATGTACACCTTACAATCATTCCATACAACAAATATAGTAGACCTATTGCATAAAGTATGAGAAAAACAGACCAAAACACAAAAACTTAACTATAACCACTGAACCATGAAAATGAGGTCAAGGTCAGATGACACCTGCCAGTTGGACATGTACACCTTCCAGTCCTTCCATACACCTAATATACTAGCCCTATTGCTTATAGTATCTGAGATATGGACTTGACCACCAAAACTTAACCTTGTTCACTGATCCATGAAATGAGGTCGAGGTCAAGTGAAAACTGTCTGACGGGCATGAAGACCTTGCAAGGTACGCACATACCAAATATAGTTATCCTATTACTTATAATAAGAGAGAATTCAACGTTACAAAAATTCTGAACTTTTTTTTCAAGTGGTCACTGAACCATGAAAATGAGGTCAAGGACATTGGACATGTGACTGACGGAAACTTCGTAACATGAGATATCTATATACAAAATATGAAGCATCCAGGTCTTCCACCTTCTAAAATATATAGCTTTTAAGCCGCTGCCGGATCACTATCCCTATGTCGAGCTTTCTGCAACAAAAGTTGCAGGCTCGACAAAAACTATGCTGATGCATAAAAATGTCAAATGATACCACGTTTGCAGCATCCAAATTGAAACAACAACTGCAGTACTGTTGATTCATTAATTTATTCGTTGGATACCAATTTTCAAGATTTATGAGTACAGGGAAACCACGAATTGAAATGTGAGAAGAATTAAAAATTTGTTGTATGATTTTTGAAAAACAACAAAATCAAATATCCAAGAAAAGTTTTTCTTAATCCACCAAAAATTGGTACATTTTAAAGAACATCAATCAACAGTAGTTGTTGGCAACAACAATAAACTTACCAGATTGAAAACTTGATGATGCCAACCACTTGGGACAAATATTATCTCCCCTGGTAACTGTGTTACTTCTATTCTGTTTTTGAGTTCAGTAAATTTGGGGTATTTCTTAGGATTCTTTAAATCCTCAGAATTAACATCAAAAACAAGTTGTCCATGAACATCTTTCAAACATTCTTCTTCACCTAGAATTTTACCACAATAGAAAAGAAAGGACACAAAATCAGGATATGCATCATGCAAAAAATCACAAGGAGCATTATGAATAAATTTTAGTCACTACACCATTTTTGTGTGAACTTGAATAGAGGACATTGATTGTATGCTTGATTTGAAACAACCATTTAACAGCATTAACAGTCTGTAATATCTAAAGTCCAGGAATTTAATGAAAGAAAATAACATGGTGTCTTTGTAATTCCATTTTTCTGTACAAAGGGAGATAATTCTTTCAATATCATTCCTAAATATTTCTTGTAAAACAATATCACTTCTGTACAAGACTTAATAGGATATTAAAAGACTTGATAAATAATCTGAACAATGTATAGAATAATAATTAAACAAACTGGTGTTTTCATAGCAATACATGTGGCATTTATTAAAATGTGTTGTGTAGTAACTTCTGTTTCTAATTCTTTGATTGAATAAGTTTGCATGTCAGAACTATTGCAAGACATATTCTAAATTGAAAATTTATTGCAGTATTTTTGATGCATGCTCAAGCTTTATATATTGATAACAAATTATTTATGTATGTGCCTGTCCCAAGTCAGGAGCCTGTAATTCAGTGGTTGTCGTTTGTTTATGTGTTACATATTTGTTTTTCGTTCATTTTTATACATAAATAAGGCCGATAGTTTTCTCGTTTGAATTGTTTTAAATTGTCTTATCGGGGCCTTTTATAGCTGACTATGCGGTATGGGCTTTGCTCATTGTTGAAGGCCGTACGGTGACCTATAGTTGTTAATGTCTGTGTCATTTTGGTCTTTTGTGGATAGTTGTCTCATTGGCAATCATACCACATCTTCCTTTTTATAAATACCTGAAATGATGATCATGTGATATATCCAGTTGACTTTCACCAAAGTTATAGGAAAAACAACACTAAAGACAGCAACTGTCAGTCAAATAACTATTTTTAGCAACGCATATCTGGCAACCCAGAATCAGGTAATCATATGCTGGCAAAACATATGAAGATCATTGTTATGATAGTTACTTTGCAGTTATATTCAGAAGATTAAGAGTGTTGTTGTTTTTAATTTCATTTTATATCTTTTATTCTTAATGATATTTTTGCATGTGGACATTGTTCTTAAAAAAATTTACCTGGAGGGAAAAAGATCCACTTTTTCTTTCCGCAGACATTGGCTGACCAACTAAAAGATCTGAACACATCAGCATGAAATGGTGTCCTGTAAGATAAAATATAAACAAATCATACACATAGAAATATTAATGAAAAGAATTTCAACAATGACAATAACATAAAATAACATAAAAGTTGGAAATGGTTGTGGGGAATAACTTGTAGTTTTTTTATTGGGATACGATTGCTTTCAAGCAATCTGTAGACTTATACCGGTGGCTCAGAGCAATTTCCCTCACGTCAATCGTTTTATTCTAAACATTAAGGAACATCTCAGATTCTTATGATTGTCTTGCTTTAAAAGGTAAAAACAAACAAAGGGATTGAACTTAATCAACTTTCCTATAATGTTCTTTTCATAATCTTCATGTTTGATAATTCCCTTGACTTCGATACGTGTTTTTAACAACACGGAAAATCAGAATTAAGCAGTATTTATATTTAGTGTAGTTATAAATTTAGAAACACGTCAGAGGGAATTCCCAGTTTTGATAAAATGCGAGAGTTCTCTGAATACCGATAAATCTATTTCTGTCATATAAGAACTGAAGTGGAGTTTTTCTTATATGTTACCGTTATGAAACTGATATTTGAGATTGTACTTCCATAAAGAAATTGAGAACCATCTAGGTCGTTTAATAAGCATTTAATATATCTTGCCCCAGGGTTTGATTTGGAAATTATGCGCATGCGTATAGTTTTCTTGACTTTAAGGGGTTTTAGATTGAATGGTTGCTCTGGATTCCCCACTCAATTAATTAATTTATAACTCATGGGATCTTTTCTATGTATGTCTGCTATTGAGGGTTATTGTTGTTGCATAATTTTAAATCATATGCATCATTTAGATTAAAATAAATATATTCCACATCGTAGAACACCCCTTCAAGCGAAATGGAGTCTTCCATATTATCGTTTCGAGTTGTCTCCCTTCCGGCAGTAACTTCTGTGAATTCTGAATATAAACAAGACGTCGAGTATTAGCTCGTTCTGTCAATAACGTCGTATTATATTAAAAACCAATGCAATTTAAATCGATAAATGTGTACGGAAAGGAGCCATGATGACTGACCCAAAGGAAATTAAATATTTAAAGAGTTAGGAATGGGGTTCCTCCTAGATTTAACGTAGGAAAAAAGGTGATAAGATACGAATCGAAATCTACATCTACATCTACATCATACGACGATCCATCAGCACATTGATGACTATACGTCGGCGCATCGCTAACAGACACTTAATAAAATATAATAACCAATGAGTGAAATAAAATACCTTCTCTGACATCTCTCACTCTGAGCACGTGACTCTGAGTCGGTCAGTGACTGCTGTGGAAAGTAAACTTGGTATTGATAGTACAAAAATAAAACACAATAGACCTAATTACATTGTTCATACACTTTTATCCGGGTTTGGCTATTTTGTAACTATTTTACATGTCTGTTTGTCACTTGAATTAGTTTTGAAAATAATATTATCCAGCTACATGCATACATGTGTCAATGAAACAATGGCAATCGTACCCCGCAGAGCAATCTGCTCTTTGATTTCCTCCTTATATTAATCATGTTAATAAAAGTCCTAAACATTCTTTATTCTTTGTGATTGACTTTTCCTCTGTATTTTACCAATTTTTTTTAATTTTTAATTTTTCTTTTGAAAACATCTGTTGAACTTTTTTATTCCTGGTTCTTTTAATAACATATTTTTATGTTTTCTGCTTGTTTTTGTTCCTACTGAACACTGTTTATACTGCAACTAGTTGTGTATATTTTCTAAATATAGTAACCTCGATCAGCTGTTCATCAAGGGATTAAAATAAGCTTGACATTTGTGTCACGATTTAAAAAGATAATTAATTAAAGTTGCAGAATAAAAACTAGATTAGGTCAGTGTCATAAAAATATAAACTTTTTTGTATTCGGAGCAAAACTAATTCTCAACCACATACAAAAAAGTTTAAATTTTTCTGACATTGACCTAATATTCTATATGTATATATGTTCTACAGATAATCAATTTCAAGTCCATAAATTTAAGAATATAATTATTTTACTGGCAATTTATCATTCCACATTTCAATATGATATTGGTTATTTATGAGAAAGTTTTTCTATTAGTTAAAATGTCTATCTTTGCATATTTTTAATTATTAATCATGTTAATCTAATTCATGAAATATTTTCTAATCAGAGTAGGTAGCCATCAAGCAATAACATAAACTGATATGCATAAAATTTTACCAAGAACCTTTAGGTCCCATATAGACAAATCTATAATCATCACAAATCTCATTTCTCTTGTCCCAGAATTCATTCATCCAATCTGAGGTAAAATATTCTGGAGTTTCATAGGCTTTGTAGTCCGGAAACTCTCTGAAAAAGATAAAAATCGGTGCTGGAAAACTTTCAAGATTAAAATTGATTTGTTCAGTTTGTTTTGATGCATGTCAGGTGTGCTATTTCACCTGCCCCAATTAAGGGGTTGTTATTCGTGTTGGTTTATGTCTTTAATATTTGTTTTTTAATGAATTGTAATGTTATAATTTAGGACTTTAGTTTCCTTGTTTGAATTTTTTCATATATTTCATGTTGGGACCTTTATAGCCCACTATACAGTATGGGATTTTCTCATTATTGAAGGCCTTACAGTGACCTATAATTGGTTCTATCCACCTCATTTGAACTGCATTAGTGGCAAAATTTAGCTAGCATGCATTTTGTGTCTGGACACATGGACACAAACTATTATCATGTATTAAAAGTATGCAGATTTCTGATAGCAAAAGAAATATTCATTAAGTTCCCTTCACAGTCTGCACCAAAAACTTTTTCAACTACTAGTCCGAAGATCAATATTAAGACATTTTTCTTATTTGTCCAAACAAAGTTTTGCAAAAACTCACTAGTCCGAAAGGAATTTTACTAGTCTGGGGCATCGGACTAGTGGCTAACCGTGCAGACTGCCTTCACAGGGAAAGATCTCAACTTTCTTTTGAATTATTCTGGTGGATATATAAACTGTCTCATTTATATATGACTAAGCAATCTTACCACATCTCCTTATTTTTATAATGATCAGTATTAGCTATTAGATTATGATGAGGAAAGTATTTTCAAACCTACCGGTATATAGCTTGATTACCGATATAAATAGAACAAGAATGTGTCCACAGTACACGGATGCCCCACTCACACTATCATTTTCTATGTTTAAAGGACTGTGAAATTGGAATAAATTCTCTAATTTGGCATTAAAATTAGAATGATCTTATCAAAGGGAACATGTATACTAAGTTTCAAGTTGATTGGACTTCTACTTTATCAAAAACTACCTTGACCAAAAACTTTAACCTGAAGCCAAAAACTTTAACCTGAAATTTGCACTATCATTTTCTATGTTCAGTGAACCGTAAAATTGGGGTCAAAACTCTAATTTGGCATTTAAATTAGAAAGATCATATCATAGGGCCAGACTTGGGGTCAATTACATTGGAATGTAATTAATTAAATTACACATTACATTGCAAAAATGGTCAATTACACTAATTACACATTACACAGTTTTTGAAATGTAATTAATTAAATTACAATTACTTTACTAAAGTAATTAATTAAATTACACATTACATTTCATCATGATATTTTTTAACAATATTTTACATGTATATATAATGCATGTGTAAAATATTCATGTAAGCATAGTTTAAGCGTTGCATTTGATAATCATTTGATTTATTTATTTTAATGTTTTGCCAATTAGTCTGAATCTTCTGGTCTGAAAACAGCAATTGTAAATTTTCGACAGGAGCTAATGTTGTGCAAGATATTGCTTGATCAGGACATGGAAGTTTTATGATTAGAAGATCATTATATTGATAGGAGAGGGAATTTGTTCCTATTAACTTGCCAATACATCAAGGGGTATTTTGACATCTAAGAAATGAACTCATTTGAATTTAACATAATATGAATAAAGAAATTATAAATGAATTTAAAACATTTTTTATTTATTTTACTTTAAAAATATTGAAAATTGTGCTTGTCACAATATTGAAAATAATTTTTAGTACAAACAATGTATATAATGTCTAAATATTAGCAATATGTTGCTAATTAGATAAAATATCTGTAATAGTGGCATTGCCCCTGGACATTTTAATCTGATTAATTGCTGTTTGTTTTTACAGCTGTTAACTTTTATTTCTATAAACCTTTTGTGTATACTAATTTGACAAAATGATTGTATGCAGTGATTTTAAATTCTAAATGAACTGTCTCAGAAAGATGTTTCACAGTGACACATTTTATTGTTTTTGTTTAACAAGGTGTTAATTACTTATCAATCTATTTAGTTAAAGATCTTTCTTAAAAACTGAACAACCCTTATATGATGTATATATCATTATCACATTTTTTAAATTATAAGACTATTCAAAAAAAAATCTGTAGGTCCAATAAATGATATAAAAACTTCAGAATAAATTACAGACTTCATATATTAAAAAAGCATTGATATTAATATTTGAAAAATATATATAATTTTACAATTTATATTATTAAACACAAATCCTTAACTGTAACACCATAAAAGTACATGTAATTGAAATGTAATTCAAAAGTAATTGAGCATTACATGCTTTTTTCAATGTAATTAATTAAATTACCATTACATGTAATTAAAAAAATGCTCAATTACACATTACATTCAATTACCTGGAAAATTGTAATGCATTACACTTAATTACCATTACATTTTTAATTACCCCATCCCTGCATAGGGCACATGTATACTAAGTTTCAAGTTGATTGGACTTCAACTTCATCAAAAACTACCTTGACCAAAAACTTTAACCTGAAATTTGCACTATCATTTTCTATGTTCAGTGAACCGTAAAATTGGGGTCAAAACTCTAATTTGGCATTTAAATTAGAAAGATCATATCATAGGGCACATGTATACTAAGTTTCAAGTTGATTGGACTTCAACTTCATCAAAAACTACCTTGACCAAAAACTTTAACCTGAAGCCAAAAACTTTAACCTGAAATTTGCACTATCATTTTCTATCAGTGAACCGTAAAATTGGGGTCAAAACTCTAATTTGGCATTTAAATTAGAAAGATCATATCATAAGGAACATGTGTACTAAGTTTCAAGTTGATTGGACTTCAACTTCATCAAAAACTACCTTGACCAAAAACTTTAACCTGAAGCGGGACAGACGGACGAATGAACAGACGAACGAACGAACGAACGAACAGACGGACGGACGAACGGACGCACAGACCAGAAAACATAATGCCCCTCTACTATCGTAGGTGGGGCATAAAAAATATGTAACTGAAAGGTGTTTACCTGTTAAAATGAAAATCTTTCAGATACAAGCAGTCCATGTCCTCAGGGTAACCCCTTTGTTTATACTTCTCCCAGTAAGACATGAAGTTATGTATTGTCATCTCAGACTTTGGATGTGAACCATATTTTTCCTCTTTACAATTGGCAATAGGTACACATGAATTTCCTGGAAAATATTTATTGAATATCAATGAATGAAAATATCAATACTGTTAATATGCAGTGACCTATAGTTGTTAATTTCTGTGTCATTTGGTCTTTTGTTAAATGTTGTCTCATTGGCAATCATACCACATCTTCTTATTTTTATTTATATAACTTTTTTGTGTCTTAGTATTATATTCAGAATGCTTCCTTTTCAAATAAATTCCCAGCAATGTTTTTTTTTATTCGTGAAACATCTACTTTTCAATAAAGTGGCAAGAGTTAATTACAGAGATCTATGGTTAAAATGTAGGTTGATATATTCTTTCAAACAAGTATGTGTCCATAGTACATGGATGCCCCACTCGCACTATCATTTTCTATGTTCAGTGGACCATGAAACTGGGGTCAAAACTCTAATTTGGCATTAACATTAGCATGATTAGAAATATCATATCATAGGGAACATACATGTATGTACTAAGTTTCAAGTTAATTGGATGTCAACTTGATCAAAAACTACCTTGACCAAAAACTTTAACCTGAATGGACAGACAGAAGGACAGACGGACGGAGGGACGGACGGACGAATGGACACACAGACCAGAAAACATTATGCCCCTCTACTATCTTAGGTACGGCATAAAAATGTTGAGTTGATACTTATTTCACATGTTTCAATGAATAAAAGAGATTCCAATAACTGTCTTATTTAACTAATTAACTCAACTTGAATCTTTCTTCCCTGACATTCATCAAGATAAGTTACCCAGATAAACACTCATCCTACACAACTTTTTCACATTCATTTTCATTGTAAAAGTCTCAGAAGATTTTCTCTGACAATTTCAATAAGAAAGATGGATTGTCTTTTCAAAAAAGATAGGATCAAATTAAGTTAGAGAACGGGGTTTGTGTAAGATGAAATATTTGACCGATAACTTTAACCTAAACATGCTGAAGCGGGAAAGTATAATTTTATACACGTATGCTCAGTGGATTGTGAAATTAGGGTCAAAACTATAATTTGGCATTAAAATTAAAAAGACAATTAGATAGAAACAAGTGCCTGTGGCTTGGAATCCAGGTCCGTTCACACCCATTCACGTTCACTCCCTTTCACTTTCGCACCCTACGCGTTCGCACCCAAAGTCTGTTCACACCCAAAGTCTGTTCGCACCCTACACGTTCGTGTCTAGTTTTAATTGGTTTTGTGTTTAATAACATTGTAATCAAGTTTTGGCAAGTGTAATCCCATAACTTATATAAGTATATTTTTTGTCATTGTCTCTAAATAAAGTGAGACAACGTTTTTTTTTGTGTTAAATTAATCTTAATAATGTAACGTTTTGGATAGAGTATTGTTAAAAATAATAAACATTGTTTCTAAATAAAGTGAGATTCTGTCAACGTTTTTTCTTTGTGTTGAATAAATCATAATCATGTTTTGGTTAGTGTATTGCTTTAATTTTTTGGTTCATTGTTCATGTTGTTTCAGATCAAATGGGCCAAGCTGTTAAAATTTATAATTATCTTAAATTGCGTTTTTCATTTGAAATCTTCAATGTTTTACTCATACCAAGCTTAAAATGCATGCAGTATTTACATCAAAGCAATTTTAAACAACAATCATGATTTAACTGGAATTCAATCTTATTAAAAGAAGTTCTCATCACTTGCTCCTCGACTTTTTATATCTCATACGGCGACTGATAAAAAATCGAGGAGCAAGTGATGAGAACTTATTTTAAAGACCAAACAGCCTATTGTTTATGCGCATCAGCTAACGCAACTTGGTAGTGACATAAAGCTCTATGACGTTGTTTCTAGCAATGAAAAAACGTCAAATTATAACGTCCAATTTCGCGTTTCTCACGGATTCTAACATGGTGTACGCTACGTAGGTACGCTACGTCTCCCAAGAAAAGAGGAACTATTATGCGTCGCGCTACTTTAACATCCTGTGGAGATTTAACACAAATGGACACATAAGATACTACACTATATTTAACCTTCGTTCTAATAAAAATAATAAAATATAAATTTTGATCTCGACTTTTTGCATTTGCGCCGTTCTGCATTAACTTTTTTTTTATTCTTTCACATGCGTAGATTTTGTCTTATATTTGCGTCGATCTGCATTTCATTTTTTTTCTTCTTCACTTGCGTAGATTTTGTCTTTGGTTTGCGCCGATTGTGTACAGGTAAGGTGAAAGGTTTTTTTTTGCCCGATTTATGGGCATTATGTTTTCTGGTCTGTGCGTCCGTTCGTTCGTCCGTCCGTCTGTCCCGCTTCAGGTTAAAGTTTTTGGTTGCAGTTTTTGGTCAAGGTAGTTTTTGACGAAGTTGAAGTCATATCAACTTAAAACTTAGTAAACATGTTCCTTATGCAATGATCCTTCTAATTTTAGTGTCAATTTTTCAAAAATTAAAAAAAATGAGTATTCACAAGGTTAGGCCCATAATCAAATATTCCTAAAAGTTTTGACATACTGGCAACATGTGCATGTAACTGATGTCTGGATGATTCTCGTAAAATAATATCCGATCTTGCAATGAAGTTAAAATTTATTTATACTGCTTATTTGACAAAATCTTATAGTAAAAATAAAATAAAATGATAACAAAGGGTCATTTTTGTTTGTCATTTGTTTCATTTCAAATTGTCTTGAGGAGAAATAATAAACATATTGTCTAATCTCACTGAAGCTTACAGCTAATTTTCTAATGTATGTAGATCAACACTTTGGTTTGCCTGCTTGCTTTGTTTGTATATTCTGTATAATTATATTTTGATAACGTCCAATTCAATTAAATAGCATGTATACAGGTTTTACATACCTATATATAAAGATGTCAATCTTAATAACAGAGCTTGAGTAAACATTTATTAAGGAAGCCAACCAAAGTTTCACCCTACATGCACTAGGAATTTAGCTGTAAGGCAAAAAGTATTAATAAAACTAATACTCAGCGAATGTGAATGTGAATTAAAATCAAAATTTTCGGTGTTTAAAACTAAATTGTTGTAAGTTTAACTTATTACAAAAACAATTGCTCCAAGAATAATATCTTAAATAAAATCGCTCCCTTTCATTTAGCTACAACTGTGACCGGAAAGATTGAAAACAAATTTCGATTGTCAATGCCGGCAACAACCTTTTCTTTGTTTTAATTTCAAAAATGAGCAATTCAGATTTATTATATTTTATCCTGTTGGAGAAATCTTACTTTGTAGTTTTCAACGGAAAATTATTTCTAAATTAATTTTTGAATCAAAAACTTTTTGTAATTTATATTTACTGTCTCGTTTATTGAAAATACATGAGGTAGTAATAAAAGGATTGTATTTTAAGATAGATGTATAACGTTTTGGAATCAAAAATTTCATTCATATATTATACCTATAATTTTTATTTCCTAATATCTTGATTATTCTAAAATAATAAATTCACAAACTCGATGCAATAATTTCTAAACGTTCGTCCTAGGTCGGCAAAAATAATGGTATAAAGAACTCCGTCCATGCTTTTGTATGTCTGTCTTTCAACAGTACCGAATGAGTTCGTTACGGCAATCTTCTGAAATTGACGCGAAAAAGAAACAAGCACATCTAGTCTGGTATAGTCAAATACTCTGTAAGTTAACCAGTGCCATCTTTCATTTCTTTTTTTATTTTCAATCATTTTGCTTATGTGGGACAGAGGACAAAGACATACTTTTCTAACAAAAGCGGCGTGAAAGGTTATTTTAAACAATTTTCCATTCCGACGGATGGTGTTTCTGAAGGTTAATATTGTGCGGCAACATCGTAAGATCTGATACTGACACATGCATTTAATCTCTTGTATTACCGGATAATAAAGTAGGTGAATACAGTTGTCATTCTTGGAAATTTAAATGTAGGTTTCAAACGTCCAATTAATTGCGATTTTTTTTTTCAAATAGTGCGCCAGCAAGGAAAGTTTGTACTATGACGTCAGATGCAATGTTCTGAAGAAAGACAACTCTTTTCTTCACAATGAACGAGAAAAAAACATGAAAATTACTTATAACTTTTTTGAAAGGTCGGTGACATACGCTTTTTATTGCTTTATTTTGAAGAGTACACATGGCACTTTCCTTCTTGAAATTATTATGAAGAAATCACTGGTAGATATTTTTTAATACTGGAAACGTTTTTCATTTTTACGTTTTATTTTTGGCGGGAATGAAATAAATCATATTTTTAAAGAGCAAAACAATACGAGTCTAAAACTCTTGAACCTGTATTTGATAGATACAAATCTACTGTTTAACGTGAAACAAGAATTATGCTTGTAGGCTTGATATAAAGTATTTTTTGGGGAGTTTATATAACAAGCACATATTATGTTAATATTCGGGAAAACACGAAACTGAGGTTGCTATAGCGACAAAACTAAGTCGGTGACCCCCGATTTTTTTCATCATATTTTGTTCCTCAAATCATGAAATACCTTCACACAAAATTTTAAGGAAAAATCACTGGTAGAAATGAATAGGCTGTTTAGTCTTTAAGAAGATTGACTAGAATTTGATTCAGAATTCGGTGCGAACCTGTTGGGTGAGAACAGACCTAGGGGGCGAACGTACCAGGTGCAAACGTGTAGGGGGCGAAAGTGTATTGGGTGCGAATGGACCTGATACCTGTGGCTTAAACAGCTCATCAAACAAAATTAGATTAAATTTAATTTTACCAAATCTAACTTGAAGAAATTCAAAATCTGGGCTTCCATCTGATAGGCACCATTCTTTTCTACTTTGCCAGTGTTTAGTGAAGTCTGATGATAAGATGCAAGGATAATTTGGGAGCAAATAGTTCAAGAAAAAGTCATGATAAGTTTGTTTCTCTTCTATTTTCGGAATTTGTTTTAATTCGGTGTTATTATTTCTCAATTGCACAATTTCCTCGTCTTTGTAGGGAATCATTTTCGAGAATTGTATTGCTGAAGAACGTCATATGTAAATACAGAGCTGTTTCATCAGAAATTTAAGTATTTGTTTCTCAAAGTTGTAAAATGTTATGGGCGCAGACATCTTTAATTGTGATGTTCACATTGAAAAACAATCTATCCATTTAAATATTTAAACAAATATAAATTCGCTAATATGTTAACATATAACTAAAAATACTACATTTTTGAATAGGATAGATTTTATTTTATTTTATTGAATTTTTACTATATTATTTATGACTTTATTCCTGTGGTGTACATCATTTTCTCAAAGTGAAAGTAGAACCTAGAATTGTGTTGTCACAACACGCACATGCTGTAATACAGAATAAAAGAAAATATATTGACTATTATAATAGAATAGAAAGACAAAGCAAGGTAATAAATTTAAAAAAACATAAAAAGATGGCACAAACATTAAGCTGGAATTTATAATTATTTTAATTGTTATTTTAGATACTAGTATAAACACAGGAATCGGAAGTTCTATCAATAGAGCTTCTCTATTGATAGTCGACCTTATTATTTACAGAATTTATTGATAGAACTTCCGATTCCTGTGGTATAAAGGAAGTTCTTCTTCTTTTAATTTCTGCACTCCATCATAATATTGATGACTATGTGCCGTAAAAACTGAATGAACCATATCATAGTCATAGATTTTATATATACGAGGGGGGATAGGACCTTTATTGGGACTCTGAGATCAAATGTTTTTAAGCTCGGGATTTCCAGATTTTTTTTTCTTTGTTTTCTTTTTAGGATTTTAAATTTATTTAATATCGGGACCTTGGGATTTCTAGTATTTAAGCCCGGGATTTCGGGATCAGGACCCCTGCTACCCTCCCCATAGATATATATATATATACACAGTGTTTACATGTTTGTCTTATTCTAACCTGATTTGAATTTAGATTTTAAAATTTCTTAGCCATGTTAAGGGGGTGGGGGTGGGGGTGAAGGGGGGGGGGTGTAAGAAGTGCTACTGATTCAGAAATCACCGGGCTTAAAAACACAAAATCCCTAGGTCCCGAATTTTATTAAATTTAAATGCAGACATCCCGAAATTCGAAAAAAAGAATTCTCGGATCCTGAAAGGGTCAATCCCAAAATCCTGAGCTTACAAACAACAGATCTAAGAGTCCAGATAAAGGTCCCTCCCCCTCATAATAGCATGCTCTAAATTTCTTATAGAGTAACTAAAAAATGTTATCATGTCGAAACTGTGACAATTATTCCCATTGTCAAATCGATTCTGACCATCTTGACCCAACATTTTACTAACTCATCCCACTTATAAGCAGATAAATTATCATGCTTATAACTGGTCCAAATAATTGTGACGTCTGGCAAGGCTATTTTAAAAAAAATTTCTGGGATGTAGTAGGAAGGTGTCCAAGAAAAAAATTAAAATAGCCTTGCCAGACGTCATTATTATTTGGACTAGCTTATAACAGGTTTACACAAGTATAGTTTACACACTTATTTTGTCCTATTTTGGGTCTTACAAATTGCCTGACTTATAAAATGTAGTTTAATCTTGATGAAATTGTTAAAAGGACTATTGGGCATTTAGAATTTAAAAAGATAAAACTATATATTATGTATATTATGTACATGTCATTGATAGGATATATTTTATTGGAAAATCCAGTGGGCCTAAATTACCTCCCCTATAGACTTGCTACATGTCCCTTCCTAATCATGCTAATTATGTTTTTTCTTTTTTTTTTCAATTTTGCCCCTTTAATAATTTTACTGCTATAACTAGGAGATTAAAATTATACTGACATCTCCAAGGGCAAACAGTAGGCTGGCACTTATCAGTAAACATGTAAATTAGTAAGAGAGAAATGATAGAAAGGGAATTGTAGCAAGTCTACCTCCCCTGCAAAAACTTGAGCTTCTTAAAGTTTTGCATCAGCATGTAAATTAATTCCATCTCTGTGAGGATGCTGCTGATTATGAGCTGATCTGTTCATTACAGTTATTTAATGCCCTTTTTTCCATTGAAGTGACCACATACATCATGTTCATGATATATTATTTTTTTTTTCAACTCCAATATATATTGTAAAAGAACTTTAGTACTAACATGACTAAAGTAAAATTTTTGTACCATTATAACATAACATTTACAGAATTTTAAATCAATTGCACATGGCTTGACAACACACACACAACATACATGTATAAGGGTTAAAAGTTTGTATTTATTAATACAGAAGATGATGGAAGGATGGAAGTGCTATACATCCCTCGCAAGGTCAGTAGATGCAGAATATAACATCTAAAAAGGAATTACTTAAAATATTTGATGGTACAACAAAACCACACCAGAACCACCAAAACCAAACTTCTCTTATGTACAAACAAACATGACAAAGGAGATTAAAATAATAACTTCCAGATAACCTGACTCTGAACAGTTGTAGATGTGGTATGGGTTTATACAGGCTTACTTGAGCACTAAGTAAAATTAACTTTTCCAAGGGACATAATTCTTGAAAAAAATTATTGAACTGAGCTCTGATTTTTAAAATTTACCAAGACTGTGCTCATAGTGGCCTTTGGCTGTTATCTGCACTTTTGTCAGGTTGTTTTCTCTTTGACATATTCCCCATTTCCGATTTTCCATTCTGAATTTTGTCATATGATCTTTTGATATACATGATATAAATTTCATAACAATCCTTCAAGAATGTAGGCTAGGAACCACTTACATACAAATGTACATAACTTATATTTACAACATGTCCATGGAGCATAGCCTTTGGAAAATAAGTTGATCAGCAATGATTTTGAACCCATCTGAGACATAACTAATCAATATAAACATAGGATACAGATTATATAAAAATCTTTAACATGTTTAAAGAATCATATATGAAATGAGAGTGCATAAAACAAGACCAGATGCACAAACACCATGACACACAGGCAATGACAGATCAGATAGGGCACAAAAAGACAACATATAAATTGAAAAGTAGAGTTAAATTTCGAAGAGAAAGCTTTTTGTTAATTGTTGTTCTTCATATGGATGTTTACTTTGTTTCATTATTATTTTTATTATTCATCATTTTTATTTTTGCAGATTTCTTTTATTCAAGACTGTACAACATCAAAGACAGTACCATGATTGTTTTATTCCATGAGCTCTATATCATTGTTCAGACAGTAATAAAATGGATAAGACCTAAACACCATTTAAAACAAATCAAACATGGCAAACAAGTCAAGTTTGATGATGAATTGGATGGAAGGAAAGAAATTGTGGAGGAAATGGTGATAAAAGCAGTAAGTGTGGACGTGGAAGGGAGGCCACCAGATTTTAGTGTGGATAGAAATGACAAAACTGTGAACTTTCCATTTCTGTGTGATGAGCCGACTATTTCACACATTAAGCACTCTAAAACTATGTTTATAATGAGGGGAGTTTCTGGTTCAGGAAAATCAACACTAGTAAAATTGATCGGTAGTATATATAGGGATAGACAAATATGTTCTGCTGATCAGTATTTTATGAAAAATGGTGAATATCGATTTGACAAATCAAACTTATCAATTGCACATGAAAAATGTGGTGAGAAAGCAAAAAAAGCATGTTTGAATGGGGTACCAGTGGTTGTCATCGATAATACAAATGTTAAACGTTGGGAAATGTCAAGTTACTTGGCGCTGGCCTTCACAAATAATTATCCTGTTGTCGTAGTACAACCAAGGACACCGTGGAGTAAGGATGCTGACAAGTTAGCCGAACTGAACAGCCATGGGGTCACTGCAGATATTATAAGACAAAAATTACGAAGTTTTGAAGACGTAGTGCCTCTGTATTATGGATGGTTTATTGACGAACAGCAGTCTAACATGATATATCAATTAGGGAGAAAGAGTTTGGAAGAGTGCCTTAGAATTTTTCCACAGTTTAAGGATTTGCTACTTTTCAAGTCACCAGGTTTGTTTAACATGTATATTCGTTTAAAAGTATTAAGTATGTGAATTGTATAGAGATCTTTTAAAACATTTGTTCCATAGAACACTGCATATTTACCTTCAAATGCTGCTGCCAGCGTAAAAGTGTAATATTTACAGCCAAAAAAAATCCATTTATCATGTTTATTTGGAAATCATTTGAGAAAGATGAAATTTAATCGTGTCTTAAAATTTAAACTGTTGACTATTAAACTGAAAAAAAAAATCCACTTCATTCATTAAAAAATTGCTAAAATTTATAAAAAGACATTTTCAAATTTTGCTAAAGATACATCTTTCTATCATGAAGATTAAATTAAAGCTCGTGGCCAATTTTCCAAAAATTCAAGGAGGCTTTCACAGAATAATGGTCCAAAAAACCAAAATAAATTCATAGACTAAACCTTAACATGCCACCACAATCTAGAACATGTAGAATAGGATCGCTGTGTCTTTCATCCATGATACAATTGTATTCATCACCGGTATGACAAAATAGAATAACTTTTAGGAATGTATATGATTGAACAAATTAATTGTAATTATTCAAACTTTTATTTAGAAATTAAATTCATGGTTGATATGATTACAGATCTATTAGAAGCTGTAGAGAAAGAATTAGATGACTGTATGCTGAAGTGCACAGAATGGTATGGTTGGCATTTCCCAGAACTGAAGAAACTAGTCCCAAACAGTTTGATTTATGCAAGAGTAGTAAAACAGTTAGGTAATCTTGATTTTTTTTTATGTTGCCTTTGTTCACAATCACACAATTATCTGTTCCTGAATAACTTGTTTCTCTTTGGCTTTTATTTCAGACAATGCTTTAGCATTTTTTAATCAACAACCACTGAACAATGTAAATATTTCAAGATGTTTGTTAAACATAGTACACATGACCATGATGACCTTGACATGATAACCATGATGATTTCCTATATTGTTATAAGCAAAAGGTCAATTTAATTGTACTATTTGAGCATGGTATAGAATGATTTATGGTGACCTTTGTGAAACTTACCTTAACCTTATTCATTATTATTTGGTCAATATTAATTTTTTGTGATAAGGTCTTCTTCTGAGATCCTTTGAGCAAATGTAAACTGCATTTAATTTTTGTGCAAACAGTTGTGAAGGGAACTTGTCACTTTTGTAGGGTTCATTTGACCTTGACCACATTTTCAATGTTCATCATGTTCATTGGTCATATTGGTCAACATGACGTTTTTGTTTCGCTTGACAGAGTCAAAAAGTGAGACATATATATAGGTATGCGACAGCAGCGACAGCAGCGGTGACAGCGGCGCAAATAATGTATTAGTTTGTGATTAAATCTAGTTTATGGTGAACCACTAGTGGTTAGTCAATGGTATTTGGTATGCAGTTGTATTAGCATTGGCACATCTAAATACCATGGAGATTATTTGATCCCCGCCCCCTTAGTTATGGTTTATTGACTTTGAAATTTTTGCTTAGTTTACATGTATTAGTTTATGTTTAGGTTTGTTTAAAGGGAACTACTTATGATAAGTCTATGGTATTTGGTATGCAGTTGTATTAGCATTGGTGCATCTCATTTCCTTAAAGATTGTTTAGCCATGTACCTTCAGTAATGGTTCATCAACTTTGAACATTTGCAAAACTTACATGTTTTAAAGGTGTTGCTATTTTAATTTCAACATTTGCATTATCTAAAATACTTAAGAGCGAGACATATCTCTGTGAAACAGATAATGGTGATTTAGGTCTGTTTCTCAGAAAGCATCAAATTAACTGATGTACAGAGGGTTAACTCCTTCAGACATACAGGATTTTGTGATTAGATCTTTTTTTCAGATACTGTTAGCCTTATTAGGTTCAAGAGAGCTGTATGTGTTGTATAATATTATTATGATGTCTGTCTGTCTTTATCTGACCTTGACATCATTTAGTTACCATAGATATTGGTTGTAAGGTTATTTGTTAAAAGAGCCCCAGTTAATTATTTCAGCACTCTTGCTAATAGATCCTCATGGGTAGTCAAGGCCCTCCATCATCCATGCACTGCCATGTCTTATTGATCAGCTTTTTTTAATCCTTTAATCCTTTGTCATGATTTATATGGGAACGAAGTCCCCTATTAAGGTAGAAAAATCAATTTAAAAATAAAGAAAGTTCCGAAATGTTCATTCTACTATCAAGTATCAACATCTTTAACTTTTTTATTTTTAGACTTTTTTAAATTCCTGTATTTGCTCAGAAATCTACTTCCTTTTTCAGGTATAATTGTCATTAGACTTTATGTAAAATATGTATTTATCAGTCTAGTAAAATATAGGAAGGAACACAATACCAATTAAATTTTAATAGTTCTTTGATATGATAAAAATTTACCTTATGATAGCATTTCTTTGTTTACATTGAATATGACATCATAACTGAAATAACGTCTCAAGTAAAATCCCTAACAACAGAACCAAAATCAGACATTACGATATTTCCGTTTCTTTTTTAGCAGATTTTGAAGTTAAAATATGTTTGAATAAAAAAAAAAATCATACTGCGTTCCTCCCCTTTCACAGGTAATGCCTACCTCATATTATCAATTTATTTTTGACAGGGCACAGGAAAAATGCAAACAGTATAAATTTTAGTAACATTTTACCGAGAAAACAAGAGAATGACCTGAAATTTACAGCTAAGCACTCAATGGGAAAGGACATTTCTGATGAAGATTTAATACTCATTACTGATTTATGTGTTCAGGTTAGTATATTGTAGTTATATAATTATATAGATGCAAGTAAAACTAGAGCACTGCCAAAAAGATGAGTTGATATTTTTATGCCCCACCTACGATAGTAGAGGGGCATTATGTTTTCTGGTCTGTGCGTCCGTTTGTCCGTTCGTTGGTCCGTCCGTTCGTCCGTCTGTCACGCTTCAAGTTAAAGTTTTTGGACAAGGTAGTTTT
Source organism: Mytilus galloprovincialis (assembly GCA_037788925.1). Taxonomy (NCBI): domain Eukaryota; kingdom Metazoa; phylum Mollusca; class Bivalvia; order Mytilida; family Mytilidae; genus Mytilus; species Mytilus galloprovincialis. The sequence goes on along the minus strand of CM075343.1, from coordinate 36,857,088 downwards.
TGATGAAGTTGAAGTCCAATCGACTTCAAAATTGTACACATGTTCCCTATGATATGATCTTTCTAATTTCAATGCCAAATTAGAGTTTTTATCCCAATTTCACGGTCCACTGAACATGGAAAATGATAGTGCGAGTGGGGCATTCGTGTACTGAGGACACATTCTTGTTGACCTATGTGTTCAGGTTATTATAGTGTATACGTTACATGCAAGTTAGACTGCCAAAATGAAGATTTAGTTATGATTTATGTGTTCAGGTAAGTTATTGTGTTGTATTCTGTTAAAACCTAGAGGACTGTGAAAAATGAATATTTTTATATACGCATACCTGATTTATTTGTTCAGGTTAGTATGTTGTATTCATGTAAAACCTAGAGGACTGCTAAAATGAATATTCAGTACTCATAACTGACTTACGTGGTTAGGTAAATATGTTACATGCAAGTAAAACCTAGAGGACTTCAAAATGAAGATCTAATACTCATAACTGACTTCATGTGTTCTGGTTAGTATATGTTACATACAGGTCAAATCTAGAGGACTGCAAAATGAAGATTAAATCCCAATCTCATTACTGATTTATGTGCTCAGGTTAGTATGTTACTTACAAGTAAAACCTAGAGGACTGCCAAAATGAATAATTTGATATTCATGACTTATGTGTTTATGTTCCGGACCATATGAGTATTTGGACCATACGCGTATGGTCATGACCATATGAGTATAACACTCGTTTGGTCATTAACGGGACCATAAACATATTATTTTTTTTTACTTCCATATGGTATCATAATTTTTTTTGCATTTGCAAGTCTTGGTTATGCACGATCCTTTTTATTAATTCCTTTTGTTTGCGAGTAAAAAGCCTTTTTGTAGCTGCGTACAGTGATACCGAGGTCTTGGCCATTCCGATATTAAATTCTACGGTGTTTTTAAGAAGCTCTAGATCTCAAATATCGTAACATGATTGCAATACCCCATATTCACATGGCAACTTGAATTAACTATGTTACTTTCCAGTGACGTCTTGTGTAACAGTCCATTAAGAAATTTTTGGAATTTATTTTTTAAGTTGAAATATTGCCATTCACTCGTAATAACAAGTCGGTAATGTCCATCGGTATAAAGTGTGTTAATTATTATAGTTTTGACAAGTAAGTAAAATCAACTATGTGAAACTTTTAATTTTTATTTAGCTAATCTTTTTATTACAATATAATAATAAAATTACATATATGATAGCGTCTTTTTAATGAATGGTCATACCATATGAAGAGTTTATAAGTATTAAAAGTAAACTGAAACAGAATGTTAATTACCCCGACCATACGCGTACGGTCGTACCATACGTGTATGGTCGGACCATATGAGTATATACCCATATGGTCATGTCCATACGCGTATGGTCCAAATACTCATATGGTCCAAATACTCATATGGTCCGGAACATTTATGTTAGTTATAATGTTATGTACAAGTAAAACCTGATAAACCTAAGTTTATTTGTCAATTTTTTAGCATTGAAACCTATACATTTTAATATTTCTAAATTTCATGAAACCCAGTTTGGTTGGTTTAGAAAATCTGTGTGCCTAAGGTAAAAATGTGAACTCCATTCAGTAATTTAAACTTGTTGAAGGACGTAAGATTACCTATAGTTTTTAACATCACATTATTTTGTTTCTGGTGGAGAGTTGTCTCATTGGCAATAATACCCCATCTTATTTTTAAGTTTACTCTTTAAGCAATGAGTTGATTGCAACTTGCAGTTTGTATCTCTCCAAATATTGACCTATTTTATCTTTATAAAACCAAAACATATTGTAAGTTGGAAAAATCGTACATATCCCAAATAGTTTAGACCAGGTACATTGTAGATTTATAGCTTGTTTAAAACCTTCAAACATTTATTTGTACTATATTGATTAAAGAAATGTTTCAAAAGAAAAGCTTCCTTTGGAACCACACTAGATTGACTTAATAAGAAAATACATTCACACTGGTTTTCTCTTTTGAATTGCTTTGCCATGTTAACATTTTTCTATGCTGGTGTCATATGGTATTTCGAACGGCCCTCAAATGAAAATCATGGGTTATAAAATCCCATATTGAAAATACCAGTTTGTTGAAAGTGGTACAGTGACATTTAATTACTAATATTTACATCATTTGGTATTTCAGATAATAGAACTAACAGAGTTCAAAGACAACTTAGAAGAATTCATAAGAAATCCAATGACAGCAAACTCTCCAAAAGTAACAGAAAATGTTGGTCAGGCGATAGGACCACTTCTCATTTCACATGCAGGTAAAAAAACGCATTTAAACACTGATATAAATTTCTCGACATGGATTGATATAGCAGGGGCGGATGCAGCCATTTTGAAAAGGGGGTTCCTAACCCAGGACAAAGGAGGGGGGTGGGGTAACCCGGGGGGTTCCAACTATATGTCCCCATTCAAATGCATTGATCGGCCAAAAAAAGGAGGGGTTTCAACCCCAACCCCCGGAATTTTGACATAGTTGAAATGTGATCTCTTGAAAAAAAAACATACATTTTATCATTTTTATCTATCAAATGATGCTGAACTTAGAGGAAAATGGAACAAATACATTGTGATAATGTCTACTGACAAGACATTTTATTGATATTTAATTAAATGCTTTAAAAGTTGATTGTGAAAGTTAATATTAAAAGTTACCAATTAAATTTTAAGCTGTGTCTTTTTAATTTTGGAAAATATAAAAATGTATCCATAATTCTTTACATATCTCAATAATTAATTGATTAGGCCAACAAGAAGACGCATTCTTTTAACTGAAATTCATAAATCTGTCTGTTTAAAACCATCAAACTATTATAAAAATTCAATTTTGACATAGTTGAATGTGTTCTCTTGAAAGAATAACATAAATTTTACCTATCAAATCAGATTGAACTCAGGAAATTGGTAACAAATACATTGCAGTAATGTTTACGGACAATATAAAAAAGAAGATGTGGTATGATTGCCAATGAGACAACTATCCACAAAAGACCAAAATGACACAGAAATTAACAACTATAGGTCAACGTACGGCCTTCAACAATGAGCAAAGCCCATACTGCATAGTCAGCTATAAAAGGCCCCGATTAGACAATGTAAAACAATTCAAACGAGAAAACTAACGGCCTTATTTATGTTTAAAAAAAAATGAATGAAAAACAAATATGTAACACATAAACAAACGACAACCACTGAATTACAGGCTCCTAACAATTTCAGTTGAGAAAATAATTTGTTAGAATTAATTGTGACTATATCTATGTTGAAAATACTGAGTCTTAATGTGTACAAATAACTTTCATCAATAAGATTTAAGTTCAAAAGCAGACAAATAGTTGAATTTAATACTTGTTATGTACAAGTGTCTTGTCCGTATACACTTCCTCATCTGCTGGTAATACTGATGTGCAAAAGATAAAGTCAGAGAGAGAGAAATACTTTTTCTTCATTTGATTTAGTTATTTTTTTAAGGTATGCAGTAACTGGAATAAACATATTGAAGTAAAATAGGGTATGCTTTTTATGACTGATAATTTGCCACTTTTTAAAATCTACTCCTGTAAAGTAATTTTACAAAAAATTAGAACACTTACATTACCATTTATGTGATCAAAAATAAGATATTTCTAAGTTTAAACAACACATAGGTCTGGAACAATTTAGACCCATAAAGCCAAGCAATATTGATATAAAGCCATGTCTACGGACAAGACATTCTGACATTTTTTTCATATTCTTCCTCTATTACAGTATGGTAGAAAAAAAATTTAGGGGTGTTTTCATATCTACAAAAGTGTAGGAACTTAACAATGCAACATTAATGTCTACGGACAAGACATTTTTTCACCTTATTTGTATATCCAACTTTGATGGCAAATATATCCAGCTAGCTAGGGTACTGCAATATTGATATATGAGGTAGTTTTTGATAACCTATATATATACTAGAATAGAAAACAAAACAAAACACATTATAGAATAAATTGGATTTATTTTTCTCTTTTATCACTTCACTGAGCAAGCTAAAAACAAAAGTACAAAATTTCATAACACATGCATAGTATTCCACTTTTTATCATAACTTTGTAATCACTGAAGATTTTTCGTTGCAACAACTAGCAAAAGAAAGATGAATAAATTGTCTATAACAGTGAACCAATAATTTAGGTGAAATTAAGTTCACTTATTAACTATCAATTGATAAAATCAGCGTAATTTTAAATGAAACAACATAACGTGAAATTTTGCCCATTTTCATCGTGTCTTTGAGTGTTTTTTTACAAAACGGTCACACATATACATGATAATTGATATTCTTTGTGATTCCCTATACCCTCTTCTTCAACTAAAAGATTTAATACTTATATTAAGTGTATCTTCTTGTCTTTAGAAGCCTATAACATAGACCCAATATAAAATGAACATCTGATTGTGGCTAGGCCGTAAGGTAAATAAATGTTTTGTCTTTTGTTTTCGTGAAATACATTTTTTTTGTACTAAACGTGTCCTTCCCCCCAAACATGTCCGATTCGCCCAAACGTGTCTACATCGACGTCACTGAACTGCAAAACATGTCTAGTTGTAAATCAGCGCCAAAGCTTGTCATTTGTATAAACGCCCAAAGGTGTCCATTTTTTAAATACACCCAAAAGTGCCCAATCCCCCAAATCATCATCTGTATGCATATTTTTTTTACTGGAATTATCCTTCGTGTCAATAGCATAAATACATGAAGATATTAAGTCAGACCTCATCAAGGGAGAATGTCCCATTCTCTGCGCGTTGTCCAATCTTAAATTCTCAGTTTGAGAAAAGAACCCTACCGATATCTACAGTATAAATGACACAGAAATTAACCGACAGCTACTAGTATTGGTCACTGTACGGCATTCAACAATGAGCTAGCCCTTACCACATAGGTCAGCTATAAAAGGCCCAGAAATGACAAATGTATTTATTGCTAACATGATATCTTTCTAGAATTTATTGAAAAACCTGATAACCAGTTTATCATTTTAAGAAATTTTAAAATATCAGAAATATTGAAAGAAAGGAAGTCAATTCTGCTGAAAAAAAAGTGCAATATTTGTATTTATATAAAAGGCATCAATGGAGTTTACTAGTACAAATAATTTACATATTAAACGATTACTTCAACAGTACAAGAATTATAAAATTGAGAATGGAAATGGGGAATGTGTCAAAGAGACAACAACCCGCCCAAATAAAAAACAACAGCAGAGGGTCACCAACAGGTCTTCAATGTAGCGAGAAATTCCCGCACCCGGAGGCGTCCTTCAGCTGGCCCCTAAACAAATATATACTAGTCCAGTGATAATGAACGCCATACTAATTTCCAAATTGTACACAAGAAACTAAAATTAAAATAATACAAGACTAACAAAGGCCAGAGGCTCCTGACTTGGGACAGGCGCAAAATATAGACATGATAGATATAGGAATATGTGGTATGAGTGCCAATGAAACAACTATCCATCCAAATAACAATTTATAAAAGTAAACTATTATAGGTCAATGTACGGCCTTCAAAAGGAGCAATGGCTCACACCGAACAACAAGCTATAAAGGGCCCCAAAATTACTAGTGTAAAGCCATTCAAACGGGAATGTGCATGTTTGCTCTAAATGAGCATGAAATACTTGCAACTGGACAATAATAAATTTCAGTGAAAGGTCAATTCATATGTTACAGATTAAATTTGCAATATTTTTTATGCTAATCGCTAAGAAATGACCACTTCATCAACTGTGTCCCCCATCACAGAATTGCCGTAAACGTTATTGATTTGGGACATGCATGTATTAGCGCTTAAAGACGTGGGACGTTCTACCGTGTAATAATGGACACATTTTTGCGAATAACAATTATCAGGCACGTTAAGGGGTTACGAAATCGGACAGGTTTGGGGAATATTGAATATTACGGACACGTTTGGGGAGAATAGACACATTTGGGGTAATTGGACACGTTTGGGGGAGGGACATGTTTGGGAGTGTTACATATATATTAACATAATTTTATAAATCATTTATTTTAGATACAGTAGAGCAGAAAATGTATGAAAATTTCAAGTTAAATTCAACAAAAATTCTACATTGCACAGCGATGTTCATGGGAACGAGAAGAAATCCAGCTCCTAACAGTGATACATATCCAAATATGGACATAGTTCAAAGGTCATATGGGTCAGTGCATGACCTTGAAATCACAAGAATAACAGTCACCCCAAGAACAATAGGGGCCAAAGTGCAGTTGTCAAAGCAATGTTTGAAATTGTATGAAAAACCTCAGGAAAAAGAAAGGGAGATAATGCTGAGAACAATCATGAACCATAACTCTGTCTCTTTAGAATTTGGTAGAGCTGCACATGTTACCATAGGAACACTACCAGGGATTCCTCCAGTCACAACAAATGAGGATTTGTTAGATATTTTAGATGCAGAAATGAAAAGTAAACTTGAAAATATCCCTATTACTGTACAGAAGTGTGCCTTAGGGACAATACAGAATGTAGGAAAAGATTTGTTTATTGTTAATCTTGATAGTCCAATAACTGTTCAGGGTTTATATACAGGGTTTTATGGAGGCAGCTTCAACAATTCTCCCAAAAAATGAATTGTTTTATACCTGGTGTTGTTTGATTTAGAATAAGAATTTGAGAAAAGAGCATGTTTGTCTTGAAAGTTTGAAAATCAAATGAGGGGAGGTTTTATCATTTTGTTTATGGTGGCAGCTTCAACAATTCCCCCTAAAAATGAATTTGTTATACACTCGTGTTGTTCTATGTGGAATAAGAAGTGGAGAGAAGATAATCTTTGTCCAGAAAATTTGAAATTCAGATTAGGGGAGGTTTTATTGTGGCAACTTTACCAATTCTCCCAAAAGATTAAATTTATTATACATGTATAACTGGTGTTTGATTTGGAATGAGACATGGACAAAAGAGAAAGTTCCTCATGAAAGTTTGTAAAGCAGATAATGGGAGGTTATGGTGGAAACTTTAACAATTCTCCCAAAAAGTGAATTAATTATATAACTGTTGTTTGATTATGTGGAATTAGTAGGGGAGGAAAGAAAATTTTTGTCCTGAAAGTTTGAAAAGCAGATATCATGGATATGGGGAGGAGTCCGAGGTTTTATGGTGAAAACTTCAACAATTGTCCCAAACAATAAATAAATTATATACCTTGTGTTTGATGTGGAACAAGACATGGACAAAAAAGAACGTTACTACTGAAAGTCAACACAGCAAATATGAGGATTGACGGGGTATAGAGAGGGTGGTAGGCACTTCAATCAATTTGAAAACATGAAATTTTGCAAGAATTCTAAGTAAAATGAACTTTTAGGGTTTGGGTGGTCAGAGTCTTAAAAACATTCCTCCCATTCTCTCCATGCATCATGTGCATTTAAATCATGAATAGCACTTAAAGAAATCTCCATAAAATTCCAATGTCTGTCTGTTTTATCTGCTTATTTTTTCGTCACATTGTTTGTCCAATTCTGAATTGAAGTTTTTGTTTTAGATAGAAACTTTGAAGTTGTTGTGATATAATTTTGAAAGTTAGTACCAACTTTAATCATGTTAATCATTGTTAATTATGATGTGAAATTTATAAAAAAAACATGGTTATACTAACATGGTTTTCGCCTAGATTGTTCAGTACACATGTACAGAACATAATTATAAACATGATAAATGTGAGTGTGTAATTGACACAATTTATTGTTACATGTGTATTTGTTTTTTTAAGCTTTCTTAAATTTATGCTTATGGGATAATGTAAGCAATTATTTTTTCATTGTTTTACTATTTTGTTTTTATGTAATTTTTACATATATATACATGTATATATATATATACTGTAAATTCTGCCTTATTATTTCTCTTATTCAGCTTAATTTTGCTTTAGAAGCAATAACTTGCTTACATTTTTGTATTGATATTAATGTATGGTTTTGTTTAAGAGAAGTCCTTGTATCTTTGACAGCTTTTTAGATCAAACATACTGATCATTCGATGTTAAAGCATTATTACTATTTTTTCTTAGACAATTTTGTCTAATATGATAGTATTAAATGTGTTATTGTTTTATTTGTTTGTTACATATGTATTAAAACCAGTCTGTTTATGTTTTATTTAATTCAAAATTGTGATTCTGGAATTCAAGTAAAATTGTCCATTTGTGTTCATTTGTCACCCCCCTTTTTTCCTTAAAAAATATTGTTTTTTTACTTTTTTCCTCAATTTACTTTTATACACATATTTTAAGGTGTTGTTTGTGGTATTGGTGTGTCATTGACGCCGCTATGGTGATCTGTAAACACAAGAGATCCCTACAAAATGTTTTTTTTCCTTTTTTATCCTGCATTAATTTTATAAACATATTTTAGGTGATGTTTATATAGTATTGGATATGTCAGTACAATTATCATAGTTTTGGTAATCTGTTTTTCATTATCTTTTATTGAGCTTTTGGTGCAGTCTTTTTAAAATATTATTTCATAAATCCCATTTAAAAATTAAATGATGTTTTGTGTGTTTCTCAATTTAGCTATGCTTTTATGCTTTACAAAGAACTAACACTTATCAATTATCAACAAATGATTAAAAGAAGTAACCTTTTTTCAAATAAACCAAGCGAAAGATAATATACTAGTAGTAAATTGTTTATTCAAGTAGAATTTTAGTGAAAGTAATTCACCCATATCCCACATCATGACACAAGTGAAATTATTAATCCATACCATCATCTCAGTCAGGACTTTCTAGAAGTGATTCCAACAATAAGGAATTGTAGTAATATTGGGGATTTCTGCATTTTTTTTGGTAAGATTATAAATATCTAACATAGGTAGAATTTAATCTGTTAATGAAATTGTTTTTATTGAATTTTAATTTTTCATCTAAAGGCAGCACAATCAGCATTGTAATGTTTTATGTACTATTTACCATGTTTACATTGAAATAGATTTTAAGAAAACTTTTATTGTTTTAATTCTGTACAAATACAACATAATTTTATTTTTCAGTTTTTCCATTTGTTGCTGATTATGGTAATGAAATAGATGGAATAAGATTTATATTTTTTCATGACAAAAATGCCTTACACCCAATTGACATCTCAAAATAGTTGAGGATTTCTATTTATTCCTGTCCTTCATTTAAAAATCAATCAGTTTGCTTTTAAATAAAGAACAACTAAGAGAAAGAAGATACCAAAGGGACAAAAAAAATTCATAAGTCAAAGATAAACAGAAAACAAGATAACGGCAAAAATTAAAATTTAAAAAAAAAAGACAACCAAGTCAACTAACCCCCTATAAAAAGGTATAGACCGAACAACAGAAAACTCACAAAAAATATGAATACGGGTGTTTCAGTAAACAAGTTGTTTTAATGACATTTCAACTTGTATAAATTAGGTTAAACATATATATTTATAGTGCATTCGGAAACAGCTTATATTAATCCCTTTCTTCTTTGCTGGTTCGAGTGCCTCCTTGTTAAGGCATCAGCCTGCTCTTTTTCGAAATATACAAGGGTGTCTTTTACGTGCAAGAGATATTGTAATGCTGGTTATTTCATCACTTCCTGTCTGCTATATAGATGATGTCCTTTCACTTAAAAATTCAACGGTTGCTGACCATGTTTATCGTACATCTATCTATCCCATTGACTTCACAATACACAATCTATAATGATTTACATATTATTATTATAGGCTTAAGTACTCAAATGGATAAAACTGATGACTCCTTTCATGATTCAGTTAACGAATTCCTGACCATGCGAGTGCTGTGTAGCTAGTCACGGTCGTTAAACACATTCATCATCAGTTAATAAATTCAATAATTTTTTGACTTTTTCTTAAATTTTGTAAGCCGATTCACATAAATTTGCTGTAAACGGTGTTTGATTATCTATTACAGCTTTTACGACAGGTTACATATGTGAAGAAGGATTGTATGATCCTTCGGAGCACCTGATATCATCCATGGGTTTTTTTTTTGTTGTTATCTTTAGTTTTCTATGTTGTGTTTACTCTTGTTTGTCTTTTTTTTCTGTTTTAGACTTGGCATTGTCCGTCTATTTTCGACTCCAGTTTGAATGTCCCTTTGGTATCTTTAGCCCCTCATTCAAGAAAATATCCCAAAAGAACTTGTAAATCATTTATGCGCTGCAAAGAGAAGTTTACAAGTCTTGTCAATATAGACGGCAGGTTGTATCTTAAAATTCAGGAAATATATTATACCTATATATTCTATATATGGGAATATCCTTCATCTTAAACTAAAATACCTTGTACTTTAAATATCAGTCTGTAATTACCATTTATACCAAAAGTCCATTACTAGAGCCTTAGTAATGAACTTTTCCATATACGTATACTTAACTGATTGAAACTTAAGTTTGCAATTACAAATATATGTTGTGGGGTCTTAATATTGAAGTCTGAAACCTTTCAATTTCAACCTCTATTCATATATACTTCGCCTGGTCACGTTAATACTGGTGCTCTGAACAGTGTCAATAATACTTCTATGCGAAATGTATTGTCCAAAGGCACGAATTATTGTGCCCCCAAATCTATCAATTGCAGTGATGAATTTAGTCGAGAATTATGTCAGTTAATTGGCTAAACTAACAACAAAAGGCATAGATCCTCTACTCAAATAGATTAAGACTGTGCGGTCGTTGTTACAAATTAAAACTATATAGGTACATGAATACACATATGTTATATCGATCTTTAAAGACAATAAATGTTGCTAAGCACATGTCTTACCTGCATGTAATTCACAATACACGACCAGTTTGATAAAGGGATAAAGGTATGACAATGAATTCACGCTCAAATTCAACATTTACTCCCATAACCTTTCACAAAAAGGAAATACTGAATACTCCTAGACCGATGGCCCGACGTCTATTCGATGTTCCTTTTGAATTTCAACCAAATATAAAGAACTAAATCTTCTTTCGATGTATTTGATAACCCATATTACATAACTACGTAAGTGAACTTACAAATTAAACACCGTTTTATTTTTGATTCATTCAAGTGCTCCACTAAACATCTTTCTAAACTATTAACATCACGTATATCATTAATCAAAAGCGAACTTAAAGAAATTGTGAATCTACCTATTCAGCTATTCTAAGGGCGGCAGGAATCGGATGTTGATACTTCAAAATTCGAAAATTCGAAGATCTCTCAGAGTACATATAATCTAAATCTCTTTCCTCTTGCATTAGTATTTAAACATTTTTTCTATCCTTTGCTCAAGCATACCAATTTATCTACATAAAGACAAATTGAATGAATGGCCCTGCTTTGTTTCCTAAAACATATTATGGTCGACGTAGATACAAGTATTGTCTTATGAATGAATGAATCATATTACGAAAACATCACACTGATTCAAACAAACAATTCTTTGAAAAATGACATTACTTTGATACTTGATGTCTTGATTGATAACATATTGTTGTTGTTGTTGTTGTTCATTAGTTCGTTTGATGTGTTTTATCATTTGAATTTGTCATTTGATTAGGAACTTTCCGTTTTGAATTTTCCTCAGAGTTTAGTTTTTTTGTGATTTTACTTTTTGTTACGTTAAAAGGATGTGTTTTTCACAAACCATAGCAATGCTCATGAGAACCAACTGTGCACCTCTTGTCGACATTTTCCTTTATTCACGTGAGTCTGACTTCCCACATGAATTTCGAGGGAAGAATGAACACAAGCTATCAATATCCTTTAACTTTACGTCCAGCTAAGTAGATAATGTCCTCTCACTAAATAATTCAAAGTTGGTAGACTTTTTAACGCATATATTTCATATAACTTGGAATACAGGATACACCATAGTTAAGTCTGTCTCATTATGTCGACTAGCATCTGTTAATTAACAACAAGGGTCGAATGAGAAGAAAACCTTACGACTTGATTAATGATTTCAGCTATTTAATTTTGAAATTTTTATTTGTATGAAGCTACATTCCAGCCGCGCTCCTGCATTGGGAGATATATCACCCTGAAGATACGATATTCCAGATTTTAAATTTGCTATCAGGGTTCCCTTGATAGAGGATAGCTGTTAGCACGGAAGCTATTGAAAAAAACCTCCACATAGTGAAGTCGAAATCATGTCTTCGAAAGTTTAACGAACGAATCAAAAGTTGCTCGAGTTATATTTAATACTAGCATCTGTTTCACACACGACGACGGATGTTTTCCAATTATCGTAACCACAATCCCGTCAATTTTTCCTCCGTCATATGTGGAGCAGGATTTGCTTATTTGATTTTTAAAAGATACCAGATAGATATACAGAGCGCATGAAGCAATTGAAGCTTAAAAAATTAGATAAAAACTACAAACTTTGAAAACAACATTACACAAGGCTATTTTTTCTCTGACTGTTGATGTCGTTATTTTTTGTAGTTAAGTTTGCTTTAAATCGATCTGATAGATTAAATGTACACTTTTCAACTGATTTTGGTAATGTGTTCATTCATAAGTCAGTTACACTATTGTCCCAGGTAAGAAGAATGACGTCTGCAAAAATCTTTAAACCCTAACGTAATTAAGTGTGTTTGGCTGCCCTGAGTTATGAGAGTGTACTTCAGTGGTTGTAAATAGTTGCTATATATCATATGTTTTGAGTATAAATCTGCACGTTCGTGTTTTGTTTGAACTGTTTTACAATTATCATTTTGTAGCATTTTATAGATTGATGTGCGGTATCGGTTTACTCATACGTTGATCTATAGTTGACACTTCTACGTCATGTTTTCCTTAGTACATTTTTATCGTGTTAGCAATAATATCATATTTACTATTTATTTTATAAACTTGCTTCTCCAGAAATATGTACATAAATTGACATGAATAAATGAAAATGGGGATTGTAAGTCGATCAGCCAGAGAGCCACTAACAAAACAAAATGGCGAAAAGACAACTACACGTGTTAACCAATAAGTAGCCGCCTTTGTTATACATCAAGCTTTTAACCACTTTGAGTTGTAAATAAGTTAAACATACTCTATCGTCTAGAAATTGACAATGAGGGTCGGTTGAAAACAAAACTTTACGATAAAAGAGATGATTTCAGCTTTCCAATTGTGAACTTTCCATTTCTAAGTAGCAACATTCCAGCAGCACCTGCATACGGGGTATATATCTCCCAATTGATACGATATTCCCGTGCTTGCATTTCCTATCATGATTTTCTTGATAGAGGGTTACTGCTCACAAGGAAGCCATTAAACCAAGAGTTCCAAATGGTGAAGTTGAAATCATCCCTTCGTAAATTTTACGGACGCCATCACGAGTTGGTTGACCGTTATGGAATAACCGTTTCACAAATGATATCGGATATGTTCCTTACGTCGTAACTACAATCCCCTTCCCTTTCATGAATGTGACCTACCGAATTAGACTATTTACCGGATTTGTAATCACATAGGCAACACGACGGGTGCCACATGTGGTGCTCGATCTGCTTACCCTTCCGGAGCACCTGAGATCACCCCTAGTTTTTGGTGGGGTTCGTGTTGTTTATTCTTTAGTTTTCTATGTTGTGTCATGTGTACTATTGTTTTTCTGTTTGTCTTTTTCATTTTTAGCCATGGCGTTGTCAGTTTGTTTTAGATTTATGAGTTTGACTGTCCCTTTGGTATCTTTCGTCTATCAAAGATCACCGAACAAAAACATTACACATATAAATTATCACTTATTATGTTGACATTCACACCAACGACAAAGATAGACAAATAAAAAGCTATTTACATGCATACATTAGTGCCTTATCATAGATATATTTTGAAGTATACACAAAAACAAATACACGTGCTATGCATTGGAAGCTTTTATTTCAATTTATTTAAAATACATCATTTTCAAATGTACATCATATTTCATTATGTGCCATTTTATTTAATACAACTTTCAATAAGTTATTTACAACATATTTTTTTTGTAGATGAGATGAAGGATTTATGTTTATGAGACAGCAGCTCAACGACACAACTTCAAAAGCTTCTTGTGATTTATTGATATGAAAGAATTAAAAATGGTCTTATCCGGAATATTCGTATATCATCAGAAAATCATAACAGAAACCCTTTTTTTGATTAATTTCAAATTAATGTCTTAATTCTTTACAAAGATATGGTTATTTGAAACTACATATTAAACAATTGTTGGAGAAACATCACTGTGGTACACAACATTCATTTATCGATATCTACTGTTATAACATGACAACATTAGGTACTTTCATATTTTGTGACCTTTCATAAAATGTTGTTGTATAGAAAGTCGCCCAGTTGCGAACAGAAAGTTATTGTGGAGATCTAATGGAAGAAATTAATGAGATTAAGTTGTAAAAATTGAACAAAATACATTACCTAACAAAACAATTAAAAAATCTATTTTTTGAGCTGTCCAAGAAGCTTTGAAAGTGCTTCCTTATAATAACTATCACGTCTATAAAAACTCAGAGAGTGAGCTGAATTTAGTCCCATTGGAGGCTTGACGTTAGCTTTGATAATAACGGGGACAACTAATGGTTGCTGATCATATAATGCAGCAGTAAGGTTTTTCATTTTTGAGATATCAGGCCAGCAACGTTTTGCAAAACCACCAGACACCAGAATAAATAGTAACACTGCCTTTTGTATTTGATTGTCAGTTTTACTGAGAAATTGCTCATCGATGAAGCTTTCAATAACTATTTCGTGTATGCTGCTCCTTGTAACACTATGCGGAACTGCTAGTAAAACGTCGGCCTTGAATGATTCTAATTCGTCTTTATTCTCTTCGGCTGCCATTACGAGTATCATAGGATCAACATTTACCTCAAGTGAAACTGAAATAATTGTTGGAATAATTTACATATTTCATATTATTTGTCTAATTAGTTCATTACGAAAAACAATATTTTATACATTTTGAGCGTACGAATCGTTTTTTATGATTGACCTTATAGTTTAAACATGTTTTACTTGCAAAAGTAGCAAAAGGGATTGGACACAAGTTATAATAACATTAGTGACGTCCTCTCCCAATATAAATATAAACACAAAGTACATTAGATAATGACGAAAAACATAGTAGGAATGCATGTAGTACATACTACAAAAGAAAATATTTATTTAAAAGATACCATATAATAAGGAATAATACAAAAAAAGGACTGGATTGAAGAGTTGGAAAGTAGAAATTTAGAATGTGTATTGATTGATTTAAATTTTTGTTTTATTCTGATATACGATTTTACAAACTAAAAATTTTCTTTGTTTTGGTAAAAGAAAGGTCACCGTCACCAGCCATTATAAGCTCAATGGATATAGCATATCTTTCTTATTTTGAAAACATTATTTCTCTTGCTTCGTTGTGAAAAGCGCACTCTAAAAATAGAGTATACTATCCTCAACAGGCTGGCCATAGCTGCATTCGGGACTGGGTTTATTATTAACACGATGTAAATCTGAACTTAAAGAACTGCACATATTTCTCAAAAGTGTATGAATAATTCATTAAGTTTTATATCCCCACAACTGAAATAGGAAGGTGGCTGTATTAATTTAGACCTCAGCTGTTGTTTAAAAATATTTGTTTTCATTTAAAAATATTTATTTTTGGACGTACGCATGTCGGGGTTAAGGCTATTCCATTCAATAGTAGTAGATGGAAAAAAGGATTTTCTAGTTACGTCAAGTCTATAACCGGGTACTACATAATTATTACTGTTTCGCAAATCGTAGTTAGATATTTGACTAACAAGTGGGGGCATTAAATCACAGAGATAATCAAGAGCAGTCCCATTTTGTAAAGAATACAACATATTGAGCTTTTTGGACTTTCTTCTGTTCACAAACTATTGCCAGCCAGTTTCAAAATATATAGCTTCTTTTTCATGAAAGCTTAATATGTTAATGCAAAAGAACAAGTTGAAAACATAGTTACTATACAATGAAAATTGTCAAGGCTTTATATAATGTGTAATAATTACCATATTTTATATATACCACAGTTTTTTTTTCCAAAAAAAATCTACTCGAATAAAACCTGTTTTAACTATAAAACTAATAACAATTTTATACACTCTAAATCAAACTATCAAACGATATCAACTTTTTTATTTTCAAAATTAACCATAAATTCCTAGACTAATGCTTAAGATATTGATTGTATTTTATTCTATCAAATACCTATTTACATATTAAAGAATAATCCAAATTATAATCCCAATTATGTTTAATTTATCAACTTTTCCGAGTAAAAAAAAGAACAGAAATGTCGCGAATAATATAATTTTGATCTTCTCATTCTATAAAATATGAATACTAAATCAAAACACATTAGTCGCATAATTTTAACTAGAGGCTCTCAAGAGCCTGTATCGCTCACCTGATTCTACTTGGGTTTTTGAAATCATATAAAAAAAATATAAAATTTGGCTAAAAGTGACAACACAACCTCATTTATAAGGAAAGGAACATGTTTAATTTCATTCAAAAGTCCCCCACTGGCGGCCATCTTGGATGACGGATCGGCTACAAAGTAACAACACTTGGTCAGCACCCCATAAGGATAATTCATGCTATGTTTGGTTTTATTCCATTCAGTGGTTCTCTAAAAGAAGTCATTTGTATGCATTTCCCATAGGGTCCTATGTTAACCTAAGTCCCCCGCTGGCGGCCATCTTGGATGATGGATCGGCTACAAAGTAACAACACTTGGTCAGCACCTCATAAGGAACATTCATGCAATGTTTGGTTTTATTCCATTCAGAGGTTCTCTAAAAGAAGTCATTTGTATGCATTTCCCATAGGGTCCTATGTTAAACTAAGTCCCCTGCTGGCGGCCATCTTTGATGATGGATCGGCTACAAAGTAACAACACTTGGTCAGCACCACATAAGGAACATTCATGCCATGTTTGGTTTCATTCCATTCAGTGGTTCACTAGAAGAAGTCATTTGTATGCATTTCCAATAGGGTCCTATGTTAAACTAAGTCCCCGCTGGTGGCCATCTTGGATAATGGATCGGCTACAAAGTATCAACACTTGGTCAGCACTCCATAAGGTACATTCATGCTATGTTTGGTGTCATTCTATTTAGTGGTTCTCTAGAAGAAGTCATTTGAATGCATTTCCCATAGGGTCCTATGTTAAACTAAGTCCCCCGCTGGCGGCCATCTTGGATGATGGATCGGCTACAAAGTAACAACACTTGGTCAGCACCCCATAAGGATAATTCATGCTATGTTTGGTTTTATTCCATTCAGTGGTTCTCTAAAAGAAGTCATTTGTATGCATTTCCCATAGGGTCCTATGTTAAACTAAGTCCCCGGCTGGCGGCCATCTTGGATGATGGATCGGCAACAAAGTAACAACACTTGGTCAGCACCTCATACGGAACATTCATGCCATGTTTGGTTTCATTCCATTCAATGGTTCTCTAAAAGAAGTCATTTGTATGCATTTCCCATAGCGTCCTATGTTAAACTAAGTCCCCCGCTGGCGGCCATCTTGGATGATGGATCGGCTACAAAGTAACAACACTTGGTCAACACCTCATAAGGAACATTCATGCCATGTTTGGTTCCATTCCATTCAGTGGTTCTCTAGAAGAAGTTCAAAATGTAAATTGTTAACGACGACGACGGACGACGCCGGACGACGACGACGACGGACGACGGACGCCAAGTGGTGAGAAAAGCTCACTTGGCCCTTCGGGCCAGGTGAGCTAAAAATAGGACTAACATTGTACGCGATAATAAGATGGTTTATAGAAATTAGATATATGGGCTTGACCAATGAATAATTGTATCATGTAATCGTCGACTTTGAAGAATTTGTCATCAGGAACTGGATGGTCGTGATGAAATATTTGTATCACAGATGTACGGATATGCTCCAATCCGTTTTGACTTCACCGAACGAGTCTATTCACCGTGGATTTGAGCATTTCAGCATGTGCCATTAGTGGAGTGGAATCTGCTTTCCCTTCTATATCGCATCTAATAACTACTGGTTTAAGGCTAAGTCTATAGCGACGATTTATCTATGGTGTATTAGGAAATTATTTTGTCGTCTTTGTTTTTATCACGATATTGTCAGTTTTGAATTATGAATTTGAAAACTACCTTGGTATCTTTCACATTGTTTTGCTTCATCTGAAGTTGCTTATATATTAAATACTTGATCATGTTTGACGTGTGCAATGATTAATCATTTTCGAAATTTACGCTAAAAGTTAGAACCAAAAAGAAGAGCGGATGTACGAGTCAAAGAGACAGCAAGCACTGTACAAACAGTTTTAGTATAACATACAGATGCTTTTGTTATGCTCTAATTTGTCCCGAGTCATAAAGGGATTTTATCATAATACACAGAAACAACAAATATCTTCATAAAACTTTGAACTCTGATAAAAACAAATAACTGACTTAAGACTGACACATGCATATGGACAATTATTGTCTATTATAAATGAGTATAATAATCATAAATATATTGTTTTATCTGTATCTGTAATTGTTACTTGATTGAAATGCTTGTAATTAGTACTATTATTATGATAATAAAATAAATTCCTTCAATTAAAAGCCTACTTGAAAATGGAATAGAACATTTTATCCATTTTTTTACATGTTTAATGAAACTCAATATGTAGGGGAAAGTGTTTTTGAGGACAGAATTATATGTTTCTTATTCATCTAAACCATGTATAGAAGAGCTTTAAGTAAATGGCTGTCGTTACCAACATACTACCGTAGAAAGTACGAATACTCATGGAATATAAAAAAATCTCATCTGGAAAAATCTTCACAAAAGTTCTTATAACGAATGATACATATATATATATATATATATAGCCTGGACGTCATAATGTTTGACTAAACCTTCTTCTAAATTTTTACAAACATTCGTTTCTCAGTACAATACGACCTTCACAAACATTGTGAAAAGGTATATTCAACCAACAGTGTCATTCAGAAACTAGAGTCGTTTATATTTCTTATTTTTTTTGTCCTAAACATTTTTTTTCGTGAAGACCTGCACTGTTTCCATAAACAAATACAACGAAGGTAATATCCTCAGCTTCGTTGAAGGGAAGATATTATGACGATAAGAGTATAAGAAGAAAGCTATAGCAATCGTGTCAAAGTGACGAAGACAATATATGGACAAAATAAGGTCACGAAAACACATTGTACAACACAAAAGTGGAAACAAAAGATCCAGGTTAAACATCAGGCCCTGTTAAGTTAAACAACGAACTCAATGTTGTACAAAATAATTTGTAAGATTTTGAGCTGAACCAACTCTACGATCCAGTCGATTTTTTCATATCTTTTTTTAAAGATGTCATTTCTCTATTGACGTTTTGGAATTTAAAA
The DNA here is from genome assembly GCA_037788925.1 of Mytilus galloprovincialis. NCBI lineage: Eukaryota > Metazoa > Mollusca > Bivalvia > Mytilida > Mytilidae > Mytilus > Mytilus galloprovincialis. The sequence continues at coordinate 36,837,596 of CM075343.1, read as the reverse complement.
ATGTTTCATTTCTACGTTTTAGCATGAAATAATCGAATAAGGGGTGTTTAGTGAAATAATTTGAATAAAAACATGATGCGTTTGCATTTGTTTAAATCCAGAACATCAGTTTTCATTTTGATTTATTGCAATGTTAAATGATCTGTGTGTCACTGATGAGTTTTGTGTAGACGAAATATCCGTCTGGCTTATCAAATTATAATCCTGGAACCTTTGATAACTATTAAATGGTACGTAATATAAATGTTTTATTCGTAGAACTTTCTTATTTGTATGTGTTAGACTGTACTTACGAGGTCTAGCTCTAGCCTCTTCAGAGGAAGCGCATTGAGGAACTACTTGTGCAGCTTCTTCTTCTTTTTGTATGCTTTCGTCTCTAGATATGTGGGATTCATATCTGCTCACCGTTTTGGCTGAATATAATGAATAAAACACATTATAATATGACGACCTATTATCGTCAACCAGTATAATCACAATATATCTACCTTTAGCGCAAACGCAGTAATACACAAAAACGGCTGTTCTGCGTTACAAACAACTTATTTATACTGCCAGATATTCGCAATTTTCGAAATCAAAATCCCCAGTTTACGAAGGCCAAGATTCAGATACAATATATTTATCTCTATTCTACAGCAAAATAAACAAATCAGTCCATTTTGATTTATTTTTCATGGTAAAATTTCATAAAACGAAAATTCCGCGAAATGATGTTATTGTCTTGGCATGGCAACGAAACAAGGTGACGTCACAAATATGTTTCCGTAAACAAAAAATGAAATGTAAATACCGGGCGTTTTAAAGCTTCGTGTACGCCTCAGAACGAATAGAATTGCATAGGAAGAAAATATATCATTGAAAAATGCGATTAAAAAAAAAATCATTGAATTATATAATATTACTAATATTATCACAATTGGGTAAAACGGAACAGCCAAAACAGTATCGTATGTATAGGGATTTCACGGTCAACAAAATAACCAAATTTGTCCTATTAACATCGAATAATATTTCTTAAATATTACACAAGGTTTTTTTTTTTATAAAATCGGTAGTTGTAGTTCAATTTCCAAATAACATAGATGTAAGAAATTATTGGCAACCGTATAAGTACTACTATATGTCACTTTACAGCCTACAGTATGATTAATTGATTGAATGTTTTATAACGCCACGTTCAACACTATTGACTATTTCGATTGATTTATTGTTGGTTGCTTAAAGTCGAGTAACAAATGTTTCATGCATGGTTAGAACATGATGAACAAATAAATAATACTAACAATTAGAAAGTTCCTTAACGGAGAAATTTTGACTGCCAATAGAGGGTTAAGTGGATATGGACAGCCATTTTGTCTTGGCAGAAGGCCACTAACGGGCCAATCTAAGAGATATTGCAAGGGTGTTTAATGGCAGAGAGCGTGACACTTTGTCTACATGAGACATCGGATTTAACATCCCCATTCTGACTGGACGACCTGACTGCGTACTTGTCGAACGGACGTGCGAGTTTATTGTTGTTTGTAAGAAGACCAAAATTGACAAAACTTCTTTTCAAGAGTCATCCTTGAGGGTATTGCTTATTTCGTGGCAGTCATTTGTTTTTGGTGGAAAGACCTTCAGAAGGGAAACTGACAATCCTAGTCAATTAAAATTGAAGTCCAATACACCTATCATGTAATGGGATCGACAATTAACCTCAGTATTTACACGCTAGTGGTACAGTAGTAGAACTAATAAGAACACTCAGTCACTTTAAGGCTCCCACCAATTCAACTTATGTCAACGTTAATCTTATAGCTTTGATTACCAGCACGCCAAACACAGTGAAGCTCCCATTATTCAAAATCCTTTCAGAATATACCATTATGCAATTGTATACACTTATCAAGTTTAATTTATATTTAAAGGTCACTTTTTTTATAACTTACCTGTTTTGTCCTCATCGTCAAAGGGGCAATCTCTTTCTGTAAATTAATGAAATTTAGACTACATAAACAATTAGAATAAATCTGTTTGACTAGTCTCTCAAGATGACCCTAACATATCATTAGTCTTTGTTGGGGGTAACGGTTAGTTTATACATTTGTAGATTTTAATATTCTTTTTTTCATACGTTTCCTTTCCTTATTGTGCTTTTTAATCTTGTACTGTGTTTTCATTATAATTTTGCCATTTAACGTCCGATTACCCATTCATAAAAGTGTGACTTATAAATTGTACTATCCATCTAGTTGCATTTTATTTTATCATTTTTATAATTGTATTGATGGTTAAATTAACAAGAATGTGTCCCAAGTATACGGATGGCCCATCCGCACTATCATTTTCTATGTTCAGTGGACCATGAAAATGGGATAAAATATCTAATTTGGCATTAAAATTAGAAAGATCATACCATAGGGAACATGTTTACTAAGTTTGAAGTTGATCGGACTTCAACTTCATCAAAAACTACCTCGACCAATAATTAAAATAAAAACGTTTTGTAAAGGTTCTAACTTTTCCTTTACGACAAAATAATATCAAAAAACAAGAAATTTTGATTATATTCCATAAGTGGAACTTTAAGCACAATGGTATAACTACAAAAAATAATCAGTGATTAGTGGATAACTTATTTTGTGTTTTTATATTGCAAAATGACAGAGGTATAACTGACTGAGAATGTTCAATTAAAAGTGACGATTCTATACAACGGTAACAACACATTCAAAGGATTTCGAAAACAGTCACAAATTCCTGACGTGTTCTTTTTTAGTGAAAATTGAACGACTGAAATATCAATATTCCGGAATTTACGACTACTTCATCAGATCAAGAATTTGTATTGCGTTCAACATTATCGTTTTTGCCGTTTTTATTTTTGCAACATTGTTTAAATAACAATGTTTTCGGTAATAAGTAACATCAAGAGTAATTTAGAAAAAAGGTCCAAATAAGACATTTCATATACACAGTTGTTAACAAAACGGAGTTAAGATAAAAACATACCAATAGGAGGACAATTCGGAATTTCTATGTCTCGGCATATCCTTCTCTGGTTTTCTAAATTTTTTTTCTGTTGCGATTGTTTTCTGTTTTCATTTTCCAACGTCTGTCCTCTGTTTTCATATTCTCTTTGTTTTTGTTTATGTAATTGTAATTTCTTTTCTTCTTCCAACGTTTGTTTCTTTTTCAATTCTTTTTGTGTTTTTGTTTCTTCTTCCAGCGTATTTTTATAAAGATCTAATTCAGACGTCTGTTTCTTGTGTAATTTTTTCACGTCTTTTATTTCTTCATCGAGTGAACTTATCTCGCTTTCTAAAGACGCTTCTTTAGATTGTAAATCATTTGCATCCGACTGCAACTTTTTTATCTGAGCTTCAATTTCCATGCGTTCTTTTTCACATTTTTTCTTCTTCTGATGACATGATTCAGACGCGGTTGTAAGTTCCTTCGTTCTACCATCAGTCTGCTCTATTTCTTTGATTTTAGCAGAAATACTGTTTTCAATTATTCTAGTTGAATGCAAAAACTTTGAATCAAGGTCCTCTAATGGTTTATGATAGCTGTTTGGTGAATCAGGGTATGTACTACATGGCGACACGTTTCGTTTATCATGCAATGTTTCTATAAAACGAAGTATGATAAAAAATATCATTATTAATGTCATGCAGCAAAATATGTGATTCTTAAATCTAAAAACAAAAATCATCAAACATACAAGGAATAAAAATAATAACGTCAGATTCATCATTTGTGTTCGAATGGAAATAGAATAAAGGCTTAATAAATGAGGAAGTAGAATATCATTGGAAACTTAAAAATACCCAAAAGTGTGCCAAACCTGGCTTTAGTAATCTATATTTGTAGGTAATATATCTTAAGTGATTTGGGAAAGAATTTAAAAACAATTTGTAAACATTTAATTTATGGACAACAGCCTAATCAATGATAGTTTATATCTAAACAGATATGCTAACTCGGTGGCTGGGGATGTAGAAAAACTCTTAAAAATACCAGACTTGTCTTTTAGTAACCCAAATGCTTGTTTTGTCTACACATGACAGTTAATCATAACTCTTACCCGTCATCCATACCATTTTGTAAAAACAACATTTGTATATATTATTAATTCGTATATTTTAATTAATGTGATTCGTTTCGGGATAGTCACATGTTAAACTATATTTTCGAAGGTAGATACAAAACGATGGATAGCAAAAAGCATATTGCTCGGTTATTTTTCGAATATCTAAACAACGATATACATTCTGACGTCATGTAATGAATTTCATGATATTGTTAAAAGTTTTAAAAGAATTTATATTTATGATCGATTATTTGTAGAAAAAATCTTCAAGTACATAAGATTTACAACAAAAAAAAACATGATAAAAAATAAATGAAATACAATTAATATGTTGTTATTGTCTAGGAGACAATATAACATCTATGAAATTCCAAAATCAAATGATCGAATATATTACTCTGACGATTTTGATACAAATATGCGGAAATTATTAATATAACAATTATAGCCTTGTATGTGGTAAATACAGGATACATCAACCCAAAAAAGTATATCGACTCAGACTTCGTCCTCAGTCAATATACTTCTTTCAGGTCAATATATTCTTGTATCGAACTCATAAAAAAACTATAATTTTATAATATAGTTTTTAGATACTTTACCTCTTTTAAACACAAAAACAGGTGTTTCCAATGCTGTTATCTTCTCTATTAAATCATCTCGTTTCAAAAAGTGCAATATGGATTTTAAAAAGTCAAAGTTGTCTTCATTTACCAAACATTTCTCCTTGAGCTTTTGCATTAGGTCAATACCGGTCTTTATTTCTTCAATGACTTTTTTCCCGAACTTTTCCTTCTTTGTATTATGTAAATATGCCTTAATTTCTAATAATTCGTCTATAAAGAAAAATGTTGAACAATACAAAATATGATATATGAAAGCTGATTTATTTCATTACATTTGTTTTCTTTTCCATTTAATCGAAATAATATGGTATATTGAATTATGACACAAACCCTTTAAAGAAAAATACAACTTTGTCTGAAGGTCACTATGAAACATTCAACACGGAGCAAAGGCTCACTACTAACTTTAACCCATTTTTGTATATTCTTGGCCAATTCATCCCGAAAGGAAACACGATGAGATAAGAATATTAATAGTAATGGTTCTAAATAAAAAAACTAAATCAATGCTTAAAATGTAGTAACTCGCATTATGCTGGAATTTCAAACAATTACTCAATTCTTGACGATGTTTTCTGGTTAACTCTAGAACCTTTATTAATATATTCAGACATGACGTCAAGCAACCATATAGACTGATGCTGTTGTATGTAATTAGTCAGCTGCCGGCTACAATGTCCAAATTAATCTGAGGCAACATTAATTCCAATTCAAATTGGAGATACTGATGATTCTTTTTAGCTGTAACCAGTATTTGAGGATACCGGTATGTTAAGGAAACGATACACTCTCGCATGATGATTTGCATATCATTCACAAAATGATAATTTATGCAGTTGACTTAAGTTCAACTTACTTTATTAAGTCATTTCATTTTAGTTAAAATCTTACATAACAGATCATCTGCACAGATATATTACTACAAAAATAAATATATTTCTATTCTCTTTCAATTAAACTTTAAAGAAGCTTTTACGAAACTCCATTTTTTACAGACGTTGCACGCTTACTTACGCTCAGTTAGATTACTCCAAATTTCTTTTAGTACATACATTACTTCTTCACTTCTATCCTTTATACAGGATGATTTTCCTTTATAAAATAAGTACTGTGTTTAATTGCGATCAATAAATTACAATGCAAGTTACTTCTATTATTTTAAAACATATTATATCGAGCTCTAAAATATAACCTCATTATTTTCTAAATATACGGTACCGTCTATCTTTGTATCCGATCATTACATAATAGGTTCACTGTCAAAAGAATTTAGTATACTTGCTTAATTTTCATATCATAACATTATGAAGAATCAACAGTTTATCATTCCTAAGCAAACAATCTAACTCTTATTAAAAAATATGATTTAAGGAATTTCATTACAAATAAGCTTACTACTTCAATTTAAAAAAAAATAAAAGGTCTTAAAATATTTACAAGCATTTGAAAGACCTTTATTTAATAAGTTTGAAATACAGTTCTATTTTATCTGTTCTATAAACTGATAAATATATGCAGTTGAAAATTTTCATTTAAACTAGTGTAGCGATTTTAGTTTGACTGTATAATTTATTATTATGTAAGATATCTTTTTATTAATATGTTTGGGGTAAATTGCATTTGTATAGGGCAATGCCCGGTATTTTTATTTATTTGAACGGTTTCTATATCATTTAAATTCACCGCCCGGTATCTTAAGAACCGCCCAGTACCCCATCTTTGGAACCGTCGGGGTACCGTCCGGAACCCCATCTTTGAAACTGTCAGGGTACCGCCCGGTAGCCTATCTTAAGAACCGTTGAGGTACCTCCCGGTGTCTTTAGAACCACTCGGTACCACATCTTTGGAACCGTCGGGGTACCGCCTGTAAATATGTATATAAGGGGATGCGAGAGAGATCAGAGTGGAATAGAAATAGTAAGAGAATAGATAGATTGTTAGTTAGAAGTGTTGAGAGTAATATTGTGTTAGTGAATTAGGATTATTGTTCAACTGTTTTATTATGTCAAACTGATATACATTTAACAGATTACATAGTGATTTGAATAGAAACTTTGTGTTGTGATTTGTTTTCTTTGTGCCATTTGAATATGGATTTTACGTAATTTACGCTACCAAAATAACACATCGACAAACACGAATCCATACAAAAACGACAACGCTACAAATGGCGACAGCGGTGGGATAGCCATACACGAAGTTTTAAATTCATAATGAAGAGAATGGTTGGAATATCAGTGAGACTTAAACTTTTTGGATACATGTTGATGTTCTTTACTACCTCAAGAGGACAGGAAGAAACATACGTGCGCGGACTGTCTTCAAATACCCAAATGAGAAAGGAAAGTTTAATAGATAAGATGGAGTTACGTTTTGGACATTCAAACATGAAAGAAAGCTACCTTGCAGAGGCAAAACTAAGGAGAAGGAGACCTGGTGAATCGTTTAGAGATTTGGGGCAATCTATTGAAGATTTGTACAGGCGTTCATACCCATCTCATCCAGAACTTGTCCAAAAAAATAGTATCAGATCGTTTCTTAACGCTTGCGGTGAGTCGGAAGAGTTCCGCATGTTTATAAGGCGAACCAAGCCTAAGACACTCCAAGAAGCTGTTTCAAGTGCTATGCAAGAAGAATGTTTACGAATGAATGAAAGAAATGTGAATAAGGTTAACAGGAGAAATAATGTATATACAGTGGAAAAAGGGAGTGATGTTCATGAACTGAATTCAAAGAAGAACAATTATTCAGACAGTCCTATGAACAACCGAAGATATCAAAACAAGATATATAGACAGTGTACGAATTGTGGAAAAAGAGGACACACAAGAGAGTACTGTTGGAGTAAGACACATTCAAACAATCAGAACATTTCAAATCAGACGGTACCAGAGGAAGACACCGCCCAGATTAGCGGTGGTACCGTCCAGCAGTTAAACAACAACCGGTCGGAGCAATAGGCCCTGCTCCGACCGACGGTACCTGGTGGCCTAGCAGAAGTTTAAAGGAGTGTTCCTTGGATAAACATAGGACGACACGTTCCACTCAAACTGAAAGGGGTGATATGGAGATTGACTTGGATCACTTATTAGACCAAGATTTAACTCCAGAGTATCACATAACACCTAAGCGGTTGAGTGGTGGTGCGTTTGTTTATCTAAGAGGGGAACACATCGACAATGAATTATTGTCAGATAATATTGGGCAAAACAACGTAGCTATGTTAACGAAAATACCTGGAAAAGTTGGTATGATGGTGGATGGTCAAATAGAAGGACCAGCAATTACTTGCAAGATCGATACCGGTGCAAGACATACTTTCATAACAAAAGACAGCTACCGAAATATTTTGTCTGATAGTAGACCTATGCTAGGACCATTAGATACCAGGTTCATCACAACTATTGGTGGTGATTTAAAAGTGCTAGGAACTGCTGTTTTGACGTTATCATGTGATGAATTTTGTGTTCAATTTTCAATTATTGTTTCAGGAGTAATAAATCATTCACTTGGTGAAAGTATTATCCAATCCATTCGATGTCAAAGGGACTGGAATTCTTTATTTTTAGAAATATGAGGCAGAAATATTCCATTTCATGACAAAATATGGACTACTAGTATCTTAATTTTTCTCAAGGTATGGTACATGTAAGTTTGTTTTACCCAACCAGTAAAGATATTATGTTGTTCAAAGGAACACATATTGCTGTGTTTGTACCAGTTTTGAATATCGGCAATTCTGTTGAGGTAGAAGATGAAAATGAAGATGTTTGTGGTATTGTTGAGCATTGTAATTCGTCTAATAGTTTGTTTCCTCAATATATGGAAAAGATGTACCAAAGCGGTATACAGAATCTTTCAATTAAAGAAGCCGATGAATTTAAAAGGGTATTGCTGCAAAATTGTTGTGTGTTTGCTGACCCTGATGGAGAAACTGGACATATATTGTTGGGAATGCATGAAATCATATCGGAGAAACAGATACCAATCAAGGAACTGTAAGACCATTCTTTGGATACATCATTGGGACCGCTGAACATTTTTTTATAAATAAAACATTGGAACCTCTTGGAAATTATTTGAATAAAACATTGAATACATGGTTCGTCACAGCTAATGTTGGTGATTTGAAAGTGAAGTTAGGAACTGCTGTCATAACTTTATTATGCATGTTGAAGTAAACATATAACATTGACTTGATTTGAACTATATTGAGAGTGTTTTGGATTATATAACTGTACAGTGAGTAACCTAGTTTTGTTTACTACATTGAAATAGGAATTTCAATTGCTAGTTGGGGGGATTGTAGCGATTTTAGTTTGACTGTATAATTTATTATTATGTAAGATATCTTTTTATTAATACGTTTGAGGTAAATTGCATTTGTATAGGGCAATGCCTGGTATTTTTATTTATTTGAACGGTTTCTATATCATTTAAATTCACCGCCCGGTATCTTAAGAACCGCCCGGTACTCCATCTTTGGAACCGTCGGGGTACCGTCCGGAACCCCATCTTTAAAACTGTCAGGGTACCGCCCGGTAGCCTATCTTTAGAACCGTTGAGGTACCTCCCGGTGTCTTTAGAACCACTCGGTACCACATCTTTGGAACCGTCGGGGTACCGCCTTTAAATATGTATATAAGGGGATGCGAGAGAGATCAGAGTGGGATAGAAAGATTAAGAGATAGAATTGAGATTGTTAGTTAGAAGTGTTGAGAGTAATATTGTTTTAGTGAATTAGGATTATTGTTCAACTGTTTTATTATGTTAAACTGATATACATTTAACAGATTACATAGTGATATGAATTGAAATTTTGTGTTGTGGTTTGTTTTCTTTGTGCCATTTGAACATGGATTTCACGTAATTTACGCTACCAAAAATAACACATCGACAAACACGAATCCATACAAAAACGACAACGCTACACTAGGTCGTATTTCGTCAACCTAATTTACTGAAGTAATCGAAATGTAATCGAAATGTAATCGATGATTACATCATACTTTTTGCTGAAATCGATTAAATAACGATTACATGTAATCGAAAACGTTGTCAATTACAGATTACTGTCGATTACTTGAAACAAATGTAATCCATTACATGTTCCGAGCCGTGGTGTATTGGTTAGCGCATCGGACTACTAACACAGAGGTTCCTGGTTCGATCCCTGCTCCGGTGAGAAAATTTCAGTGACTGATTTTTCGGCTCTCCCTTGACACCATTTGCGAGTATGGTCTTGAAAAACCATGATAGTCCATCGAAAGGGGATGATAAATGGCTGACCCGTGTTAAGAGAGAGCAATATCTCTTGCACGTAAAAGACACCTTTGTAGATTTCGAAAAAGAGAAGGCTAATGCCGCTACAAGGCAGCACTCGCACCCGCAAAGTGGAAAAAGATTTATATAAGTTGCATTAACTTGATTCCCAATCCACTATAAATAAATATGTTTAAAACTAAGTTATATATACATGTATGCCATATTGACACTTAGAATAAATATTTTTTATAATTTTGAATAAAGAATAAAAAATTCTCAACAAATAACGTTGAACATGTTGAAGTTAAGTCAGTATGACAGTAACAATTGGCAAAATATGGAGAAAATGTCTTACAAGCATTAGATGCAATGGTCGCTGTCATTTCAAGAGTTTATTAATATTTAAAATCACTCACTCAAGAATGTTTAAATAGGTTGCATTATTGGTGCGAGCTTCAGCTTGCATCTAGAAAACAACTCTTAACATAACACGTGGAAAATATGCTTTAAAAGCTGTTTTTATAAAGTTCTAAATTTCCACTATTAATACGTTTAACAACAGAACTGTGTATAAGTTTCTTTATTATCTTTTATGAAATTGAGTTATCGAAAAGTAATGTAATTACTATTGATAAAGTAATCGATTGCAATCGATTACATGCAAAAATCTTATTAATCGATAATTAATCCATTACACAAAAATCCTCCAAGTCATCGATTAGTAATTGATCGTGCCAATCCTTCCAGTACGAAACTATTTAGATTGCTTGTTGGTTGATTTTTTTTAATAAATTATTCCTTATAGTTCAAATTAAACAATATTAAGAAATCGTATTTCGTTGTCAATTAAAACAGTACGAACAACAACGAGTAAACTTTATACTGTGAATCCATTTATTTTTGTGGCTGGTTTCAAATTTTCATGGATTTAGATTTTGAGGTTTGCACATATAAGCTTAACGAAATTTGAACGTCGTTGGATATTTTTAATTCATGATTAACCTATATCCAAAACTTGAATCCTATAATTAACTTCAATATTCAATTTCAAAAGAAGGATTTTTTTGTATTTTGTTGGGAAAGTGTAGAATTTATCAACTTACCTTTTTGAGTGGAAAGATCTATTTGCAAAAGGTTTCTTTTAATGGTCTCAAACTCTTGGTCAGATGGTGAGCAGAGTGAATCTAAACTCCAATAAACAAATACATATACATATTATACATTCATTATTTTACCATAAAATTCGTAGTCATAGAAGAATATCAACAAAAACTTCGTCGTTCATTTCACACTGTATATATGTCATATTACTGGTAGGTTCAACAAGACTGTGAGGAACATTAGATGTTCCAATAAGCCAAACAACACTGACCTCCATATAGGTGTCAGACCACCAATTCAAAATCCCTATATATTCAACCAACGTTTGCAATTTTCACTGCTTTCTTAACATTTTCTCAAGTTTAACTTCATTAAAACTAGGTATATCCTGAATTGTACAAATATCACTTTTCTATATGCCAATTGACAACCCGTATTAAAAGTGTTGTATGAAGAAAACGGAAGACAAGAACTACTAAAATAACTCCTGGAATTCTTAAAATAATATACTATGAGGCGCATTAATCCTCATCTTTTCATGCTAACTCATAAGCAAGTAAATTTAAGCTCAAAATGGTATAAATATAATTCTCTTTAACGAACAGTTTCATTTCTACTAATTTGTTTGTCAGTTAAAGTAAACAATTACATCAAAAGCACTATTTTTTGTTATAGTAGGGATACTTTTATATACGTTCTTAATTGGAGAGAGTAAATTGGTGGTATAACACCTAAATTTAATGTAACATTCACGGATTTTTAACTCAGATGTCCTGGTGTTACCTACTGCATACGGAGAATATGTATCCCAATTGATACAGACTCATACGATATTCCCGGGCTTTTATTTACTATCATGATTTCCTTGATAGAGGGTTGCTGCTCACAAGAAAGCTATTAAACCAAGAGTTCCAAATGGTGATGTTGAAATCATCCCTTCGTGAATTTTACGGATGCCGTCAATAATCGGATGACCGTTTGGAATAACCGTTTCACAGAGGATATCGGATATGTTCCTTATGTCGTAACTACAATCCCCTTCCTTTTTACCGAATGTGATCTACCGAATTAGACTATTTACCGCGTTTTTAATAACATGAGCAACTCGACGGGTGATACGAGCAGGATCAGCTTACCCTTCCAGAGCACCTGATATCACCCTCAGTTTTTGGTGGGGTTCGTGTTGCTTTAAGTCTCTAGTTTTCTATGTAATGTCTTGTGTACTATTATTTGTCTGATTGTCTTTTTCTTTGTAAGCCATGTCGTTGTCAGTTTATTTTTGATCTATGAGTTTGACTTTCCCTCTGGTATCTTTCGCACCTCTTTTATGTGATCCTTCGGAGTATGAAATAATAATAAAAGATCATTAGGGCTATTCATTGATTGAATTCAACTGCTTTGAATAATTTTAACAATATTAGATATACAGTGGATTATTTAAAAAATAAATAAAGGATAGATAAGTGCAGTACTTGCACGAAGTTTAAAGAATCATAAACATTTTTGCTACGACTCTAGATCTGTGTATTAAAATCTATATTATGTACTGCATTTCAATACTCGACATACTTGGTGCAGTGTTATCCAAGTGACAACTGTATTAAACATTATCACTTAGGACTTTGAATCAATTCACAGTTACAAATATACTACCAATCGTATGGAGACTCTTCGAAACTGTAAGCGGTACATGAGTTCGCTATTTATACAGGGTATACTCACGTTCCATTAGCTGGTGATGTAATACACAATTTTTTCAAGGGCAAACATTAAACACATTTAATTACATTTTTGTGCGTTACAATTAAATTAACTAAATATATTCAAAAACAGGCATCTACCACGTCAAATGTTGGACAAAGACCACTGTTAAAGATATTAACACAACTATGTAGCTTACACAAGAATAAAATCACTAATAATATTTATTTTCAAATCACCGTGGCGTTTCATTAAAGGTGTCTTTTTAGTAAAAATACAGGTTTTTTCAAACATTTTAAACATTTATTATGAGGCAGCCAGGAATTATAAAATTATGTTCTTAACGGTCATATGCAGACCATATAAAAATTCCGATGTCATTAAAATGATAAAACATATTGTGGTTGACACTACGTTTGTCTTTATGGTTCCTTAATTTATGCGTAATTAGATGTGTTTCTCAAAAACAAGATTCCTGTATCTTCTCCTAATAACATATACATTATGTAGATTTTTAAAGATCGTTATTGGCTTGACTTCCAACTCATGCTCAGCGAATATAACCTTTCGAAATTTGGATTGTTTGAGTGAAGACCGAGTTAAAATCAACAAATACTCACCGCTGTTATTAAACAGACGCTTAAATTTATCAACGAGGTTTTTGTCTTGAGTCTGCACCACTGCTCTGTACAAATATACAGTTGGATTAAATCCTAATTGTGTGACTGTTTCGAGCCAATATTGCAGGTAAAGATTGAAATAAATGTCCCTTTGGTCTACTGTCAGTTTTAGTAGCTTTCTAGAATTGTATCCTAGGTCAGCGAGAAATGTAGTCCATGTTAAACCACAAGTTGCTGTTAACTCAAGAAAAACCCTATTGATAACTTCTTCATCTAAACATACTGAAAGAAAACGCAAATCCGTATTCTGAGTGTTGCATAACAAACGAAAACAAGTGAAACTGTGAGCTTCTGCTCACTGATGATATCCCCGTCCAAATATGCATTTGGCAAGTTATATATAAATTAATCACACACACAAAACATAAGGACTGTAGCAAAGCACTGTAGAGAGGAAATTGTAGCAAAGCACTGTAGAGAGGAAATTTTAAGTAAGAAATGGAAAAGAGGCAACTAGATAATCTAATCTTAATAATGTAAAATGGTAAGTGTTCGGTAAACAGGAAGTTGTCGAGTGATGAATCTGAAAACGCATCACACGGTATAGCTGACTTATATCAAGTCTGAAACCAAATATCAGAAATCCTGGTAGTGCAGTTCCTGAGAAAAATGTGACGAAAAATTTTCAACTTGGCTATCAGGTGTAAAAATGATACAAGTGTTCAGTAAACAGGAAGTTGTCGAGTGATGAATCTGAAAACGCATCACACAGTATAGCTGACTTATATCAAGCCTGAAACCAAATTTCAGAAATCCTGGTAGTGTAGTTCCTGAGAAAAATGTGACGAAAAATATTCATGGGACGGACGGACTGACTGACAGACTGACGGACTGACGGACTGATGGACTGATGAACTGACGTACTGAAGGAAGGACAGACAGAGGTTAAACAGTATACCCCCCTTTTTTTCAAAGCGGGGGTATAATAAGAAACGAAAAGAAGTAGTCAAGGATACTTTAAAAAAAATATGATGATATAATTTAGCAGCAGACATAACATGTTTCAGGTAGCAATACACAGTTAGGAAAAAAACTTAAAATTGACACTCATAATTTTTAAACACCCTCTTTCCCCTCCTGTCTAACAAATAAGGCTTAATATTTGTGTTATGCATGTATATATCTATAGAAAAAAAATCTTCCATAGATTTGATTTCTAATGGTCATAATGGTGAAATATATTCCCTTTTGGGTGTAACCATGGCAACAATCTGTATTTCTTTGATACAAAATATAGCAAAAAAAGGGGGTGAACATGTCACAAAAATCTCCAAAATTTGGCCCAAAGGAAAATATCAATTACAGTGATACCATTCCTGAAACCATAGGTTTATATCTATCAAGTGGTAAAAAAAAAACATATGCATTTCTGCTCGTTTTTCCATGAAATTGAATTGAAAAGATCGAGCGCAAAATCATTGTTGATAAACACTACAATAATTTATGGACCTATGTGCGGTACGGATAGGGAAATACGGACTGTCAAACAGATAAATGGCCTATAAAACATGCTAAAAACAATCTAAATGTTCATATAAACCCACTAAGAAGGCTATATTATACTTCAATTATCTAAAAATCAATTTTACTGTATAAAAACTTTCATATTTAAAAAATTCACAGGGGCCATAATGCCAAACTAAACTTCTAACTGTGTATTGCTACCTTAACACATAATTCAAACGGGATTAAACAGAATATATGATTTCGCCGGATATGATTCAATTGTCGTAACACAATCCAGTCATCACCTCCTTGAATGTGACCTATCGAAGTAGATTTATCACTGTGTGTGCAATAAAATGAACAATACATGTACAAGAGGTGATACATGTGAAGCAGGATCAGCTTTACAATTATGCAATACTTGATATCAACCAGGGTTTTATTTTGTTTCTTGTTGCTCAGTATAGTTTTCATGTTGTGTTTTGGAGACTGTTGTTTGTTTTTGGTCGTTCTTTGCCATGGCATTGTAAGTTTGTTTTCGACTTATGATATGTTATGAGTTTGGCTATTCCTTTGATATCATCCTCCTCTCTGTTTCATTATCATTTTGAAACACATACTTTGAAGCATGATGATACTGACACTGTTAATAGGAAGTATTCAAACTACTTATTATTGATAGTTCACCAGCAGAGGAACCTACCTACTATGTTGGTAAAATTCTATTCAAAAAAATATTAACTACATGCCCCAGTCCTTTTCATTTCTTTACAAATAAGTTGTTATGAAAAGGCCACTTTTTGGCGCTTCTAATGACTTCAAAAACTTAATTTGTTTTTTCAAATATCTAAAGGTATATTCTTCAGATATTCACAAAACAATACTTTTTTTAGATACAACAAGAATGTGTCCCAAGTACACGGATGCCCCATCCGCACCATCATTTTCTATGTTCAGTGGACCGTGAAAATTGGATAAAATCTCTAATTTGGCATTAAAATTAGAAAGATAATATCATAGGGAACATGTTGACTAAGTTTTAAGTTGATTGGACTTCAACTTCATCAAAAACAACCTCGACCAAAAACTTTAACCATGAAGCGGGACAGATGAACGAACGATCGAACAGACGGACAAACAGACGGACGAACGAGCAGACGGACGAACGGATGAATAGACCAGAAAACATAATGCCCATAAATGGGGCATACATATATATATATAACAATTTGTAAACATGCGTCTAAAGGGATTTTTTGGATTTGCCCTACATGAAAGCTCAAAGCTTGGTATATTTGAAAGCTTATTATAAATAAGAACCATATCAATTGAAGAGTTATAAAACAAAGACGAGCCAAATCCATTTAAGGTTAACTTTGCTTAAGGGAGTAGAAAATGTATAAACGAAAACTATAAGACAAAGTGAGAACAGTCTCTTTCAGATCACACGATTCCAATTGTATATTTGTTGAGTTTGTTTTGCTGCTTGCAAATCTTTTTTGTTATTCTCTAAACTGCTGTTTTGTTGCTTTTTAAGTGTCTTGTTTTTGTATTGTCATTCCAAATGCGGATTTAAACCAATTAAAAAAATCGGTAAATAAGTTTATCTTACAGAAAT
Source organism: Mytilus galloprovincialis (assembly GCA_037788925.1). Taxonomy (NCBI): domain Eukaryota; kingdom Metazoa; phylum Mollusca; class Bivalvia; order Mytilida; family Mytilidae; genus Mytilus; species Mytilus galloprovincialis. The sequence continues at coordinate 36,821,081 of CM075343.1, read as the reverse complement.
ACATAATTCTATCAACTTACCTTCTGCAACCTTGTTGCTACTTTCTTTTCGGCAAGATGCACCTGTAAACAATTGAAATGATAAAATACTTGCATATCATTACTATAGAAGACTAGTAGCCTTTGTGTCTTTGTCTAAAAACTCTTTCGAAATTACAATTCAAGATTTACTACCATAAACAAATAAGTTAAAACTTTTCTTCTTAAAAAAGACAATAGTATCTTATAAAATGTTTAGTACCTACATGACCTTGTATCAATAAGCTCTTTATGATTTTTTTTTTTTTTTGTCTGTTTTTGTTTGTTTTCCTGTTCTTTTTTCCTGTTTTATATATTCAATGTTGTATTCACTGCATTCTGCAGTCTATAATTTTAACATTCGGTTATCGAAATATTGTCAATTGTAGCACAATCTTAATTTGATATTTCTTTAGGAGTGTTATCACATAATTATATTGATTTTTAAAAGGACAACAAAATCGCAATTACATGACAGATGAACAACACTACAATACAATACAAAACAGAAAAATGAGCAACGTTAACATTGCTTAAAAGTGTATCGGCAGTGTGATAGATATATCTTCCTTCGTAGGTATAAAAAATTATAATTTATTATGTGGTTTTAAAATACGCTAAATCGAGTCCTAGTTCTGACTTTTGGTATATGTTTTTGATGAAAAAAATTAATGATTGTGAATATTAAACACTTATACAGTATAACATGCTCGCATAAACCTTCATTCCAACTTTTCGCAAAGCTTCGATTTTAATTCATGACAATATGCGACGAAAGCCTCACACATTATCAGGCATTTAATGAAACATTCAATCGGAAACTATAGGGCATGACGGACATTATAGCTATAGAAATTCAAGTTTAATAATAAAAAAAATTGTATCCCACCTTCACCGATAAGCACTTCTCTACTTGGATAACAATCACCTGTTAAAGAAATGTATAATTAGTAACATTATCCCTGATTGAGTAAAACTTGCATGAGCCATTCAATCAAATATAACTATCGGGTCGGTATGTGAAGTGCAAGATATCACTGTGGTTATCTTTTACTCTACAGTTTTAGGGAAATGAACATTTTAGACAACAGACTTAATAAATATTTTGAATTGACTAACATATGTTCCTTTTTTGTCTTTTCGAGTTTAAAAATATAAGCAAAAAACTCTAAACTGAAAACGAATCTCGAAAAAAATAATTACCAGATTCAAACAGGTGCAACATGAGTCCAAATAACATTGGGCTTGAAACAAGTCTTTCGGAAAGGTCGGAAAAAATCCCTTTTCTTTAGAGACTGTGAACCTTAAATCTGGATGCATCATATAATGGCTTATTAAAACAAAGCCCTTATCGAATCGTTGCGGAATAATCGATGTTTATATATATATATATATATATATATATAAACCACTGGTATATTTACATTTGTATAGCCTTGAAAAATGACATAAAACATGTAATATGAATGTATTCAACTATCTTTTTTATACGACCGCATATTGGTATCACGTTGGCGTCGTCGTCGTCGTCGTCGTCGTCGTCGTCCAAAGACATTTGGTTTTCGCACTCTAACTTTCGTAAAAGTATATAGAAATCTATGAAATTTAAACGCAAGATTTATGACCATAAAAGGAAGGTTGTGATTGATTTTGTGTGTTTTGGTCCCAACAGTTTAGGAATTAGGGGCCAAAAAGGGCCCAAATAAGCATTTTTCTTGGTTTTCGCACAATAACTTTAGTATAAGTAAACAGAAATCTATGAAATTTTAACATAAGGCCTATGACCACAAAAGGAAGGTTGGGATTGATTTTGGGAGTTTAAGACCCAACAGTTTAGGAATTGGGGGCCAAAAACAGGTCCCAAATAAGCATTTTTCTTGGTTTTTGCACAATAACTTTAGTATAAGTTAATAGAAATCTATGAAATTTTAACACAAGGTTTATGACCACAAAAAAAGGTTGGGATTGGTTTTGGGAGTTTTGATCCCAACGAATTAGGGGCCAAAAGGGTCCAAAATTAAAATTTGTTTGATTTCATCAAAAAATGAATTATTGGGGTAATTTGATATATGCTGAATCTAACCGTGTATTCAGATTCTTAATTTTTGATCCTGTTTTCAAATTGGTCTACATTAAGGTCCAAAGGGTACAAAATTAAACTTAACTTGATTTTCACAAAAAATGAATTCTTGGGGTTCTTTGATACGCTGAATCTAAACATGTACTTATATTTTTGATTATGGGCCCAGTTTTCAAGTTGGTCCAAATCGGGGTCCAAAATTATTATATTAAGTATTGTGCAATAGCAAGAAATTTTTTAATGCACAGTATTGCGCAATAGCAAGAAATATTCAATTGCACAGTATTGTCCCGTTTTCAAATTGGTCTACATGATCATGAAGGTCCAAAGGGTAAACAATTAAACTTTGTTTGATTTCAACAAAAATTGAATATATGGGGTTCTTCAATATGCTGAATCTAACCATGTATCTAGATTTTCAATATTTGGGCCCGGTTATCAAATTGGTCCACATTGAGTTCTAAAGGGTCTAAAATTGAACATTATTTGATTTCATCAAAAATTGAATTCTTGGGGTTCTATGATATGCTGAATCTAACCATGTATTTAGATTTTGGATATTGGACCATAATAGGTAAATGTCCAATTTAAGATTTTTAAGTTTTTAAGTTTAAGTTCTTAGACCACATTCATTCTGTGTCAGAAACCTATGTTGTGTCAACTATTTTATCACAATCCAAATTAAGAGCTGTATCAAGCTTAAATGTTGTGTCCATACTTGCTCCAACTGTTCAGGGTTGGACCTCTGCGGTCGTATAAAGCTGCGCCCTGCGGAGCATCTTGTTACATTTTAAAACACAATGGATATATAAATACCAAATACAAAGAAAAACAAATTAGTCAAGACTTAGAATGATATATAATGCGCAAGCAAAAGATCGATTGATTGATTGGTGTTCAATGCCTCTTTCAACAATATTATGCTTTTTCGTGGCGGTCAGTTTTTATAAAACTAACAACCCTAGTCAATATTGATTGGAATCGAGCGAAACATAAGAAAAAGTAAGAAAAACTCAGGGATTTTGGAAGGTTAACTAGATGTAATTCTTATATGATTTGCATATTAGGGAATACGTTGATATGATTGGTCGAGAGAACTTCCGGTAGTTGATATTGACGGTGGTTATTTTTCGATAGACGACGTTGACCGAACTTCTTTTCGTAACCAATGTAAACAAGATGACGGCGATAATAATACCGACTATACCAAATTTATTTTCACTACACGTTAATTAATAAATAAAATAATACACAAAAACATTCGTTTGAATGATAATTAGAGTTCGTGTAGTTTACTTTTTATCAGTAAGCAAATTCTTATTGAGTACACATTTTTGCGTTAACCAACAAATATATCCATGCGCCAGGCCTATTCTATCACATAAATATACAATTTACATGTGATAGAGGCAACGAGTGTGGAAAAATATATTCCCTATCTCCAATTTTAAGGAATCATAAGGTATATATAAATGCCTTTCAAAAGGAATTTATTGGTGTATAAACTGGACCAAGTCACACAAGTCAAACATATCATAAAAGTCCTTTGGAATTTTATTTGTTTGTGAGTGAATTGGTCGAGTTTATACACTAATAAATTACTTTAAAAAGGCGTTAAATCCTATAGTAGATTCAATAGTGGTACCAAATATTTTATTCATTTAAAGAAAGAATAAAAACATCGGTTGTTTTGGTGTTTTGAAAACGGATAAAATGATTTATGATGACGCTCTAAAATCTTTCTACAATGAAAAACTCGTATGTCAGTAGCTTACTTGTAGCACTAAACGTAAGAAACCTGAAATATTATATAAAGGAGGGGCGAAAGATACCAAAGGGACAGTCAAACTCATAGATCGAAAATAAACTAACAACGCCACGGCTATAAAAGAAAAAGACAAACAGACAAATAAAAGTACACAAGACACAACATAGAAAACTTAAGACTAAGCAACACGAACCCCACCAAAAACTTGGAGTGATCACAGTTGCTCCGGAAGGGTAAGCCGATCCTGCTCTACATGTGACATCCGTCGTGTTGCTAATATTATTACAAATCCGGTAAAAAGTCGAATTCGGTAGGTCACATTCGTGAAAAGAGAAAGGAATGTAGTTACGACATAAGAAACATATCCAATATCATAATATGTGAAACAGTTATTCCATAACGGTCAACCAACTCGTGATGGTGTCCATTTGAACTCTTGGTTTAACAGCTTCCGTGTGAACAGCAACCCTCTATCAAGGAAAAATCATGATAGGAAATACAAGCCTTAGAATATCGTATCAATTGGGAAATATATACTCCGTATGCAGTCGCTGCTGGAATGTTGCTACATAGAAATGGAAAGTTCACATTTCTGAAGCTGAAATCGTCTTTTCTTTTCGTAAACTTTTGTTTGAACCGACCCTCATTGTCAATTTCTAGATGTAAGTCAAGATATGAGGCAGAATTAACTATATCTGTATATGTAACATTTGCAAAAAACATGCTATGTGAACATAACAATAAAGATAATTCAGTTCGTTTTAAATTCTTGTTTTCCCCAAACTACTAGCTTTAAAAAACATATACATTTATGTGCATGCCTTTTTACCTACATTGCCTTGAATTCAAAGTCTTCAGTAGCGAACATGCAATGATTATACTTAATTGATTGATGTTTTGAACATTTTAGCAAGATCCTACTAAAACTCAGTTTCCTCATTTGATGACTTGCATACGCCTCAAATAGTAAAGTAATTCAAATTATCACATATATTTGAATGAAATTTTACTCACCTACCACCGAAGTATTACTAGAAGGTTCCAAAAACTCTGAAACATGAAAACAAAATATAATTTCAGATATTTACGTGTGACGTCCCTTTCTGTGGCGTTTATACTTTCGTGTGACGCTGAGTTCATAATTCTATTATCCTGTTAACGTGTACTGTCATAATTTGATTTTAGTTGTTCGTTGTTATTCTGGGTTTGCATATTGAAATGTATTTCATATTATTAAATCATGAATTTCTTGCATTTATTTTTACTGTATTCTGTCACGTAATGTTGTCATTTTAGGGGAATGTTTTGCATTGTCATATAAGTGGGAGGTTTGTCTAGCCATAAACCAGGTTCAACCCAGCATATTTTCTTCAAATAACCCATACCAAGTCCGGGACATGGCAGTTGTCATCAAATAGTTTATTTCTATGTATGCTGGCGTTTGTTTTTGTAGCAGTTCAGTTTATCTGTTGTTCCAGGTTTACTGCGTTTCCCTCAGTTTTGGTTTGTGATCAGGGTAATTTCAAATTAAATTGATTACTGACTATTGAACAGCGATATACTATTTTTGCCTATGGGCTTCAAACATCTTGAATTTCATGAGCAACAGTACAAACTATCAAACTAACCTAATTTTTAATCATAATGATTAAATTATATATAAAAGTATGACCCAAGATTGTGCTCAATTCCATTGCAAGATGCAAGACAGGAAGATTTTAATGTTGTTAATATATGCAACATACATTGTTCAGGTAAGGCCTTTGATCACAAATATAATTTTGTAAGCAACAATGTGTAAAACATTGCAAAATGTCCATTTAGTTCACATATGTCAATTTCAAATTGTTTAGAATATAAAAGTGACATTACAGCTGACATAACTGTTCTAAAGTGTTGAAATCATAAATCATTAAAGGCAATTGTAAATAGAACTAACATAAGTATGTAAGGCTTGATTTTATTCTTAAATCATGGAATTGTCGTTCAAGGATGGCATTTCCACAACAAATTTTCCGTTGATTAATAAATCAAGTTTAAAAGCATGCTGTTTGATTTATGTATGTTTTATAATTACCTGCGAAAGAACTTGGACCGCTATGGTTATTGCGTTTATCTAAAGCTAGGTATTCTGTAAATAGATTATAAGTGGCATTAATATGAGTTCCAAACATATGTACGCGATTGTACATCTCTCAGTCCTGATACTAGTTACAGCTTTGAAGTTCTAGCTTCTATCAGAGTTGTATCATTCAACACGCTTGATTATTTATTTCGATTGAAAAGATCTAGAAAAGATTTTTATCATTAACTACCTTTTGCTTTTTAATGGTCCCTATTCTATTCTTATCATTTTAATATTTTATTTGTCTTCCGAAACTAGTTTTCCGATCAATGTTATTTCATAAACGTCTGTCGTTCTCTCTATAACATGTATCACACGTTTTAACAAGTCTAACTGGCATTGGCATGTCTTTTTTTACTAGTAAATAACGATACTCAAACTTGGAGTATTTGTTTAACAGGAGGTTGATGGATGTAACATCGAAATACATTGTATACAGGGCCGTAACTAGGGTTCGAATTCAGGGGAGGCAGGGGTATGGGGGCCGCCGATTGAGGCCCTCAAGAGAGGGGGTTTGCCCCCCCCCGCCGATTTTTTTCTCTCAGTAAAATGGCTAAAAAAGACCCATTTTCCTTCGATTTCCTTTAAGAAACGTCAGTATTGCTTGAACCTGGAATCAATTTATATGCAAAAAACCTTTCTTTGACCTATAATTATTAACATTAAATAATTTTTTTCTCAATATGTCTAAAAATCACCTGTTTTCCTTCGATTAAGAAACATCAGTATTGCTGGATCCTGGAAACAATATTTATGCATACAATTGTTATCCGTCTTATAGATATTTTTGTTAGAAATCAAACTGGTAAGTTAAAAAAACATATAAAGATATTTTTGTTAGAAATCAAACTAGTAAGTTAAAAAACATATAAAGATATTTCTGTTAGAAATGAAACTGGTAAGTTTAAAAAACAAATAAAGCAAGATCATAGAACGAAAGATATTTTTTTTTTATCGAGGACCTTGAATTTCAATATTATTGAAAGCTGAACAGACATGTATATAACTACAACCAGGGACTTTCTATATATACTATTCAGCTGGTAACGAATTTCCGATATCATAAAAGTTTCACAATAAAAAAGGAACTTACTGTGCTTAATTGAGCCCCTAAATAAATGTGAATAGTTGAGTTTTATTCAAAATTGTCGAAAGCAAAGTCTCATATGTGTTCTCGTACGAATACTGAATAACAGCCGGTCGACCACACGAATAAAAAATAAAAAAAATACTGAAACGGTTCACTTTCGATCAAAAATCCGCAAAATGACAGATATATCACATATCATGATAACACTGTTAAAACTGTAAACTTGTATTGTTTATGATATTAATTCAATTTTTCGTGTACATATTGTCAATATTTCATTTTATTACTTCAAAAAAAAAAAAAAAAAATTGGTATAGAAAATTCAGGGGAGGCACTTGCCTCCCCTGCCTCATAGGTAGTTACGGCCCTGGTATACCATGGTCAAATAAATGTTAATTAAATCGAAAGTCCAGCGAGCCTTGAATTGTATTTCCTGAGACCTCATTGTATATATACATGATATAAGTTTGGTTACAAGAAAGTGTATGAACTATAATTCTAAAATAACGTCACACAGTAAAACATGCTCAATGAAGCGAAATACCAAATTTCGGGTAAATCTTATTTGCAGTTCTCCAGGAAACCGGACAGACCTTAACCAATAAACCCAAATCTTTTGGAGCAGAGATGAATTAAAATATACATATGATGTTTGACATGCGGAGTGAGATATTTCAAAGAATGTATACTTGCACTCAAAACTTGATATCCCGTATTTTGATGTAGATGTAGCATCTATTGTAGCTCGTTGTTGAATTAAACGAATATTGTGGTGCTATATTGCGTTTTGTTGAATTAAACGAATATTGTGGAGCTATATTGCGTTCTGTTGAATTAAACGAATATTGTGGTGCTATATTGCGTTTTGTTGAATTAAACGAATATTGTGGTGCTATATTGCGTTCAAGTCTTTTTTTATTTAGATTTGAAATATTTGAGAAGAACATTGCAAAAGTTAGTGTTTATTAAAAATGTGGAATCATTCCACCATAGTCAAAATGTCACTTTAAGAGAAAGGAAAATGCAAGATTGGAACATAATATAACATGTATAAACATTACATCTCTTTTAAATTTGACATTAAATATACCCAAAATACTAAAATCTATGAAGGGAAATTGGCTATATGTGTAAAATCAATGGCATACGCTATTGTAATAATGTGACCTACCATTAAACTTTGCACTTTCAGTCTCCTCAGGTGATAGATTTTCTAAAAGCAAAAAGATAACTGCAAGATCAATTCCATTTCTAAAAGTTCTCGGTTGCATAGAAAGCAATAACTAACAGAACATTAACCTAAACATTCCAGTTATACATGTTTTATAAATATAATTGGTCAGTGTTTACATACACAGACATATTTCCAATCAAGCTTTGATTCATTGTGATATTGGTCCTTAAATCCTCCTTTAAATGTTAATCTTATAAAAGGGACCATATAAGAGCCTTATTGAACATACTCCTATGCTATCAATCTGACAGACACACAAATTTTATTATTCAAAAGCAACAGACCGTATGTTTTGTTTCTCATTGCAGCTATTTTACTAACGCGTGTAATTAAAAGGTTTGTTGGTTGTTTGCTTGCTTTGTTTATATAAATGTTTGCACAAGCATTTTAATTCAGATTGACAGCTGTAATCAATAGATAGAGTATACATTATACTCTGCATCATACGTTACAGACACCAATATTTAAAAGTATAAGGTATACAAATATACAAAACAAGGCAAACTATCCCACAAAGGCCTTTAAACCACGAGCATTATGAAAATAGCTCTAACTACCAGTTCATTCTCATGTCCTTTAAGATAACTGTTGTCATACGTTTTAAAACACACCATTATTCCCTTTTTTTTTCTATTTCTCAATTCTTATTTTTGTTCTGCGCATTTTGTCCATCATTATCTACTCTATGATAAACCCCATCCTGATCCTCTCCACAGTGTACTTACCTCCGTTTGCCTGTGGTACGTGTTGTTCTCTGTATGCTGCAAGTTAAAAAGATCAACGTATATTAAACAAAAAGATGTAGAGAAGACATAAGACAATACTGTAAACGTAATACATATATGACTTGTAGAAGGAAAAGACAAGGCCGTACGGTAACCTATAGTTGATTACTGCTACGTTGGTGGTTGTCTTTGTTACTGAATTTCATTAAAAAAAATCGTTTGATGTTTAGTACATAAAATCATACTGTTAGTTTAAGCGTTTGAATTTAACAACAGTTATCATTTCGCGGTCTTTCATATGTTGTTGTGCGGTATGTGCGTTGTTGAAGGCCGTACGGTGACCATTGTATAGTGGTTATGACTTTTGGTGTCAGGAGTAGGGTTGTTTCATTGTCCCATGCCACATTTGCCTTAATATATGACAAAAGAAGAAAGGAAAAAAGGGACAAACAAAGATTGAACTACATAAATTCCAAATAAAAAACAAGAGAAATAACTCGTGTATTATAGTGATGGACGGGTTTTCTGTTGTATTAACTGTAATGTAATGTACATGTCCGGTGATTACTGCAAAGTCACAGACATGAACTAAGAAATAAGGATGGGAATTTAAGAAACATATATACGTAACTGTGGATTTACTGATTTTTAAACTTGGGTTATCTATTCTACTGATGTTTTTTTGTTCTTGTTTTTTCAAGGTAAACTTGCCTTTTTTTAATTTATCATTTGTGTCTATTTACAGGGACGTGAAAGCATGAATAATTGTATCTGCAATCAACAAACTAACAACTTATGCCTGTAATTCTTCAAATGCAATACTTTGGTTATCAATAGTTCTAATGCCATAGAATATACCATATCAGTTGTATGATTCATACATTTGAATGTGTATCTAATTTATTGTGCACACTTTCAGGATAAATGTTGAATATAAAAACTGAAATAAATGGAGTTAACCAATCAGAATGAACAATACACAAAGTGTGGTATTGTACTTCTTGAGTATATTTGGCATTTGACAGAAAAATAGTTTGTTTTATTTAGGAATAACAAAATATAATCATAAAAATCTCGAGTTTTAATTATCATTCTTTATGACACGTTACCATGCACTCTTGCTTAATAATTTGATTTCGGCATGAATGTAATATAAATAGAAGCATAGTTTACATGGACAAATAGTATAATAATGAACAAAAATTACAGAAGAAAGGTTCAAAAGGATAAAGAATAATGAATAAGAGGTAAAAAAAAAAAAGAATAGAGAATAACGGAGTGTTTAAAAATTTAAAGAAAGAGAAAAATGGGCAAAGAAAAAGAACAAAGAATAATGGAATAAAAACGTAAAGATTATAGAATATATTAGCCCCTGTTGAATCAGACTCTGATGACTAAAGATATCTTGGTAATGAATACTCTACCTCTTGATACAGTGTTCGGTTTATAGTTTTCTGCTGATGGTAAAGCATCAATTGAGACATCATGGCTTAATGACATCGCCATATTTACTTATTCCAACTGAAAAAAAAGAAAAACATCTTTCGATTTATATCACTTGCTTTCCCATTATGTTTCAATTCTAAATAGGCAAACATTTATCATAGATTGGTTCTGCTTATTATGCAGTATGTATGGGTTTTGCTCATTGTTGAGGGCCGTATGATGAGCTACAGCTGATAACTTCTATGTCATTTTGGTCTCTGGTAGAGTGTTGTTTTATTGGCAATCACGCCACATCTTCTTATTATTTTTTTTAATGAAAAGAGGATGACTTTAACGGTAAAAAAAAACCACAAGAAAATCTTAAAGAAGATAAGGTACGTGAATTTGCTTCCTTTTATTTTCGTTTTTATTCTCATCAAGTGAACATTTAGCAAAGTAGCAAAAGATAGCGTTTATCCACACTGTAATCAAATCCAATATCAGTATAATAGTGTAAATAATAACAGTATAATATTTATGCATTCGTTTTTGAAATTGAAACTGAGAAAATATATAAAAACCAGTTTTATAAGCACAGCGTAGCCACAGAAAAACGAAAAAATTGTAGGCTATCATTTTCTGTGGTACGCACTCCATTTAAGCGCTCCAAGGAATTAGTCTAAAATTCCTAAGTTTGTTCTCTGCACCATTCTTATTTGTGTATAACTTTATATAAACTGTCTTTGAATAAATAAGCAACGAACGCTCCAGCTATATAAATCATCTTTATTCAGATGGAAGACTGGAAATCTTAAAGAAGAAGAAGCAGTCATGTTTTTTTTCCTCGATTTTGTCGAGTCGACACGAAGAATTAACATCAAAAGGTCTTCAATGGCTATACTTACTTTTATTTGTGTTTATCCAAAAAATCTAGATGCTAACCTATAAAATCACAAACAAAGATTTTTCAATTCTTATAATTACACTCATATCCTACAACCACAAAATGAAAAGTAATATCAAGTTTTATCTTGTTTATTTTACGCATTGTTGTGACGTTGCACGGGCGAATCAAGCAATTTTGAAAAGGGGGTTCCAAACAATATGTCCATATTCAATTGCATTGATCAGTGTACAAAGGTTTTTCCCCCAACAACCCCTCCCTTTCCCCGCAACCAAGATCGTTGTCATTGAAGCACGTGTGATCATGTAGAATTTTATACAGAAATATTATAAAATTCTGGAATCACTCGTTTGCAGTTAGCCGCGACGAAAAGTGTGTGTTCAGCTAAGAAACATCCATCTCATGTAATGCCTCGATCGTTTACACGTTCATTTAATTCGTATTCAGTTCGATTCGAATGCAAATCAAACTCGCTAATCGCATTCACACACATACATTTAAACCCAATCAAATGAGCATTAGAGATTGAACTTTTGACTGACATACATGTACGGTAGGGAACAACAAAAGCCTGAATTTTAAAGGAAAATACACGGAAATTATATAAAACCTAAATCTGAGAGTTCAAGTCAAATCAACCAGCACGAATGTTGCATTTAATTGTGTATTATATCTATGCATTTTAATAGTCTCTTATAATTCTGTATATAATGGCTCTCATTTTATCTAGTGTTATTTTACAATGTATAAAGATTGGTTGTACTTGTTGAGAGATGAGACTTTAATAAAACATTGAATTGAATTGAATTGAATTTAATTCTGTTTACATATAATGCATATAGTTATTTACACCACGATGATTACATTTCTAACAACAACATTAAGACATGTATCTATAACATACGAAACTTAATCAGCGTGTCATACAACATTTTATAAATACTAAGTGGTTTCCTCATAACACACTAGAAATACATTTGTATACCGAAACTTATTATGATTTCCCGAAAAAGTAAAAACAATCTTACGAATCTTTGAGTTTCGCGCTCTTAAAGGTGTATATATTCATGTGTCTTAACAGTTTGCTAGGAGCACCCGGTGGCGGTCCAGAACTTTTTATAAAGGGGTCAATCGACTGACCTAAAAAGGTGACCGCTTTAGTCATGCTTCAGTGATTCCCTATATAATCAACCAAATTTTTCCGTCTATGGTAATTCAATTAATAATGATACTTACCATTTGGAAAGAATTGTAAACAAGAATGTGTCCAAAGTACACGGATGCCCCACTCGCACTATCATTTTCCATGTTCAATGGACCGTAAAATTGGGGTAAAAATATAATGTGGCAATAAAATTAGAAAGATCATATCATAAGGAACATGTGTATTAGGTTCAAGGTGATTGGACTTCAACTTTATCAAAAACTACCTTGACCAAAAAATTTAACCTGAAACTCAAATTGTCATTTTCTGTGTTCAGTGGACAGTGAAATTGGGGTCAAAAATCTAATTTGGAACAAAAATTAGAAAGATCATATCATAGGGAACATGTGTACTAAGTTTCAAGTTGATTTGACTTCAACTTCATCAAAAACTACCTTGATCAAAAACTTTAACATGAAGCAGGACAGTATGACGAACGGTCGGATAAACGAACGGACGGATGGACGAACGAACGGACGCACAGACCAGAAAACATAATGCCCCTCTACTATCGTAGGTGGGGCATAAAAAACTGCCGTCCTGTATTGTGTCTAGTATTAAAAAGACATAAAAGAATGAAACTATGAGGTAAAAGGTTAACGTGACAAGTCACAACAAACCAATAAAAATGTTATCTGTATTTAAAATTTATTTCAAATAAAGGAGATCGGCATTTGTTTTAGAACAAATAATCCAACAACATAAAAACCAAACTAAAAAAAAAACATCCGTTTTTAATAATAACATGAATAAACAAGCATTTATATCAATGTAAAGCTTTACATCGTAACAGTAAAATGTACACACTGACTAACATAAAGAGGCCCGGGCCGACACGCCCGGGCCGACAGGCCCTCTGGATTCGCCTATTGCAATCGTTTAACTTCAAACAGGGGGTGGGGGTATAAAAAGTTCTATTTCCGTCTCTTGTTGCTCCCTAGTTGAGGGCGTTAGCCCGAATGAGTGTTTCTACTTTACACCAAGGTGTCATTGTCAATTTAGATTGATAGTTTTCAATATCTTATGAGAGAGGTCTTTTATCGATTTTAGCATACGTAATTGAAAAGCATGATAAATATTTGGGTATCATTTAACGACATCCTTGTGTTAGTCCTTAAAAACACACACAATTTATGTTCTTCCGTCTATATATATATAGTTATGTCGGGAACACTTTGAAACAAATTATTATCTAGTCAATATTCTACTTGGATTCGATTTCTCACTAAATAGGACATAGATCTGATCATAAATTATCATTCACAAACTAACCAAATAATGTGGAGTCTGTTCCACGAATCCACGAATATTCTCTCCAACCGCCACCACAGTAGCTCCTCTAATCAACAATGACTCACCTATTTTACAAAATCCTCATCCTTCTGTTCATGTAATGTATATAAAATAATACCATCGACCATATGACTTTAAAAATATGGGAATATCTCTAAAAAATACTTACGACTTTCCCCTAAAACGTATCCATTGTTTATAAAATTTTGTGTTATAAATGAAACAGGAAGTAAATTGGGAATTCCACATCTAAAAATAAAAAATAAATATAGTGTATAGTTAAAGATTAAATAAAACGATTATATATATATAAATAGCTGTTATAAATTGAAATATTTATAAAAAAAAAGGTTGATATGAGTGTATATGTCTCTGGATGTGGAAACCTTGTGGTTAATGAGAGAAAAATCATTAAAAAAGGCATAGGGAATAATACAAAATTTTGTTTGTTGTTTAATAATTTAAGGAAATTTAACACGTGAAATAATTATTTCATGGGAAATACCTCAGCGTGCCCACCAGTATTTGTATTTTTTTTTTTTTTTTTTTTTTTTTTTTTTTGGCTATCAAAGTACAATGGGTATCATATTACGCATGTTTTGAAATGTAAAACACACCGTGTACAATTATGACAGTGATTGTAGTTTTTCAGGAACATTCCAATTTTTTATTCGAGATAATTATGAAAAATTTCCATTGTTTTTACGCACAATTAATGATTAATTTGAAAAATGAAAAACAGTCAAATGTTTGATACATCGAGCATCATTAATTCGAGTCTTTTGCAGATGAAAGGCGCGTCTGTCGTACAAAATTATAACCCTAGTAGCAATGAGCAGCCATTAGCTGCGAAAACGTAGCTCTATTGTCCTTTTGATTTTTTTTTGTCATGGTCCGCAAATATCAAAAATCATTAAAAGGACTTAAGAGCTACGTTTTCGCAGCTAGGACGACCATTTGACATTGGGGCAGTAAAGCAGGAGGATTTTTCCTCGACTGATCACTTATCTGTCGTTTTTCCTCTGTCTGTTTCTTTATATACGTTTTTTCGTATTTGTTTTGGTTCCTTTTTTGTTCTATTCTTCACTTTGTGTTGTTCATGTTCATCCTATATTATGTAAAGCCTTTATATGCAGTTCTAACTAGGCAAATAAAGTCAGTTGGTTTCCAGAGGCGGATTTTTAAGACTTCCTTAAATTCATTCAAATTCTCATATTTGATTTATAACATACTCAAACATAAATCAAATTTTAAAGAGTCTAAATTAAACAATTAACAATATACGGTCTGGATAATAGGTATCAGCTTTTCGTGTGTATTTTTTCTAGACATAATCTAAATTATCTAATTAACCATAGAGATGATTGCCGACGGTCATATGTAACCCGATATAAACATAAACATAAATAGAAGTAGGAAGCTTTCGCGACCACGTCACAGTGGATTTTTCTAGATCTATTTATTTCGTATTACACGTTAGAACCATTGATTTACCTGTATAAACATTGAAGTCTTTTTGTGGATCGAATCTACGGAAGCGTATTAGCGCCACACATTTTTTTTTTTTTTATTTTTCTTCCTATGTTTGCGTTATAACGCAAACCTTTGCGTTATAACGCAAATATCTTGATTTCAATTATTCATTAAGTTTTGTATATATGTCCGTCTGTCATTCATTTCGGATGTGATTTACTAGTAGATAAAAAAAGAAACATACATACAAGGCCAAATCATTATAATAAATATGCATAGGAATAATGGAATAATTGAAGTGCAATTATACATAAATTAAGACTGATTTGTGCATCAGAAAAGTATATAATTTAACAAGAAAATAGATATAGTTTATAGTCATATTAAAATTGAAAGATCAAAAATAATGTCATACAATTGTGAAACCTCCAAGTCAAATAGACAAAATGATCTTTCTGCTTTAAAATGAATTATTAATAAGGAAACATTTTTTTAAAATCTCAAAATATGATCAAGATTCTTTGATAGAAAGTCATTGAATTTTCATTTCAATATAATGAAGTATTTTTAAGATGCTTGGGTAGCAATTTGAATAGAGAGAACATAATTTTATTAATAAAACATCTTCATTCTATACATTTATTGCCAAAGGGTAGCTTGTTTGAATCTAACCTACTTTACACAGTTCTCAAACGAGAGCTTACTTTGGAAGTATATTTATATTCGGTTATACCTATATTAGCAGGGTTGATTTTTTTCTTAGGTATAACCTCAATTTACTCAATTTTCTTTGTAATATATATACTAGTAGTAACTTGGATATCGTTTTTGGGGACCTTTATAGTTTGTTGTTCAGTGTGAGCCAATGCTCCGTGTTGAAGACCGTAATTCGGCCTATGATGGTTTACTTTTACGAATAGTGACTTAGATGGAGAGTTTTCTTATTGGCACTCATACCACATCTTCTTATATTATTCTGCTCATTATTACTCATTGATATGATCTAATTATTCAAGCAGTTTACTTTGCAATTACTACAAAGGTGATAAATTTTATTATATACAGCCTCCTCCATTAATAACTACTGTTTCCTTTGAATCTTAAATAAGAAATAAGATAAAACAAATGTTTGCGTTATAACGCAAAGGTTTGCGTTACAACGCAAACATAGGAAGAAAAATTAAAAAAAAATGTGTGGCGCTAATACGCTTCGTAATACGCTTCCGTATGAATCAGTCAATCAATTGGTTCATCCTTGTTTCACTTTTATTTTTTACAATTTTGTTTCCTTCTAATAGTCGAATACATGCGTAAACTATCTCATGTTGAGGGGTTGAATTGAAGGTTACAATCAACAGAATTCAATATAGTCGATTTGCATGTTGACTCGGAAGTTTGTAATTCATCAGGGGAGTTTCTTAGCTTAATTTAATTATTTTGACAAAATCAAACAAAATTGGCTGTTGAAACTGAATTATTATTTTACTTTCATTAATGAATGAACCCCAATTTTATAATTTATTTATTGTTTTATAATGTAACTTTAAAAACGCTCTCGGGTATTAGATCAAGTATCTTTACTTGATTTAATGCTGGGCGGGTTTATTTGGCAGTTTCCTAAACAAAGACCAGCCAAGTACAGATAAGTGCGTTATCAATGGTTGTGGGATAGTTATAGTGTGACACACGAAGTCTTGTGATTTTATGTAAATAAAACGGAGATTAAAACGATAAATTGAAAGTGGTTGTTCCTTTAATATTAATTTCCTTTCTGAAACAGCGTGAAGAATTTTCGATAAAGTTTATACTTCAACAATTTACTAAATGCATATTAAATGTTATAAAAAGAAATAAGTAATACATAGAAATCACAATTAGAATCTGACAGAATACCTTTCTATACATTGCTTTCTTGTATTGTCCTTTGGTTTTTTCTTTACTCTAAAGTAAGGGTTTTGATAAGAAAGGAGGGATGCGGGTTATTTTATTCATCACGTTTTTAAATATGTTTCATACAAACAAAAATGTCCGAAACTTTAAAGCTCTAAAACGTTTTGTCTGAAAACGGACTGTTATTTTAAACTTGATGATCATATTATCTTATTATAATAATATCAAAAAAGTAAAATAACTTAAGATTCAAAACGGAAAGTCCGTAATTAAATGGCAAAACCAAAATCTCAAAAACATAAAATGAATGGATAACAACTGTCATATTCCGGACTTGGTAACGGGATTTTATAATGTAGAATATGGTGGGTTAAACCTGGGGTGGTGTTCTCGAAAGTATCCTAAGATTCCTCGTAAGTCGTAGATAAGACCGATTTTAGGATAGACTTAGGATCGACTTAGGACACTCTTAAGTTGCGTCTCGAAGCTATCTCAGACGCATCTTATGTTAGGACGTCATAAACATATATATCCTATGTGCGAAATCCTAAATAGTTAAGTAATTGTTTGATAAAACATTTATTAGAGACGAAACCAATTAATAAAATTGTTTACAAAATTTTGTAATAACAAGTATTTAATGAAATGCATGATTTCAAATGTAATTATAAAAAAATATCAAAATAGGATCTTGATATAAAATGTAAAACAATTTGTTTTGAAATGAGAATAGTGAATTCGTAGCGTCATCGTATCGTAAAAACACGAAGTTCAAAGTTTAAAATCATGCACAATTTCTTTAAACGAGTTAATAACCGATGGTCTCTTTCCCCGTTCATCTTCACGTAAAAATATGAGAAAAAAGCATGCACAAAGTTAGGATGAAGATATGATGATCTTAAGACACCTAATTAGGTGTCCTAAAGTTAGGACAAAAATGTGATATATACTAAGTTAAGAGAGCTTCGAGAACACGACTTAGGACAAAGACTTGTCATAAGATGGTCTTAGGACACGTCCTAATCCTAAGATAGCTCCGAGAACACCACCCCTGGTTTTACAGCTAGCTAAATCTCTCACTTCTACGACAGTCGCATAAAATTATATCAATTTAAACAAAATTAAAATGAATCTTCATAACGTAAAAAAGCCAATATTTTACACTCATTTCTCGTTTGAATTGATTTACGTTTACTATTTAGGGACTTTTTACAGCTGACTGTGTGGTATGGGTTTGGTTCATTGTTGAAGGACGTATACAGTCTAGGGATTTTAATATCATTGAGAGATATTTTGATGTCCTGTTTTATTTCCGGTATACATTTAAATAAAATTATGAAATTAGTCCTAACAATGAATTCATTGTCCTAAATCTCAAAGGATTTTGATAGTATTTACATGGAAGTTCAGTTGCAAATGTATTCTTTAATCTATTGCAGTATATAGGGAAACAAAACACTTTTTCAAATTTTATATATAAATATTCGTCCCCGTGGTCATGTGGTAATGTGTGTTTGACAAAGGAGTTGCGGGTTAAGCCATGACAGTATTTTAATGACTTTGGAGACTTCAGAGTTTTAATCTTCGTGTCCAAAACGATTTTATTTTTATTTTAGCGGAATAGAATTATACAATTATAACAACATGTTACGACAGTAGTATAGTAGGTATGAATAGAAATTATATTAAATCGGATCTTATTGAATTGCAATAATTTAACAAATGGTATTTTGATTAAATGACATTGATTTCAATTTAATCAATAGTTATTCGTTTCATTACGCCTTTTGGACTGGTAATTAAGAACCTGTAAGTCGGGTCATTATTAAACTTTAATTACACATTGTTTTTACTTTTTTATCAATTCAATTTGATTCAATATTTTATTTATGTCTCACCTTATGTATGAAATTACACAATACATTTATAAAAGATACATTTTGTATATGTTCCGAACCATATGAGTATTTGGACTTTACGCGTATGGTCATGACTATATGCGTATACTCATATGGTCCGACCATACCACCATACGCGTATGGTCGGACGGACCATATGAGTATAATACTCGTTTGGGTATTAACGGGCAGGACCATATGAGTATTTGAACCATACAGTTTTTTTTTAATTACATCATAAAAGTTCCAATAATACAAAACAATTATCTAAAAAAAACAATGATGGTTACATGACAATGTATTTTTTTTTATAATTCAAATACTACGTAATTTTTTTTTTTTTTATGAACAGTCATACAATATGAAGAGTTTAGAAGTATTAAGAGTAAAGTGTAACATAGTGTTAATTACCCCGACCATACGCGTACGGTCGGACCATATGAATATATACCCATATGGTCATGACCATACGCGTATGGTCCAAATACTCATATGGTCCGGAACATATAAATAAGCCAATATGTACAGATTTATTAGAGACGATAATCAACTATAACGATATCATAACAATTTGTTTCCATTAAATTGAAATTTATCAATTTTTGTATCAAAAATAACTTAAGCATTCAATTTGTAGGTATATTTTATCTTTCAAATGTCTTATTTTGACACGTTCACCTGTATATTCCCAAATTACACGTCTAGATTATGTCTGCAGTCAAAAAAATATATAAGTATGGGGGTTAAGGAATTTGAATTGTTTGAAAGTAAGTAAGTTAGTAAGTAAAACTTTATTTTGATCGGCATATTGACAAACATTACAATCATAAGCTCTAATAAGCTTTTCACCGGAAAACATATGCAATAACAAATAAAACAAGGCATTCGGCATACAAATAAATAATAAAAATGCAGCACCACATTCAATTCTAGCATATACATGTACATGTATCTTGCCAAATACCAAAACATATATATGAAGCACTAATACAGGAATAATTTTTAGAACTTGCAGGTTAAATAAAATAATTCATACGGTAAGCATTTCTGAATCTTGTAATTGTTTTACATTTTGTCGGGATCAGTAAAGGCTTATGTATCTCCATTAGAAACACATATAATAATTTGTCATGTCCGGTCACGCTATGACACCTTTCATTTAATTGAAATGTATCGGATAATTTTATAAGCTGTTTGACTAAAAATCCCGTTTGAAATGTTTTTATGAATTAAATTCAAAAAAGAGTAGGATATATATATAACAAGGTAAGTCACAAAAATTACAATAATTATCCGATGAAATGATTAAATGTGTCTGTCGGGAATAGGTTCTTGGATTTCGACAGTAAACTGTCTGTAAACCATCGTAATTTGTGCATGATACATGTACTTTAATTTGAGTTAAGTTCTCTCTATATCCAACTTCGCGGCGAATTATTTTTTTTGGCGGTCTCCATTATACTGGTATTTTTATACAAGGGAAAATCCAAGTTTCGCATACTTTCACGATGATTTGAATTCTCGTTATTATTTCTTTTGAAGTATTATAATATTTGAAAGTCGCGAAAAATAAGTTACGTACAGTATGTGTAATGTGATATTTTTCTGCATTTTAGTTTCTGAATTCATTCATAACATTTTTATAGATTGAAACAATTATTGTAAAATGAGTGCTTTACTATTTTATAGGGAGTTTGTATGTATAAGATCAAAACAATTCAATTTCTAAAGACACATGAAAAATGGTCTTTGTCACAACTGTACGGTGCTATATTTGAGGCATGCATGTACTATATACTATAAGATAAGATAAGATAAGATATTTTTATTTCCAATTATGGGCCCCAAAGGGCATAAACATTACAACATCAATAATTTTTTCATAATACAATACAAACAATGAGATAAAAAAAAAAAAAGTTAAACGAGAACTATTTAAGTTCTTAAAGAATACGTAGATAAAGAATCTATAGTATGTTGGTTTTTTTTAATACTAATGCATTTTATTACAAGTGTGGTTGATATAGATAACAAACAAGCAGCCCAAAAAGAAAAAAAAAGAAAAATAGATATCCACATATGTATAGTACACAAAAAGTTGGATCAATTAAATATATAATAATTAGCCAAAAAGAAAGTAGAAATTAAACATGTCCATGACTCATCCTGTGTCAGCAGCAAATAGGAAAGCATTATGGTTTCCTAAAGGCAGCTGACACCAGGGGACGATACCTTATGGGCCATAGGCATGTAAAATGTGTGTAAATGTCTCTTTCCTACCTGTATCAAAAGCAAACAAGGAAGCATCATAGGTAACTTGAATGCAGTTGATACCAGGGGACGATGCCTCAAGGATATAAGAGAACATTTGAATAAATAATATATCTTAACTATATATAATGAAACATAAAACATGGATTTCTACCAATTATCACATCAGAAAAGATTGTTAAGAGTAGCTCTCAACCGTTAACAATTGGTCTTTAATTTTAATTTTAAATGTTTTGCCATCTATCATATTATTCTATATTGCGCAATATTTGAACAAATCTTTTTTTTAGTGTAATAGGAAGGATACGATCTCCTTAATACGATTATGGGTAACAATTATGTAATGTGTGTTGTTATAACTAGTTTATATTTTGAAGAGTTAAATATATATAAAAGAAGATGTGGTATGATTGCCAATGAGACAACTGTCCACAAGAGACCAAAATGACACAGACATTAACAACTATAGGTCACCGTTTGAATAATGTTTGAATAATTACTTCCGATTTTCACTTACCTTATTATTAAAGGGTATTTAATGGGCTTGTCCGCTATCTTGTTTTTTTTTTTTTAATTTTGAGCATGTGATGTCTCGGATGATCCCCGGTCGGATAAAACCATTTGAAGAATTGCAAATTGGCATTTGCTTCTGTATTGAAACTATTATGCGTCATTACAGCCGATTGCATAGAGTGTGTAGTTCAAGGTAATATCTTGCTTGCTATTCCGACAGATAACCAATCTATCTGTCTGCAGGATTAGGCTATTTCGAAATGAGGGTAGTATTCCTTATATTATAATGGATTCACGGTGTAGCTAGCAAGCAAGCAAACCAAGGATATTACCTTTAGCTACAAACGTAATGAACTCGGCTGTAAATGTAGGAGCAAACTAAGACTGGTCAGTTTATATTTCACAAAATACTAGTACTGTGATCAGGTATGGTGCCATATCCCCCAGTGCTGAAGGTTATCGTCACTTGTAAACTAAAACCTTTTAAATAGTACGGCTTAAAATGTCAGTTAAGTAAAAAGAAAAATATTCACATTATATCATCTCGTCGGGATATGAGTGTAGTTGTTGTCGCTGGACGCATAAACATGATCCATCATCATCATATACTTTTCAATTGAACAGCATTGACTATTGTAAATTCAAAAATTATTGCGATTTTGTCATTTTAGACTAAAATGCGATTTTGAGTTTTGCGATATTAAAAAAAAATCGTCTTTAATTCTTATAAAAAAATGCGAGTTTCAATTATTGCGACTGGAACCTGGTCCAATTTTCGCAATAATAAAAAAACATCGCATTACTTTCTGAATTTACAGTATTCAAAATACATCCAAGGAAGTCCCACTTTTCTTTTTTGTCTGTGTTTTCAAAAAAATGCATCTTAATTTGAGTTATTCTCCCAAAAAATATTGAATATTGTCTGTTTACGCATGTATTACTTTTTAAGTCTCCCAAACAAAGTTTGGAGACTTATTGTTTTTGCTCAGTTCTTATTATTTTTATTATTCTTCTTCTTCTTCTTCTTCCTCTTCTTCCGCCACTTTAAAAATGAACTTGTCCGCAGCGTTTCTCCAAAACCGCTTGTCAGATTGACTTAGAATTTCATAAAATGATAGACTAATATGTCTAGGTGAGCCATCAATCTTTCGTTTGTGCATTGGGGTCTATTAAGGGGTACTTTGGGGGGTAGAAAGGAGGGAGGGGTTTACTATAGAACCCTACGGGATTTTATTTTCTAAAATTTTCAAATGAATATAACTTGAAAACTGTAAGTGATAGATACATGCAGTCTTCAGAATTGATTATAGGACAATAAAACAAATCACATGAAAAATAGAAGAAGCCCCTGGGAGTTCATCCCACCCCCTTCAATTTGAGAATATGCTTATATCTTGTAAACGGTCCAGATCCCCACCCCCCAACCATATATATTCTTACATGGGACGATAAAACAAATCAAATGAAATTAAAGGGAGGTCCCCGGGGGTCATCCCCACCCCGTTCAATTTGAGAATGTGCTATTATCTTGTAAACGGTCCAGATCCCCACCCCTAAACCATATATATTCTTGTAGGGGACAATAAAACAAATGATATGAAATTAAAGGGAAGTCCTTAGGGGGTCACCCCACCCCTCTTGTTTCAAAACTTGTAAACGGTCAACATCCCCACCCCTAAACCATATATATTCTTGTATGGGACAATAAAGCTAATCAAATAAAATTAAAGGGAAGTTCCTGGGGTCGCCCCACCCCGTTCAATTTGAGAATGTGCTATTATCTTGTAAACGGTCCAGATCCCCACCCTTAAACCATATACATTCTTGTAGGGGATAATAAAACAAATAAAATGAAATGTAGGTAAATTTCCTGGGGGTTACTACCACCTCTCCTGTTTGAATACTTGTAAATGGTGGAGATCCCTACTCGTAAGCCATATATATTCTTGTATGGGACAAAACATCAAATCAAATGAACATGGGACCATATGAATGGCGAGTTATGGGAGCTTTGTTTGGGAGATTTCGTACCAGCATCCTGTTACAATTACTTCTTGTTACTATATGTAATTTCTTGCTGCTTGTCACTTTGATACGGAGATGGTACATGTACATTCATGTCTTAGCTTGTTATCTGAGCTATCCGGTATTTAAACAATACATATATATGGTAAAATTATAATATTTATAAGGGTACGTTCAATAAGGAGAATTTGCCTTACAATTTGCGAACTACTGCCTCTCGATTGACCGATAGAAAAGACATATAAGAAAGACGATATGGTATCATTGCCAATCCGACAACAAATCTTCACAAGAGACCAAAAAGACACAAAAATTAACAACTATAGGTCACCGTACGGCCTTCAACAATGAGCAAAGTTTATTCACAAAACAATACAAGTCAAGTTTATCCACCAAACAATTAATACATAAGTAAAGACTGGGGAATACAAAACTTATCAACGACTGTTGGTGATATCATGTGTCCAGCAGGGTGACCAATTTCTATTCAAGCTGTTTTATTAAAAATACATATATATTTTACTATGTTTTTAGACATATTTGTAATTTTTATAACATACAGAAAATAACTATCAACTTTTTTGCAGAACATAATGGGAAATTCTATTTTCATATCTAACGCTAGTACTCACAATTTGTACGTGAAAGTTGGTTGTGACATCGAATATCAGAAAGTTGCAAACAGAAAAATCGACGCTTTTGGTGGACTTGGAATCCATGTAAATAAAGAAACACAATGGAGTTCACCTGATAAATATGGTTACACACTAGTGAATAGATATACTTCTATGGAATTTTTTCCAGCTTCATCAAAAGGGGTCTGCTATGTAACGATAAAATTCGGACCAGATGACCAAAAGACTATTTGTAAAATTCATCCGCTACAAGTGAAACGTGGACTAATAATTGATAAATCCTGTCATGTACACAATGCAAAGAATAGAAGGAAATGGACTGATACGGATGGAATTTATCATAAACCAGACCCGAAAAACGAGACAACCTTAACATCTGACGATGATGAATATCAAAAACCTGTTGAAGTCACAAGGAAGGGCAGTCTAGCAATAGTGCTAAATAACATGCGTAATAATGACTAACTAAAGATATAAAATTGACATTAAAACTTCTTTCGTACTAGTTGTTAATTCGTCGTTAATTACCACTGGAAAATATAGTATATAACTTTTAAATTATATCTTAGAATTTATATCTTGAGAAAACACGCAGTTTGCAAAGAATTGCAAGTAGTTTTGTTTTTTAAGTGGAATTCAAAAGTCAGTATTTTAAGGAACAATTTCAGAGAAGTAATGCAGGTCTGCCCAATGAATCAAATAAACCTATGCCTCTTTGATTAGTTTTCTCGTTCGAATTGTTTTATGTTTGACATTGCTGGCATTTTTATCGGTTATTAAGAGGAATGGGTTTAGGTAATTTTCGAAGGCCTACGTATTTTTGATCTCTCGTGGCGAGTTTTCTCTTTATCAATCATACATCTTGTGTATATTTCGGAGTATAGTATGACATCCATTATCACTGAACAAGTATACAGTTTTGCTTAGGGGCCAGCTGAAGCGCGCCTCCGGTTGCAGGAGTTTCTCGTTACATTTAAGACCCATTGGTGCCCTTCGGCTATTGTCTTCTCTGATCGGGTTGTTGTCTCTTTAACACATTCCCCATTTCAATTTTCAATTTTATTTACTAATTTTTACATTACCAATTGCTGCAGATTGAGAATACAAAGAAATATGAACTCTAATGTTGCAACTGTAACACATATCAGCATATGTCTCTGTACCATAAAGTTCTTATCAAATGATCACCGTGAGCTTACAACGGAACATGAAGACGGTTGTTATTTGGCCATTTTCTTGATTTTTCACGTCTTTTTAGATTTTACTGTTTTGGTACTATACATCCATAATACACGTGTTAACTTCTATGAGTTAGTGTAGTTCGAGACTGTTTGACGCCTAGTGGGATGAGTTGGACTTACGGGCGCAGTTAATACAGATTCACACACTTATTTGCATGTATAAGCTTCGGGGACTTTAAGTCACACGACTGCAAGAAGATTACGAGATGATCATCTTGTTCAAAGTGAAAGTACGTCGCCAAAAAATGGTAGGTTGGTGGAAGTTTTTGTTTGTACTGCAAGGGGGTTTTGAGGTAATTTATACTTAAAATGAACGTATTCGTGTAGAAAAATTTACAAAAGCTCGCATGAATCTATTGAGATTTAAAGGCAGAAACTTGCAGCCTATGTCTTAGTCACTATTTTAATGTTTTCTATATGAATAAACTGTCTGACGTCCCACGGCACCAGAAAGATTTGAACATGGACGTCGGATGTCAAAATGATTTCTACATGATTTTATGCTTATATAAAAAATCTGAACCTTTGAAAATGAGTATTGAACAAGAGAGCAGATTTATCTTTGATAATTAAGGAATTTCAACGTTTTATTTTACCCAGTAGCCAGTACTTCGATACTGACATTAAAATACGAATGTTGAGTTATTAAATATAAAAGAGAAGATGTGGTATGATTGACAATGAGACAACTCTCCACCAGAAATAAAATGACACAGAAATTAAGAACTATAGGTCACCGTACGGCCTTCAACAATGAACAACGCCCATACGCTTAGTCAGCTATAAAAGGCCCCAAAATGACAAATGTAAAATAATTCAAACGAGAAAATTAACGGCCTAATAAATGCACAAAAACTGAACAAAAACTAATATGTAACACATCAACAAACGACAACAACTGAATAACAGGATCCTGACTTAGGACAGACACATACATACAGAAGGTGGCGGGGTTAAACATGTTAGTGGGATCCCAACCCTCCCATTAACCTGGGACAGTGGTGTAACAGTGCAACATAAGAACGAACTATAAAAATCAGTTGAAAAAGCATAACTCATTAGATGGATACAAATAGAAAAACATCTAACAAAAACAGTGTGGACGTGGCCGGGTACTTGTTTATTCAAACAACAAAAACATACCAAGTACAGGTCTGAGAGTACTTGCAGTGACTGACAGCTAGTTCAAAGCCACTAAAAACTTATTAAAAAATCATGCATCTAAAATATAAATAATCAATCAGTACACATCCAACATCCATTGGATTTAGTATGAAAAGACGTCATAAACAGTCAGAGAAAGACATGACCTTGTGCAATTCCAATATACAAGTATCGACAGATTGTAGATCCATGAATGTGTATATGTACAATACTATATAACAATAATATTTAGTTAGCTTTTAATTAACTGATAACAAACTCAATGCTAATGCCAATAAAAAAACAATATTCAATGACCTAATTACAGTGTTGAATTGGTAACCTTTTTGAATAAGTTTATCTAAAGGATCTTTTCTAAATTTTGGGCACAATAAACAACATTTTACGTAATACTGAGGATGTGCTATTCCGTTTTAAATAAGTTTTCTACAGGTACAACCAAACTTCAAAACCAAATCTTTATATCTAAGGAGGAACTTAGTGAAGGTTTTAAGTAATTCGTGATAACGAAATCCCTGGCGTAATAATGTACCATTACTACATAGATTACGTTCGTTAAAATAAAAAAACGTCACAACAGACACTGGCATAGCGAACGAGTTGTGAAATATAAATATCGTAAGATGGTGCACAAGGAACACCTCTATCAAGAAAGGAAAAATTAACAATAGGAAACGAAAAATCGTCCCTTTTGTCGTAAATTTGGGTGCACAGATGCCGTGTAAAACCGAAATATCTCAATCTAAGAAACAATAGTTATTATTGTTTAATTTTGATTTATTTAAAGTAAGTTCCTTTGTGTAAATTTTGGCAGTATATTAGAAACTTCTTTATTATTTAACGAAAAAATATCATCAAGATAAGGGTAAGTATTGTTTATATTTTTCAATTAAATGCAATTTAGAAGGATCTTTACTAAGTTTGGTCATAAACTGTGATTCATAACAAAACAAAAACAAGTCTGCTATTAAAGGGGCGTAATTAGTGCCCATTGGAATACCAACAACCTGTCGATAAACTTAGGCCGTGTTCACATTGACCTAAACTCGAAGATGTGTTAGTGTAACTCACACGTAAACTAAACACAATTACGTCCCCATTGATAAAACTCAATGTTTACATATATAGTGTAAATCATGTTTTGCCTACATGCAGTCGATAGTCAATGTAGGCCTTGTGTAGGTTAAGCGTACACAAAACTAGGCATTTAGAACATTAGTTTTACTATGCATATTTAAGGAAGAAACGATTTGTGAATAAAATTGATATTTATAATAATTATTAATAAAGTTTTATACCGAAATATTTGTCTAAACTTGATATATTTTAAAATTTGTAATAAAAAAAACCTTTAGGTAGCTTTATTAACCCCTTATCAAGACTCAAAGCATCATCATTTCCAAACACAATTTTTGGACAATCAATGCATTTGAATGGGGACATATAGTTGGACCCCCCTCTTTTGTCTTGGGTTTGGACCCCACTTTTTAAAATGGCTGCAATCGCCCCTGAAAAGGTCTTCCTGAATCGACTGGACATACTCGGAAATATTTGCCACTGGTCTTTACTCAATCAACGATTCACTCATAAATGCATTACTAAAAAAGTGTGAGGTAAATTGGAGTGTTTGTCTAGTATCTCAGATACATTAAAATACACTTAGAAATAATAAAAAAAAACATAACCCCCTCCCTTTGCTAAATACTCATTAGAGAAGAAATACCATTCGAACCAAACAGAAAAGATAGAAATGTAGTGATCCTTAATATCTCAATTCTTTTTCTTCGTCTATAAGCACGCAGTTGCAGCCTACGTTTTCTAATTCGTAGTCGAGACATATTTAATATCTTTAAACTACTGCAAATCATCAAAGTTGCTTTCATAAAGGAGGAACCTCTTAAGTTAAAAAAAAGGGGGGTTCTATTATTTTTTCTGAGTCAGAACTTTTTTCGTGCGAACGTTTTTATCCATTTTTTTCGATGCTAGCAATCAAATATTTTTTTTCAATATTTAAGACTATAATGAATGGATAAACTCCGGATACAGAATATTTGTTTTTCATCTGTATGACCAGATTTTTTTTTTAAATTGGGGGTCAGAATATTTTCAGGACCCCCCCCTTTTTTTGTAGTCAAATGGTCGTTCCCTAACTGCTAGACAAGTTGTCTGAAAATTTTGCATTCGGTTCTACGTAATGAACATTTAAATGACATATAGTTTAAAAGTGTGAACAATTCTTATGTACAGGTAACTAAACAAGGTGTATAGATGTGAACAAATTTAATGTGAAACCAGTGTACTTAATAGTTATCCCATAAGGACGCGGTGTGTCAGTGTAAGATCATCCCGAAGGCCGGAGGCCAGAGGGTGATCTTACACTGACACACCAAGTCCGAATGGGATAACTATTTTACATCCCAGCTGTTTTAGATTAGACCGAAAACCATTTACAATTCATAAAATCTAGTTTAGAACGCCACACAACCATTATAATATACTTTATATACATGTATTACTATATGATGTATACCCTTCATGAACCCCTAACACGATGAGTAGATATCAAACAATGTCAACTCGCCCCACTTGCCAATCGGCCCTCACTATATCGCCACTTAATGAAAAAAATCGCCCCACTCTTGTAACCGACTCGCCCAACTTTAAAAAAGTGTAAAATCAAATTGAACAATCAGTCTGACAACTCATTTATTTAACGAAAAGGGTTTAAACCCCACTGAGTAAAGGTCTGCCAACTCGCCCAAGTTATAAAAATATCTTGCTTCCTTTAAGTATGTTAAATTTCTGATAGTTTGTATCCAGTCGTCCTGGTGAAGTGGTATGTGCCGTGGCTTGATATGCTAAAGGTCTTGAGTTCGAATCCCAGCATATGCACTGGATTTTTTCTACGTGAATTTTGATAGATAGTCTTCTCCGTATAATTAATTATAAGTTTTATACTGGATTTGACATTCCCGCCAAAATGTTACAGAACAAAGGAAAGCATGCATAACAAAGAAACTTAAACTGGGGTGATCTGTTTGGGATGATCCGGCTCAGATCACCCCTGTTAGAACAAAGGAGCTGGGATGTAAATTACATTAAACTAATTGTAAACATGTTTACTGTACATGGCGTTTGGTGTGAACACGGCCTTAGTTGCCGAAACGTACATAAATATTATCAAGGAGATAATCAACAGCTTCGATGATCTTCGATCTCATCACACCTCCAGTAAAATAAATAACTCCAAATTTCTTGCTTACGGAACAAAACAACAGAGATGCATTAGAACTTACTAGTATTTTAAGTAAAAGCTATTTATATCAGCTTAACATGAAGAGTCGAATTAAGGGAAACGCTTTCTTAGGCTTACGCTTCTTATGTGCAAAATGGACAGGGTAGTTTGTTAAAGAAAGAAAATAGACATTTCGTCAACAGGGATTTGATCTGGTGTATGCTCACATGCAAGCATTTTTTTTTTAGATTAGTAGAAAATTAACTCAGCTTCAAACGGAATTTCACATGGTACATGATAAAAACAAGAATGCGTCCCAAGTACACGGATGCCCCATCCGCACTATCATTTTCTATCTTCAGTACACCGTGAACATGTGATTAAATCTCTAATTTGGCATTAAATTTAGAAAGAACATATCATAGGGAACATGTTTACTAAGTTTCAAGTTGATTGGACTTCAACTTCATCAATAACTACCTATACCAAAAACTTTAACCTGAAATGGGACAGACGGACGAACGAACGAACAGACGGACAGACGCACATACAAGAAAACATAATGCCAATAAATGGGGCATAATTATACAAATAAAAAAAATATACTTCATGCAAGTTGACAAATAATTTTAATAATTAAAATAAAACCACCATTCCACAATGCATCATAAAAACAATGCAGTGCTATTTTATTATATTTTCTAAATTAATGAACATGTTATTTCCAGTAATTCCCCATTCTAGTTACATGTTAGATAGTTTATTCTCATAAAATCATGGAAGTACAAAGGTTAGAGAGAAGTTTAAACAATAAAAATAAAAATAAAAATGCATAAAATTTTGGACGAGATAACGAATAAAAGAAAACAGTCAAATGGAAAAGTTAAAATTGTACAAAGAAATATCTTTTGTGTATAAATATGATAAATTATGTTTGTTTAGAAGGGGTGAACTATCAATACATCTTATAAAATTGCAGAGGTTTCTGAGTGTCTTTGTTTTTTTTAAATCAAACAGTGTGTTAAATTTGATAATGTTATGTCTGGGTATTAGTTCATTTTGGAATAAATCTTCTTCTTTCAGCTTGTAAAGCTGGGAAAACAAAAATATAATGATATTCGTTTACGATATCTCTATTCGTACATGCTATATATTTTCTTTCACTTCTGTCAACGTTATGTCATCTCCCCTTTTCTATTGACAGTAACTATGGGTTCTACATGGTACATTTATGAAGGAGACCCTTTGCAAAGCCCAAGGCCTAATTTACAAAGGAGAAAGGGCATTAAAGGTCTTGTTTTGGCAAAAGAAAATAACATGTTTGATAACTGTTTCAACTTGGCACAGAATGTTTGGAAATGAATAGGGTCAAGAAATATAAATGAAAAACAGAAAGATGTTTATCTGATGATGTCACAATTAAGTCATGATAAGTACCGTTTTTACAAAAACGCTGAAAAATGCAGAATTTATGCAGTTTTCCATTGTGATTTTCCATTGTGGAAACATCCTGCGCAGCCAAGAAACAACAAAATGATTTCAGAGAAACTTTATTATAACTATTGACATAATTTCACCAAATATAAAGTTGTTTCTTGAGTCCGCACATACTTTACCAAACTTAAACCTACTTAAAATTTGTTGAAAAACATGGAAAATAAAGATTTTTTCAAAATATTCAAATTTAGTCATGGTTTGTTGCCATGCTAACTGGTTCAATGGGAAATTTGTTTTATTTTCTGAACACCTGGTACCTTAATCTAGTTTTGACAAATTCATGAATATGTGCATGATGTGTGCTAACTTTTTAATTTGAGGTAAAATATGGGCCAAATATATATTTTCACACAATAAATTTTGCCTTATTCACTATGCAAATGCGATGTGAATTCCTAATTGGACACAATTTAACAGTAATTGCAACATCTTTCCAGGAGTTACACAAATGTGGATGCAAGAAAACTTGTCCTGATAGATGTAAGTAGTGTAACAAAGCTGGGTTGACATGCACAACATTGTGATCCTGTAGCTGTTAAAACCTATGTTACGTTAAAAATGGTGAGAATCATTTTTCATTCTCCACTATTGAGCAAAATGATGTCAATTTTAAATTCAAGATTACGCATACGTCAGGCAATCATTCAGAATACACTTTTACAAATACAGAAGGTATGGACGCATACGTCAGGCAATCAATCAAAATACAAAATTTAAAAATACAGAAGGTATTGACGCATACTTCAGGCAATCAATCAAAATATAAAAGGTACAAAAAAAGAAGGTATTGACGCATACATGTAATCAATTAGAATACACAATCACATATACAGTAGGTATTGACGCATACGTCAGGCAATCATTCAAAATATAATAAGTACAAATAAAGAAGGTATTGACGCATACATGTACCACATGTAATCAATTAGAATATACAATCACATATACAGAAGGTATTGACGCATACGCCAATTTGCAATCATTCAAAATACCCAATTTACAAATACAGAAGGTATTGAGTCATACTATCAGAATATAAAATTGTCAAAACCAGAATGTATTGGCGTACAAATGTACCACGTGTAATCAATCAAAATACACAATTTACAAATACAGAATGTATTGACGCATACATATAATACATGCAATCAACCAGAATTTTTTTTTACAAATATATAATGTAATATTTAGCTATTCCATGATCTCTCTCAAAACCTTTCCTAGTGCTTCCTTGTAATAGCCGTCACGTCTGTGAAAGGTAAGGCAGTGAGCTGATTTTAATCAATTGGAATACACGAATTGACACAGTATACACACAAATGACACATTTTACAGACAAATGACACATTCCCCATTTCCATTCTCAATTTTAATCTTTTAGAAAACAATAGTTGACATATAACAGACACTCAATAAAAATACAAGAACTGACACATACTACATAAGCATAAGAATACAATATTGACACATAATAAAACAATCAATTAGAATACAAATATTGACGCATATTGAATACAATCAATAGGAATGCAAAATTTACAAATGCAGAATGTACTGACGCATACGCCAGGCAATCAATCAAAATAAAAAAATTATAAATACAGAAAGTAACGTATAACTATTCCATGATCTCTTTCAAAACCTTTCCTAGTGCTTCCTTGTAATAACCGTCACGTCTGTGAAAGGCAAGACAATGAGCTGATTGTAATCCCATAGGAAATCTGACATTGCCTATAATTTTCACAGGAACTACCAAAGGATTTTTATCAACTAATGCGCAACTCAAATTTTTCATCTTGGAGACATCAGGCCAGCAACGTTTCACGAACACATCGGAGACAAGTATGAATATCAGTTTTGCTGTGTTTATTTGGTTGTCAGTTCTGCTTAGAAATTCGTCAGTGGTGTTGTTTTCAATTACTACATCAAGTATTTTATTTTTTGATACTGATTTTTCAACGTCACACTTAAATGCTTCTAAATCTTTTGTATTTTCTACGGCAGCCATCACTAGTATCGCTGAAAAAACATATAGATTATTTTGTATAAATTTAATAAAGCTAATTGCCAATGAGACAACTATCAAAAAAGAGACCAAAATGACACAGATATTTACAACTATTGGTCACCGTACGGCTTCAACAATGAGCAAAGACCAAATCACATAGTCAGCTATAAAAAGTCCCGAAATGACAAATATAAAACAATTCAAAAGAGAAAACCAACGGCCTAATTTATGTTAAAAAATTAAACGAAAAACGAATATGTAACACATCAACAAACGACAACCACTTAATTACAGGCTCCTGACTTGGGATAGGCACATTCATACATAATGTGGCGGGGTTAAACATGTTAGCGGGATCCCAACCCTCCCCTAACCTGGGACATTGGTGTAACAGTACAACATAAGAACGAACTATACAAATCAGTTGAAAAAGGCTTAACTCATCAGATGGATACACATAGAAATACTTCCAACAAAAACACAGAGAGGACGTGGTCGTGTACTTGTATATCCTAACAACAAAAAGAAACTAATTACTGATCTAAGAGCATTCACAGTTTTTATTTTTTTTTTTATTTCTTACATTAATCCATCACAATATATTTTTAAATGGAAATAAGGAGATCGTTTTTTGAAAGGTTTCGCTAAAATCAAAACTCGCATTTGAAATTTAAAAAGCTTTTATGTGCAGTATTTCCTAAATCTGAAATCGTGCACTTATTGTTTTTTTTCAACAATTGCAATAATAAATGCAAAAATATTTGTTTTAACATTTTCAATAGAAATTGATTGTGTTCTTCTAGAAAGATCAATATTCAAACTTAGTAAAATTAAGAGTCAAGCTATTGCTTACATCACCGTCATTTCAAAATGAGGGTTGATATAAAAAAAAAAAGAAGATGTGGTATGATTGCCAATGAGAAAACTGTCCACAATAGACCAAAATAATACAGAAATTAACAACTATAGATCACCGTATGGCCTTCAACAATGAGCAAAGCCCATACCGCAAAGTCAGCTATAAAAGGCCTCGATATGATAATGTAAAACAATTCAAACGAGAAAACTAACGGCCTTATTTATATATAAAAAAATGAACGAAAAACAAATATGTAACACATAAGCAAACGACAACCACTGAAATACAGGCTACTGATGTATGTCTCATTTACAGTCATTCTGCATCTGCCAATTTTATAAGGAACACATGAGATCACATCGGGTTTTCGTGTTGCTTAGTTCTATATTTTTATTTTGTGTTTTGTATACCAACTGTTAATGTTGTGTTCTTGGTTTTGTTTTTGGTCATTGCATTGTCATTTTATTAGTTTTGTTAACTCTTTCAGTTGGATATTTTTATCGCATTTTTGTAAGGATCACGTTGTGAAAAACTGATAATCTGAAAAAAGATATATATAAATCAAAGAGACATATGTTTGATTTTTTCTTCTGGCAATTGACCAATTCAAATATTCATCACAGTAACGACGCCCAGTCGCAGCATTTGCAACAATGAGAATGTCAAGTCTAGTACTGAATAGATATAGGAAGATGTGGTGTGAGTGCCAATAAGACAACTCTCCATCCAAATAACAATTTATAAAAGAAAAGCATTATAGGTCAATGTACGGCCTTGAACACGGAGCCTTGGCTCTCACCGAACAATAAGCTAAATAAAGGGCCCCAAAATTACTAGTGTAAAACCAT
This sequence comes from Mytilus galloprovincialis, assembly GCA_037788925.1. Taxonomy (NCBI): domain Eukaryota; kingdom Metazoa; phylum Mollusca; class Bivalvia; order Mytilida; family Mytilidae; genus Mytilus; species Mytilus galloprovincialis. The sequence continues at coordinate 36,785,659 of CM075343.1, read as the reverse complement.
TAAAACAAGAAAACAAACGGTCTAATCTATATAAAAAACTAGAAACACGTATAATTAACATAAACAAACGACAACTACTGTACATCAGATTCCTGACTTAGGAAAGGTGCAAACATTTGCAGAAGTTCCCATTATTAAAGAAAAAAGAAATAAATAAAATCTGGATATTTTATAGGATTTTCTTTATGATGTAACACTGATACTACAATTCTTGATACTCTATTTCGGCAAACTATTTTATTTCAAAACTATTTAAATTATTACTGTAACACTAACCTGGTATCTCATTAACAGGTTTGGAATCAACATGCTCTATAAAATTAATAATGAAATGTAACATATAATATATATTAAAATACACTATATACACTTTTCAAATTACAAACAATTGCTTTGACATTAATCCGATATATGGCTAAACAGGAGTTCGTTTAGTCCGATCTTCTTTTTTTACCCATGTAATTTGCTTTTTGTTACCTTATTGCGAATGAACGGAAAGAGAATTACATCTTAAACGGGGTTTGGTGTTATATTCAGTAGCTTTTGCCTTTTACAAAGTCTTTTGTCATGATCAAGATATTGAAGAAATGTTTGTCTTGTGAATAGAATTTTTTATAATAAGTACCTTCTTTTTCTAAATTAATTCAATATACTGTAATTCAGAAAGTTTTGTAATGTTTTTATAAATAGAAGAATTGTGACGGGATAGTTTTCACTAAAATCAAAACATTCATTCGAAATTCGCTTAAATAAAATTCAGCATTCCAAATTGTAATAGCCTTTATATAAAGCATGTCTCAAATCTTAAATCTTGCAATTTTGATTCTTTGTTTAACAATCGTAATAATAATTGCAACCATATCTTTGTTATAATTTTTATCCTAATTTAGAGTAATTTCTCGCTATTTGATTGGCTGATATTGTCCTAATAAATTTCAGTACAATTTTTTATTACGTCAATTATCTCCCTTATTTATAACGGCAATTGGAATTATCTCCCTTATTTATTACGTCAATTGGAATTATCTCCCTTATACCATTGACCTGATAAAAATAATAAAAAAATGATTTGTTATATAAAATTGAGAATGGAAATGGGGAATGTGCCAAAAAGACAACAACCCGACCATAGAAAAAAACAACAGCAGAAGTATATTGTCCTAATATTTTAAATTTTTCACAGTTTTCGGTTAAATATCTAAAATAAATTTGGTTGATATTGTCCTTATTTTGAATTTGAATATAATAATATGTAATATAACAAAATCAGGATAAATTCGTTACACAGCGTTTAATTGTCCTAATATGGAATTTATCGGGTCAATAAACAACGTTTCTTTTTTTTATTTTATTGATACGTCAGTCAAATCCAATCGAAATCAATTATTAGGTCTATATATTGAACTAGATCTTCCACACGTTACACAAAAGTCCCACGGACTGTCATTTGTTTGTGAATGAGTTGGTCAAGTTTATACACCAATAAAAAAGTGTTTGATCTTATAATATTATCTTTAAACAGTGACATGAGCATTAATTGTTTCAACAGTTTGATATAACTGGTATTATTGCATAGCAATATAATATTGCCCACAGAAAGTAATTAAAACTTAGCGTGCAATAAATTTTAATATTGCACTAGTGCAATAAATCTTCAAAATTCATGACGTCATCAACGACAAAATCTTAGTTTGAACCAATTTTTACTTTCAAATATCATATTGCTATACAATAAAAGAGTTATTGCATGAATATTGGGGAATATTGTCCCTCGTAGAACATATACTGCACTCGCAAGCTCGTGCAATATAAAATTCTACTCGGGACAATATTCCCTAATATTCATGCAATAACCCTATAATATCTTAATACATAAATCAAATATGATTTGTCTTGCGAATCTTGAGAATGAAGATATATCTTTCAGATATGCTCATGATAACATGGAACATTATTCTGCATTTTATGTTGACTATTTTGAACGACCACTTTACAGTCAAAGAGTTCTTAGAACCGTAAAATTTTCTTAATGTTCTTAATTATTTAAAATTGTTCAACTACAATACCAATAATTCAAAATTTGCCGCATATTTGAAATATTAAAAACAACTTTTGCAGGTAAGGGAAAATATTCGGTCAGCCTATTTTTCATAACAAAGGCAACGTTTTCTTCATGAAGGTGACATTTAAACGATTAAATTTATTTGAATAATAAAATATTTGTCTTAAACCATCAAGATCATTGAAGTTCATACAATTTTTAGAAAACAATGAATAAGCTAATTTTATATATGTTAAATAGGATTTTCTTCTTGTGAATGATAGAAAAGTGATAAGACAATTCTTGATACTATTTGAACTCAAGATCATAATTGGCATTTATTTCACACTACCTGCTTTCCCAATGACAGGACTATCACCATTAATAACTATTAAATAAACAATGAAATGTTACATACAACATGAATGCAAAATAAACCATATTCTTTAACCATTTCAAGTTGAAATGAATTTTATATATTATAACCCTATGAATTCTAAAATCTAATATATTGTCAACATTATCGGTGCTCGTTAATTCCTATCTGTGTTTTTTATCAGCTTTTTGTAGTTTCTGTTTTTACTTTATAGTGGCTTTCCATATAATCATATTGAACCGCTTCTATTATTTGATTTACTATGTCTTTGTCGGTTCCGCTACGATCACATTGTTTAAAAAAAAAGACAACATTGTCTTTAAACAATAATATGAACAGTATACTAATTAAGAGATTAATATAACTGGTATTATTTTAAGGAAGCATTTAGCAATTTAAAATTGAATTCAAATACAAATGATATGACTTGATCTGTGAGCAAAAAGATATATTTTTGGGATATAACAGCAAAACCATTGAAACATGGAACATATGTCTGCATTGTATGTTAAATTCTTGTAATGACAACAATGCAAAATCAAAGGGTTCTAAAAATCCAACTAATTTTGGTCTATATATCGGGGTTTCACTATTCAAAACTATCCAACTAGAAGCAGTAATTCAAAATTTGACGCATATTTCAAAATTAATATGCTTTAAAAATAATTTCGCAGGTAGGGGGCTATTTCGGCTAGCTTATATTTCCTCTTTTAAAGGCACCTTTTTGTTCATACTTATAGTAAGAGTATTTGGTAGGGTTCGTGTTGATCAGGCCTTAGTTTTTTATGTTGTGTTTGTGAACTGTTGTTTGTCTGATGGTCTTTTTCTTATTTTGATTTCGTGTAGGCAAATTAGTATGGCGTTCATTATCACTGAACTAGTATATATTTGTTTAGGGGCCAGTTGAAGGACGCCTCCCGGTGCGGGGATTTCTCGCTACATTGAAGACCTGTTGGTGACCTTCTGCTGTTGTTTTTTTCTAAGGTCGGGTTGTTGTCTCTTTGGCACATTCCCCATTTCCATTCTCAATTTTATTACTTTATAAATTTGAATGTCCCATTTGGCATTAAAACACTCTCTAATTCATATATATTGATATCCAATTGGTTTCTAACAATGTTTTTTAATGTTAAACATACCGACACTATTCAATTCATGTTCCATACTCTCTAATTCTTTCTTGTGCATCACTAGTAATTCGTTTTCCCTTTTCAATTTGTTTCTGAAACTATCTAATTCAGTTACTTGCTTCTTGTGTAAATATTTTAGGGCGTCTTTGTCTTTTTGAATTGAAATAAATTCACTTCCTAAAGTCTTCTCTGAACATTGTAAAACATCTGCTTCTGACCGCAAATTTCTAATCTGAATTTCAATTTGCATTTTTTGTTTAGCACATTCTTCCATCTTCTGACGGCATGATTCAGACTTGCTTGTCAGTTCAGTTGCTCTTTGATCAATTTTCTGTAAATCTTGAGTCTTATCAACAATTTTTTGTTTTATGATTCTAGTTGAACTTGAAATCTTGGATACAAGATTCTGCTTTATTTTCATTTTTAATTTCAATGCTGAGCCTGTAGCCGATACTTCCATCAATTCATTCTCTAAATTAAAAAAAAAAACAAGAAATAAGACTTCATGTTTCTTTGTAACGAAACCCAATTATATTATAAAAATAATTGCACAGCATACAACTGCCAAATTAAATTCAATATTGTGTTAAGAATACTAAATTATGTCCTGTTCTGAACATAACTACAAATGTTTCTATACTCCCTCAGCATAATTAACATTATGTTAAAAACAATTCTATCTTTACAATTCATTGCTTGATCTCAGTTTCCTATAATAATAAACAAATAAACAAACTTATAATACTACAATCTTTACGCTGATATTGGAGTAATATATTTTATTTCTTAAACAGCCAAAAAAAATCTTAAAAAAAAAATCTTAAAAAAAATTAACAACAAAATAATGCATAAATCCTAAGATGTAAAATTCTGTATTCTCCTGCTTACATAACGATAACTTATTATATACCTATTTCTATAGTATAAACAATTACGATTGTTTCATTGTATCAAATTCAAGGTATAAATGTTTTGATTTTGAGTATCATAAAATTCTTTACTTATTATGATTATTATAATTCAAGTAACAAGGCAGAACATCTGTAGATGTTATGATAATAGCTCCCTATTAAAAAAAGCACATGTTACAGGATCTCAATATTATATTATTTATCATATAAAAAACGTACGGTGATCCTATCTTTCCTTTTGATATTGCCCAATCATTGTCTGAAAGCTTTTTCTTAATTTATTTTTCAATTCTATCAATTTGTTTAGTTTCTAATCACAAAGTGGTGTTGTGTCCTGTATAGTCCATACAAAATGTATCATTTTGTCACAACCTATAGCTTGAGAAAATGCGCGGTGACCTATCATTTTTATTAAAGTTTTAAACATATATCAATAGATACTACGTTTTGGCAAACTATGAACAAATTCGATCATTTTATTTTAGACTCCCATACCATCTTAACTTTACTTTTGCCATATAAATGATGTTCTTTCAGTAAATTATTTAAAATTTGTTGACTATGTTGAACGAATCTAACACATCAAACTTGAGATAAATGATGCCACTGATCCAATTAAATCTTTTTTTATATCTTGATTTACATCTAGAAATTGAAAGTGAGGGTCGGTTGTTAACAAAACTTTTCAACAAATGAGAGGATTTCAGCTTCCCAATTATAGCTTCCCATTTCTATGTAGCATCATTTCAGCAGAACCTGTATACGGAGTATTTATATTCTAGTCGATACAAAATTTCGGGGCTTGTATTTTTTATCATGATTTTCCTTGATAAAGGTTTGTTGTGTCCAAAGAAAGCCATTAAACAAAGAGTTTCAAGTAGTGATCATCCCTTCGTGAATTTTACGGACGCCATCTCAAGTTGGTTGACCGTTGGAATATCCATCTCACAGATGATATGGGGACAAAGTCCCCAATTATGGTAGAAAAATCAATAAGAAAAAAAAAATCTGGTAAATTTCCCGAATTTTTCATTCTACTAATGAACTCAAAATCGTAACTTTTTTTTCAGATCTAATTCCCGTTCGCGCAGAAATCTACTTCCTTTTCCGGTCTTGTTTGCATGAAACTTTGAATAAAATATATATTTATCGATTCAGTCTAGTAAAATATAAGATTGGAACTCAATACAAATTCATTTTTAATAATTGTTTGATATGAAAAAAACGTTTCCTGACGAAAGCGTTTCTTTTGTTTACATTGAATATGACGTCATAACTTAAAGAACGTCACAGCTAAATCCCTAACAACAGAACCAAAAATCGGGAACGTTACGGTATTTACGTTTCTTTTATCAACATGTTTGAATTTTAAAAAAAATAATACATACACACTTCGTCCCCATTTACAGGTTATGCCTGCCTCATATTAGCGAATATGTTTCAAATGTCGTAACTTAAGTCCCGTACCCTATTTCTCGAATCTGACCTACCGTATTATACTTATTATGAACCCCAGCAACACGACGGGTGACACATGTGAAACAGGATCTTCTTACACTTGAAAAGCACCTGAAGTCGCCCCGGTTTCTATGTTGTGTTTTGTATATTATTGTTTGTGTGTTGATCTTTTTCTTTTTTAATCATGGCGTTATCAGTTTATTTTCGATATATGAGTTTAAATATCTCTTTAGTATCTTTTGCCTCTCAATTACGAAGAATAACCTTGTATTCCAATTATCTTATTATAAAGACAAGGTCATCATATTAACAACAGACTTTTGAAAGGACGAAAGAGCAGATTGAAAACTTTTTCAAGCGAGGCGAAGCCAAGGTTGTCAACATATTATCTAGGGGTAACAATCTGCTCTGTCACCTTCTCAGCTATGTATTTTCTGATTTATCATACCAAAGGTTCTGTTTAACTGTCAATTAAATTTCTAATTTAAGTAATAAACTATGACGTCTCTTCATAACAACAATTCCAGTATCCAATAAAGTGCACACTTGATCAATCGTCGCCATGACGGGTAATAGGGGATTTACCATGGAATATACTAGTAGTATATTATTTTCCTCGTTTTAACAAATCAAAATTTGGTATGTTGGCATAAAGTATAATAGTGTTATTTGTTTGGTCTAGACTGAATGACTAAATTCATAAAGTGAATATTATCATAACAAATTGTTTGAAACTGTACCTTTTGGTAGTCCATTTATTCGCTCTTCCAATGCAGTTATCTTTTGTATTAGATCTTCTCGATTCACAAATTTTAAAATTGCTTTTAGAAATCCGAAATTGTTCTCCTGTACCAAACATGTCTCATGTAACTTTTGCATGAGGTCAACACAGGTTTTTATCTCTTCAAGTACCTTTTTACCAAATTTCTCTCTCTTTTTATTACGTAAATACGCTTTTATTTCCTGTAGCTCATCTACAAATATATATTAATATATTTTAAAATAAACATTCGAAATAAGATTAAGGAAGTCTATAAGCAATAGCATAATTCAATTTTTATCTGTTAAAAATATCTTATCCTTAAAAAAGAATAAGGAAATCGGAGAAACAACAATATCGGAACGTGAAATATTGGTCCTCAATGATCTTCAACTTTGTACATATAGTATAAACTAGAGGCTCTTAAGAGTCTGTGTCGCTCACCTTGGTATATATGCATATCAAACATAGAAAAACAGATCGTCAGATGGATTCATTACAAAATTGTGTTTTGATGATGGTGATGTGTTTCGAGATCTTACTTTACTGAACATTCTTGCTACTTACAATTTTGTCTATCTATAATGAACTTGGCCCTTTAATTCCAGAGGATTTTTTTTTGTAAAAACTAATGAAAATTGTTAAACATTGACTTTAAAGGGCAATAACTCCTTAAGAGGTCAACTGACCATTTTCGTCATGTTGACTTATTCGTAGATCTTACTTTGCTGATCATTATTGCTATTACAGTTTATCTCTATCTATAATAATATCCAAGGTAATAACCAAAAACAGCAAAATTTCCTTAAAATTACCAATTCAGGGACAGCAACCCAACAGCCGGTTGTCCGATTCATTTAAAAATTGCTGGGCAGATAGATTTTAACTTGATAAACAATTTTACCTCATGTCAGATTTGCTCTAAATGCTTTGGTTTCAGAGTTATAAGCCAAAATCTACATTTTACCCCTATGTTCTATTTTAAGCCATGGCGGCCTTCTTGGTTGCTTGGCCGGGTCACGCCACACATTTTTTAAACTAAATACCCCAATGATGGTTGTGGCCAAGTTTGGTTTAATTTGGCCCAGTAGTTTCAGAGGAAAAGAATTTTGTAAAAGTTAACGCCGACGGACGACGACGACGACGCCGGACGCCGGACGCCGGACGCCGTAAGCCCGACGCAAAGTGATGAGAAAAGCTCACTTGGTCCTTTGGGCCTGGTTAAAAATACAACATTTATTATTAACTCGGGGGTGGGGTGGGGGTCTACTTCAATACTTAAATGATAGGGAGTGACGCTAGGGTGTTGTTACCTCACTCTTTTCATATAATTTATATTTTGAAAATATATATCTTTTCATATATTGCGTAGGTACAAATGTAACCTTTTCCCATACTATTTTGTTTTCATGTGGTGTGTAAATGTAAGAGTGAAATACCAAAGTGCAAAAAGAGAAATTGATTGATAAAAACAGTCGGGAACACCAAGAAAGATGACAGACCAAGAAGTTGTGGGAACTTATTGACCTAATCATATATTTCTGTTAGTTTTCCAGACATATTCACACATTTCAGCGGTACGTCCTATGACCTTGTATATAGGAAGTGCCCCCCTCCCCCGAGATAATTAACGATAACTACAAAATAATTGTAAGATAATACTTACGATCAGTTATATTTCTCCAAATTTCTCTCTCCACACGCATTAATTCTTCGTGAATGTCAAAACCGGTCGGCTCCCCTTAAGGAAATAATATTGTTTGATTAACTGATAGTGCCGAGTGCAGCTATTTTGATACTTACTATTTACAATATATATTTATCATTTATTTTAATTTGAATAAAAAACATTATTGTTTAATCGTGATCATGAAGTTTCAGTTGATCAAAAGATATTGGCAGCATTAAATCGTGTGCAGGTTTTATAATATGATATGATTAAGATGGGGGTAATTATATCTGAATTAAAACGGACTGCTTTTTGTGTCTATGGTGTTAAATTTTTATTATTTCTAAACTCACTAATTTTCTTTGCAGTGTTGCTTAAACTGTTGACGTGCAAGAGATGTCTTTCAACATCTGCAAACTCTTGATCAGATATTGAACCTATAGTACCTACAAGAATATAAAATTACATGTACATTTATTGTTTGTATATATCAATCGTATTCATGGACTAATGCCATTAAATACTATCGTGTTGACTACAGTAGTCTGTTAAACATTTATTAGAGATGCATACAATATAAGTTACATTGTGTGAAAGCGAACGAATACGAAATATATGGGTTCAGTAAATTCCATATATGGTTAGAGCGAAGCTGGAATCCACCTATGGAATTTACTGAGTCCATATATACTGTATTGGGCCACCATCATGCTGTGTAACAAATTTGAATCCACCTATGGAATTTACTGATTCCATATATACCGTATTGGGCCACTAGCACGCTGTGTAACAAATTTGAATCCACCTATGGAATTTACTGATTCTATATATACCGTATTGGGCCACTAGCATGCTGTGTAACAAATTTATCTTACCGACTATCTTCACATATGATATTTAGACTAGTGGCCTATTTAAGTGATTAAGTCTTCAATAATTATAGTCAATTTCTTTGTCTTTTGAAACTTTTCAGATTTTTTTTTGGTGTTAATTAAAGGAAGTAATTCCAAACTAACTCCATATGTTAATAAACCATATATGGTAAATAACTCCATATTTTTTTGACACCCTATGTTAAATATATTTTATTACCACATGGAGTCCTTTGACCTATCATATCCCCATACATCTCTAGGATGATAATATTTGTTTCATCATCATTCGCTTGGAACCATGAACTTTAAGTGGCATTTGTAAGTATACATACACAAGTTTTTATAAAAAGTGGTTTCATAATGAAGAATGCCTGAAAAAAACCATTGTCGGGCTCTTAAAAATACAATTTAAATATAAAAACACTCAAGCCATTCAAAATAATGCCATTTTAATAGATGAATCAAATGCTTTAATCTGGTATCTTTAGTGGAAAAAGGTCACTCTTGGTGTCAATATGAATACATTATCACCTCGAAATGTATATACCTTACGCAAACTGGATGGGAAAATATGCATCAGCACGAGTTTTACCAACAAACAATTTTTAAGGGTTTTGTAGGAACTACATGTTATAGATCAACGATATTTTACAAAAAGTTGCATTACTATTAGTACCTATTAGATTGACAACTATAATGAAGTCCTGTTCCTAGTTCGAGGTCCAGTAACTTTGAATAGATAAACCATTTTCAATGTTAAGTTTCTGATTAAGTTAGTTTTATAACTACTTGTTTTTGATCAATTGTATTTTGTAGAAAGTTGCCTTACTATAAGTACATATCAGTTTGACAACTACTTTAAAACATGTCTCCTTGATTATAGTCTAGTGAATTAATTACTTAGCAGTTTTCATTGTTCAATTTTTCTGCTCAAGTCAGTTTCAAAAGAATAGTTTATTTGTGTTTTTAGTTTGTATCATTTTTGGAATTGCTTTCTTATGCATACTTAAATAAATTTTGTTTTGTTTATAAATATTGAGTCAGTCATGAAATGCACAAGTTTGAAAATAAGTAGGTTTCTTCTCACCACTTGGAAACTTGAGCTTGAGTTCATCTACGAGGTCTTTGTGTTGAGACTTTATAAGGGCTCTATACAAATGTGAAACTGGGTTTTGTCCTAAAAATGTAACGGTAGCAAGCCAATACTCCAAATAATAACAAAAATGATCATCTTTCTTTTCTGGTGGCAATTTAAGCAACAATTTTGATCTGAACCCGAGGTCAGCAAGAAATGTAGTCCATTTCAAGCCATGCGTTGTAATTAACTCAAGGAAAAACCTATGGATTTTTTCATCAATATCTGAAAGAAAAAATGGCAAATGACACATTTCGCGCAACTTACACATAGGTAGGTCATCATTTTATAAGTAGCGGAAAGAAGAAACGACTTGAATAGAGTCGATACTGATAAATTCGTCTTTTAATCTTTTGTTTTTCTTAAATATTCTTTGCTGTTAGAAATAACGTGAACATTCTGTTTTTCATATTTCTCTGTTCATTTCAAAATACTGCTTTTAAGCCTGGATGGCAGAAATAATTTGTTGGCAAAGTAAGACAAACTTGATTGTATATATTCAAAGTTGACCTGATTAGATAACCCGAGTAATGCAAACTTTTCTGTAATCGATCTCTCATAACACACTTAATACTCTTTATGAATTCTGTGATAAAAGTATCCAATCGCAGAGCAGCTCTATTTAATGGAACCAAGACGTTTATATAGTCAAATTCGACTTGTCAACTAGATGTGCACTTATTACTGACAATATTCCATGACCCAGTCTATGTTTTATTATGTTACAAAATAAACAAATTATTGTTTTTTAACAAAAATGAATACTTTTCTAACATATACATAAAACCGAATAAAACTTATATATAAATTTCTTTTGCATAACCTTCAGAACTTTGATTCCTAATTGTACTTTGACTTTGTCCTTTATTTTGTCTTCTATGTGTTTTTTTTTGTTTTTTTTTGTAAACGGAAAGCGCTTCGTACATCTATTGGCAAATACAAGATTTTTAGGTGTGAATTAATTGGGATGTTATCGTCCAAATCAACAGGGCCGGTGAATAATCAAATATAAGTCAAAATATCTTCGATATAATAAAACAGTTACAACACCTATTATAGTTCAAAAGTACTAGGATTATAATTTAGTACGCCAGACGCGCGTTTCGTCTACATATGACTCATCAGTGACGCTTAAATCAAAATATTGATAAAGCCAAACATGTACAAAGTTGAAAAGCATTGAGGATCCAAAATTCCAAAAAGTTGTGCCAAATACGGCTAAGGTAATCTATGCCTGGAATAAAAAAATCCTTAGTTTTTCGAAAAATTCAAAGTTTTGTTAACAGGAAATTTACAAAAATGACCACATTATTGTTATTCATGTCAACACCGAAATGTTGACTACTGGGCTGGTGATACCCACGGGGACGAAACGTCCACCAGCAGTGGCATCGACCCAGTGGTTTAAATAGTTATCAAAAGTACCAGGTTTATAATTTAGTACGCCAGACGCGCGTTTCGTCTACATAAGACTCATCAGTGACGCTCAAATCGAAATATTGATAAAGCCAAACATATAAGTCGGTTGACATCCATAATGATATGTATTAGTTCATCGTTGATCATGTTATCAATGTTCGAAACAATCACAATAACAAATCGATATATTATTTACTGAATCTACGTTCTGTATTTGACAAATCAATAGAAAAGAGCGTAATAAAATACATTCTATGTTAAAGCACAATAAGGGGACCAAAAGGCATGACAATAACATGTAATAATAACAATATGATGGCGACATTAAAATTTACATAAAAAATAGAAATAAACAAAACATTAAACACAACAAATGACCTCAAGTGCCCCCTGTCCTCCGTTCCATAGACTGTTTAATAAAGGAGTCTAAAGATTTCACTTGCTGACTAGAGGTTGGATTTAGTATATATTGCATTTTATTGTGAAACATCTTTGTATTGAGTTTTTAAATCATTAAAAAAGACATGTCTTAAATCATTATTTATTTTACATATTAAAAAGAAATGGGATTCATCGTCTAAAACTTTGCACGTATTATAAAGTCTTCGAGGGCGTGGGACATTTTTATATCTTCCAGTTTCAATAGCGAGGGAATGATCACTTATTCTAATAAAATACAAATATTGTTATAGTTCACCTATTCATCAATATTTTTACTTACTAGTCTCTGAATAATCCATTGGTTCAACAGGTTCCTCGGTATGCATCAATATCTCTAAAAAATATATTTATCAGCAGCATTATTTTATTCAAAATCAACATTACATTCAAATATGTTCTGGCCTGTCTTTTCGATGCTTTTGTTTCGCCTTTTATGAATTGAAGGCTCAAGTGACGTTCTCTGATATACAGTGTTTACAATAATCCTTAATGAATTTTTATTTTGAGTATTTAGCAATTTGTTAAAGAATGGACAAATGCAATATATAATTTATAATTATGTTACTATAAATTCAATGACTAAATTGCAAATAACATACTGGGACACGTATTTCTGGATTTGGATTACCAGCACCTGTTTAAAACTACAACGTAACATTGGCTCAACGTTGAAAATTGGTCATGTTGGTTTTCCCGTTTGAATGGTTTACACTAGTAATTTTGGGGCCCTTTATAGCTTGTTGTTCGGTGTGAGCCAAGGCTCAGTGTTGAAGGCCGTACATTGACCTATAATGGTTTACTTTTATAAATTGTTATTTGGATGGAGAGTTGTCTCATTGGCACTCACACCACATCTTCCTGTATTTATGTTGGTATGATATAGTTCCTCAATTTTGTAATACAAACCAAAATAAATATTTATGTAATATTTATGTATGATATAGTGTCTGGAAAGAAGATAGATATTTTTTTTCCTTTGAGTTTAATACTACTTATATCCAATGTGTGCCGACAAGACGAAAATTTTCCACGATTGTTTATTAAAGTTCGAAACATATCGATGTGTTATTTTACAATGCAATTTTTTTTAATATGATTTGCTGCTTGAATTTAAGTCTGCCTCTGGAAAGACATGAACCTGTATCTGAGTGGTAGACATAAGTGCCCGTCTATCCGGCCACTAAATTTTTCGTTTCATTTTTTTAATTGCATGTTGTCATACATATTTGTTTTTTGTTGGTTTTTTTTAGCTGACGAATCAGTATGAATTTGCATAATGTTGAAGGTTGTACGTTATTTTGTACTATGGTAGATTTATGTCTCATTGGCAATCATACCACATCTCCTTATGTTTATATATATTTGATCCATTTTTCAGACCTATTAATTTTTATCAATTACCTGAAAGTACACATCAGAGCACACCTAATTTACTGAATAAAGGTACTCGTTATATGGCGAGGCATGGATATTAAACGGTAAGGTTTAATCATATTTTGATATGAGCGTCATTGATGAGTCTTATGTATACCAAACGCGCGTCTGGCGTACTATATTATAATCCTGGTACTTTTGATAACTATTAACCAAACCGTAATATTCAACTGTATACAAATATCGATAGCAAATTACAATCAACATTTTATTAGTTTTTTTTTGGAATAGCAATTGTGTATTTGTTATCGTGTTCAAATTGAATTCAAACACAAAACAAAGCACTAAAACAAGAATGTGTCCATAGTACACGGATACCCGACTCACACTATCATTTTCTATGTTCAGTGGACCTTAATTTGGGGGTCAAAAGTCTAATATGGCATTAAAATTAGATAAATCTAGCATAGGGAATATGTGTACTAAGTGTCAAATTGATTGGACTTCAACTTCATCAAAATCAACCTCAACTTAAAACTTTAACCAAAACTAACTGTTATCCCAAACTTGCACTATCATTTTCTATGTTCTGTGGACCATGAAATTGGGGTCAAAAATTTAGACAATACACATAAGAAAGACTGAAAGAAAAAAAAACAAAAATGAAAATAGGACAATAACACAATGGTGGGATGTATACATACCCAGCCACGCCAAAATGATATTACCAACAATAATGTGTCCCTAGTACATTGATGCCCTTTCCGCACTATCATTTTCTATGTTCGGTGGACAGTAAATAAAGGCAACAGAAGTATACCGCTGTTCAAAACTCATAAATCCATGGACAAAAAACAAAACCGGGGTAAAAAAACTAAAACTGAGGGAAAAAAATTAACGGTACTAATTTTCTTGCACCAAATGCGCATTTCGACAATACATGTCTCTTCAGTGATGCTCGTGGCCAAAATATTTGAAATCCAAAGCTTATATAAAAGATGAAGAGCTATAATCCAAAAGGTCCAAAAAGTATAGCCAAATCCGTGAGGGAAACGCATTAAATATAGGAGGAGAACAACGACACAACATTTAAAATGTAACACACACAGAAACGGACTAAACGGGGTAAAACTTTAATTGGCATTAAAATTAGCAAAATAATATCATATTTAATCTAAGTTTCAAGTTGATTGGACTTCAATTTCATCAAAAATTACCTCTACAAAAACTTTAACATGAAGCGGGACAGACGAACGAACGGACGAACAGACAAACGGACCCACAGACCAGAAAACATAATCCCCCTCTTTTATCGTAGGTGGGACATAAAAGTGTATGTACTTTACCATAGAATAAACCACTAACTGTTAATCAGTGTTTGTTGTCAATATTTATGTTGTGTTGAGAGCAAGCGATAAGATTGATTGATTGGAGTTTCACGCCACTTTCATAACAATTGTGCTTTTTGTGGCCATCAGTTTTTATTGGTGGAGGAAGCCGGAGTATCCAGAGAGAATCACCGCCCTTCTGTAGAAAACTGAAGATTAAGATAGGAGTCGATTGCACCTGCCCCTATGCGATAAGAAACAAGGTATGAAAAGTAGGGTGTTAAAGAAGTTAAAAAAAAGTTTAAAAAAAGTATAGCTACAGTGGAATAAAACATGTATTTGCCTTGGCTTAGGGAAATATACCTAGCATGCGTTCCGAAAGTATGAATTTTCTTGGATGAATTAATCTTTATAGCTTTCACAGACAAGGGAATAAATGTATAATAACTAACGTAGAAGTTATGAAATGATGATTTTCCCCTTTTTTTAACTAAAAAAATTACCATGTAGGAGAACTGAACATTAACAGATTAAAAATATATGTGGTGTGCATTAATTTTCGTCCAAATCTATAGGGCCAGTGAATAACACTATTAATTGTCGACGGTGATGTCAAATACTGTAACAGCTCATCTACTTTAATCACTTTTACTTACCATCAACTGGTAAATCCATAGGTTCGTGATATCTCAACAAGTCTAAAATTTACATATAAAAAATATTATTTTTTACTGTGTGCTCAAATACTGTAAACCAACTTATTTTCGCGGATACTTTGTCTCGCGTTTAGTTCTTCCTAACCAGTTTTGCAGCGATTTTGTTTCCCAAATTTACTCGATGTAGATAAATAAGGGAAAAAAATCAAGTTTTACATACTTGCTATCATTTATATTCGCGTATTTCTTCTACTCGCGAAAATTGCAAAATAGATAATTCGCGAAAATTAGTTGGTTTACAGTAACCAATATTGTTGGCCTTCTAATCTGTACCTTTTCCTCTTTTATAAAATGAAAATCACACCTGATAATTGTGATGCATCCTATGGGGTACTTCTGTTAATATGACGAACATTTTATCAATCTCATTGCCTTTATATAATTGAGAAAAGATTTGTTGGAATACATTTCTAAGTGATTTACTTGTTTCGTCTTTCGTGCGTGCTTTTTAATTACTCGATATCCTCTCCGCCATATCTACTGAGAAATACGGGGACAGCCTACATTTCATAACAATGATGTATGAGACAAGTATACATACATGCGAAGGAAATGTGGTTATTGTCATTTATTTGATATAGTAGAAAACACTGTTGTCCTAAATAATCACGCCAAATTAAAATACAAATAAAAATCGAAGTTTTGTTTTGGTTGTTTACTTTCTGTCATATTCTAGTAGCTTTAAATACTTGCAACGTATTTGTTTGACAATTTTCGAATTTTTATCATTGGCGTTGTCAATTTATTTTCGATTTATAAGTTTGAATGTGCCTTTACTCCACTTTTAATGTTTCGTATGAATGCGTATCGGATGGAAGATTTTCCATATCAAGCACTTACAAATAAATGGTTTGCTAAGATGATTGTTCATAAAAAAAATGGTTGTCGGAAACACTAAATGTCATTTCCATCATTGTATAGAATGTTTGTTAAAATTTAATTTTAAATATAACGCGTTGTCCATGTCGATTTATTATGATTGTTAAAATGTAAACGTCATTTCAAATCAAATATTCAAATGTTACACCGTTTATTGGTATGATCAGATATATCATCGTATTGTCGTTATTATTGTACATACCTGTCCTTTCATTCACTATCTCAGAAGAAGTAGTTCCTACAAGATCAACAGCGGGTTTTTTTAAATAACTTTTGTAATACATTATATTGTGTTAATATAAGACCCCGTTTACACTGACAAAAAGATCGATCTTTACTAAGATCGATCGTTTTAAGATCGATCTTTGGTACAGTCCAAACGGGTTAGAAAAAGTCTACCTCTAGAGGTGGTTTTAAAAAGATCGATCTTATTTGCATCGATCTTTTTTTGGGTGTAAATGCTTAGATCGATTGCGATCGATCTTTTCTTAGGTGAATGTTATAGTTAGATATGAAAATAAATGTCAAATCGGTTCTTTTTGTGTTGTAGTTTAAATGCACTGGATTAAATAAGATCGATCTCGATCGATCTTGCTTGTGCGATCTAAACGCGAACGATCTTTTTAAGATCGATTCAAATAAATGTCTATTCAATTTTGCTGTCAGTGTAAACGGGGTCTTTGTTGCATAAACATGGTCGTATCAGTTGTAAATATGAAATAAATAATGTTTACAAACAGCAAACAAAATACTTAAAAACAAAGAATGTGTCCATCGTGAACGGATGCCCCACACTCGCACTATCATTTCCAACCGTGAAATTGAAGGGCTGATATGGCATTAAAATAAGAAAGCTCATCTCATGGGAAGATGTGTTTACTAAGTTTCAAATTTATCAACGATTACCTTGACACACGATAATCGTTACATGTCAGCGAACATGGCTTGTAAGATATTAAATAGGATGAAGAATTCGCTGTGTTACCATAAAAGACAAATTCATTGATTAACAATAATAAAGAAAAACAAAAAGAATATTTGAAATATTAACTGTACTCAGCCCAGTAGTCAGCACTTTTTGTGAATTATCATTGATATTGTTATATTTATAAATTAACTGTGAATTTTTTTAAATACAAAGGCTTTTCTACCACAGGCATAGTTTACCTTAGCTGTATTTGGTAACACTTTTAGGAATTTCGGATCTCAATGCTCTTCAACTTCGTACTTTATTTGGCTTTTTTTCTAACTTTTTTGGAATTGAGCGTCACTGAGGAGTCTTTTGTAGACGGGACGCGCGTCTGGCGTATATATATAATTTAGTCCTGGTATCTATGATAAGTTTATTTCTATCCATAAAATTATTGAAACGTACCCGACACAATACATTTTGGAGTCGTCTCATTTATATCTTCTACGTAAGAGTCAAGTGCATTTTCAAAAGATAAATGTAAAACTTGATTAAAAAATAAAAATAGGACGTTATATAAATGTCATCCGTCCGAAGAGCTTTTCTGGATATACCTTCATCCGGAACGTACAAAGCCACATATACATATGAAAGCCTAGGATTGATAAAAAAAATGAAACAATTGATGATTTAAACTACAAAAAATAACCTAATAGAATAGCTAAATCTATCTATTTCGCATATACACTAAATTTTCAGCATCCGATCTTAGTACTTGATCATTGTTTATTCAACTGCGCCCCTGCTAAATTACGGATTTCGTGTTTTTTATTCTTAAGTGTTAAACGTTGTGGTTAGTGTACTGTTTTTGGTATTTTTTCATCGTCTTTCCTTTTTGTCCTAGTGCTTATAAGCCGGATGTATAAATTTATGATATTCATTGTTAACACTAATGATATTAATAGTAAAGTTATAACCAATATTATGATTATTCATATTTTTGTTTATCGATTCACATATTACTTTTTTTTATAATAGTATGCCATGTGTAAATAAAATGGATTGAATAATTTCTTTGTTTTATTTCAGTTCATTACCAATAGATATTTTTCAATACTATAGCGCTGTATGTTATATTTCCATTAGTTTGAAGAGCTATAGAATTCGACATTTCTTTATGTAACTGGTTCAAAGAAAACGTCATAAAAGAACATTATACCGTTGCCGCTGCTGTCATACTACTCTTAAGTCCCTATTCATATGAATCTAGCGCCCACTTGAATGGTGTGTGTTCGCCTCTCAAAGTTTAACAATAAGTTATTGTCAAATATTAATGGATACCAAAGATACAAAATCGCTAATCTTTTGTTTATATTGAAAAACACGTTGCATGTATAATATAATATTATAGGCGTCTAGTCTATCCGATTCATTCATTTTGTATCGTGTGATAAACCAGAGTTATCAATTTATTTCGATGTTAAGACGTGGGACTCTGTCTGATATTATTAGATAAGAAGACTAGGGTTACACATGTGGTGTATGAAGCCCCACGACTCGTGTTGCTTATTCTTTAGTTTTCTATGTTGTGTCATGTTTGTCTGTTTGTCTTTTTCATTTTTAGCCAGGGCTTTGTCAGTTTATTTTCGATTTATGAATTTGACTGTCCCTTCGGTATCTTTCGTTCTTCTTTTGTACATGTTATTCGAAATTCAGAACGTAATTTACAAAAAAGAACCTTGTCAATGATATTTTGTGGGAAAACAAAGTGATCGGACAAATTTAGTTATCTACTCACATGTTATTCTGATGTTATGTAGGGAATGATGTTCTTATGGTCATTTTTAAAACATTAAAATTTTGAAACTATACAGAAAGTAAGATTTCCATCCCCCAAGACAAATTTAACTTTAGATGGGTTTACCTTTTTTTATATCCTTTTTCGTATAAAGCTCTAAAAACGTTTTTGGTCCTTACAAATATACATCCATCCTTGGCTTACAAATATTCGGCTTTCAGCGTTCTTGGTGATGGTAAATCCAGAAAAGACGCATGGAATTTATAACATATTGTTTTCATTCTTTTACACAACATTACGTATCAAACTCTTTAAAAGCACAAGCTTTCTTCTTTTATATATTGGACAACCCAGGGGCAGATCCAGCCATTTTAAAAGGGGGTGGTTCCCAACCCAGGATAAAAGGGGGGTTCCAACTATATGTCCCCATTCAAATGCATTGATCGGCCAAAAAATAGGGGGGTTCCAACCCCCGGACCCCCCCCCCCTCTAGATCCGCCACTGCAACCTACCTTTTGACAAAGCGTTGAGTATGCTGCTTTGTTATGTTGCTACAGCATCCATTGATACATCAACTTTAAATGTAAAGTATTAATTGATATTGGCATGCATAATTTTAATTAATGAATGTGGTCGTTTTACCTTTTGTTTCTATTATAACGTTAATCTAGTAAAATCTTAGTCAATTACAAAAATACAAAGGCTAAAGAGGTTGAAAAGAAATGTAGTGACTGTCAATGAGACAATTATCCACCACAGTTTAAATGACTTGAATGCCCTATTAATGTATTTGATTTGCAAATTGAATACAACAAAAAAGGAAAATCACAAAAATACCGAACTCCGAAGAAATTAGATATTGAAAGTCCCTTATCAACATGATCAAATTGCAAAATCCAAATCTCGAACACATCAAACGAATGGATAACTGACTCTGTTCGGTGTTGACATGAATATCAATTATATGGTCATTTTTATAAATTTTCTGTTTACAAAACTTTGAATTTTTCGAAAAACTAAGGATTTTCTTACCCCAGGAGTAGATTACTTTAGCCGTATTTGGCACAACTTTTTAGAATATTGGGTCCTCAATGCTCTTCAACTTTGTATTTGTTTGGCTTTTTAACTATTTTGATCTGAGCGTCACTGATGAGTCTTATGTAGACGAAACGCGCGTCTGGCGTATAAAATTATAATCCTGGTACTTTTGATAACTATCTGTACAGGCATTTTCTTATGTCAAAATGGTGGATTGAACAATACATATTATTTGGTACGCCTTATAAAAAAATTACGAGAATACACATTATATGTACCTATATGGTAAATATGGCCATGATGTCCATCATCATATGATAGTTATAGAATAACAATTACACATTATGAATGATTGATAATTAAAATGAACAAATTAGAATTTAACACAATACACACGGACAATACGACGCCAACGACAAAAAGGTAGATCTCAAATTTTCATGATGATTATCCTGATAAGAAAAAAAATTACAAACAGATTTTATATATTGAAGACTAACAATTGTTTAATTTTGTTAAATGATATTAAGTTTGCGATGACAGATAACCCCGCCTATATTCTAAAATATAATAATTATATTCATTATTTCCGTATATTGAAATGAAGTACTGAAACATGTTACTTTTCCCCAAAAAAGGAAGTTTTTTAATTCTTCAGTTTCATTATGTATATCTGTTATATTCATTTGATAAAATTTACTGTTTGCAATAGCATTAATTGTTCTAAATAATAAGGATGTTCTTATCCCAAGCATAAAAACTTAGCCGTATTTGAAGCAACCTTTTTCAACTTTTGATCTTCAGTGCTGTACAACTTTGTACTTTTTTTCGCTTTCGATCTTTTATATCTTGGCGTCCTTGGTGAGTCTTGTGTGGACGAGGCGCGTTTTTGGCGTATTAAATTTTAACCTGATGCTTTTTGTTATTCATTAATCATGTGTTTCTTTGTCTAATACGTTCTCCTATTTATTTGTATTGTAGTCCTGTAATATTATGTTGTCATTTCAATGTTATATTTAACATTGCCATTAAAGTGCGAGGTTTGGCATGCCACAAAACCAGGTTCAACCCACCATTTTTTCCTTTAAAAATGTCCTGCACCAAGTCAGGAATATGACCATTGTTATATTATAGTTCGTTTCTGTGTGTGTTACAATTTAACGTTGCGTCGTTTGTTTTCTCTTATTTTTTAGTGTAAATTGACATTGCGATAAGACGTGTCACGGTACTTGTCTATCCCTAATTCATGTATTTGATTTTGATGTTATATTTGTTATTCTCGTGGGATTTTGTCTGATGCTTGGTCCGTTTCTGTGTGTGTTACATTGTAGTTTTGTGTCGTTGTTCTCCTCTTATATTTATGCGTTTCCCTCAGTTTTAGTTTGTTACCCCGATTTTGTTTTTTGTCCATGGATTTATGAGTTTGAACAGCGGTATACTACTGTTGCCTTTATTTAAAGCTTTTCGATACATATTACACACAAGTTAGAGTGGAAGTTTCTTATATAAAAAAGAATTAAAAAAAAAACGATTTTAAAATTAGAAAGTCTATAAAAATTAATCAAATCAAATGACAAACACGAACGGAATAAAAGAAAAACAGAAGCGATAGTCCTGACTTCGGACCGGCATTTCCCCAGGAAAATATCGGATAAATAAACCTGGTTTAATAACTGACAAAACCTCCAACTTGTATGGCAGTTGTTTATAGCTCGCACATATTGAAAAATTGGCTGAACAACCCAACTATACAAATAGGTTATCACTGAACTAGTATATATTTGTTAAGGGGCCAGCTGAAGGACGCTTCTGGGTGCGGGAATTTCTCGCTGTATTGAAGACCTGTTGGTGACCTTCTGCTGTTGTCTGCTCTATGGTCGGGTTGTTGCCTCTATGACATATTCCCCATTTCCATTCTCAATTTTAATGGGACAATTATTGGATCCAGCAGCAAAAAACTATATGAACATACATTTCTAACTCTTTGAAATCATATTTTCCGACTAGTTTTTCTACTTTTTACATTTTTTTATTCCAGATTTTTTCATTATTCATTATCAACAAACTTACCGGAAAGAGGTAATATCTGTCTGTGAACTTGGGCCAGGAATCTCTCACATTGATTTTATAGAAGCATTCATATACTTTTCGTGTATTAGTTTGGTTCTTATCATATAATTGTGCAACAAATATATGAAATTTTCATCAACAAATGGGAATATCAGTTAATATAAACTTACGATATTATGCGTATAATCCTAGTAATTTTCAGTTATGTATATCATGTATATTGTAAAAGGAAATAAAATTTTGGGATTCCACATTATTTAAATAAATATGTGATTTAATCAAGTCATGTCAAGTTGAGAATTTAAATGAATTGATGAAATCTTATATTAAGTAGACGAGATACAGGAAGATATATAATCGACACAGATAAATTTAAATTTAAATGAAGGGACTGTGTCAAAACACAAGACTGATTATCTGTGTATCAATTGATAAGTGTATCTTAACTGTACATATATATAGTAATTATGAAGTCTCTTTTGAAACATTATTATTCCATATGAAACGAAAATTGCGTAACATGTAATTCGTTATGAAAAAATATTATAGAGTATATAATATTTCATCTATTTTGACATTGTAACGGGACAAGTGGCTTACATAAAGGAAATGGATAATAAGGAAAGGTAAAAAGGATAGCCAATAACAAGGAGACAGCATGCTTATAATTCTTTCATCCTATATTGTGATATTGCTTCTGAATAAAATGAGATGTGGGATATTGTTCGACTTAAACCTAAATTGATTTACTTTCTTTGTTACCAAAAACGTGCATCTCTTGTACAAAAGATTATACAACGACCATTTTTGAATTGATATTTTAATGATAAGAAATCAATGACTTTATAACCGTCGTGTAAATCTGTAAAAGCATTGATAAGATCTGGTTATAATCCTATTCTAAACTTTCAATGGTATTTGTATACGCCATGTTAAAATAGAAACATTGTTGAGTCCATTTTAAAATCTTTGCGGAAACGCTTGTACACTATTAGTGTCGCGCAAAGAAATCATGACAAATGACTGTTTTGATCTGAGCGTCACTAATGAGTCTTATGTAAACGAAACGCGCGTCTGACGTATTAAATTATAATCCTTGTACCTTTGATAACTATTTACACAACTGGGTCGATGCCACTGCTGGAGGGCATTTCGTCTCGAGGTTATCACCAGCCCAGTAGTCAGCACTTCGGTGTTGACATGAATATCAATTAGATGAGCATTTTTATAAATTTCCTGTTTACAAAACTTTGAAATTTTTGAAAAACTAAGGATTTTCTTATCCCAGGAGTAGATTACCTTAGCCGTACTTGGCACAACCTTTTGGAATTTTCGGTCCTCAATGCTTTTCAACTTTATACATGTTTGGATTTTTAACTGTTTTGATCTGAGGGTCACTGATGAGTCTTATGTAGACGAAACGCGCGTCTGGCGTATTAAATTATAATCCTGGTACCTTTGATAATAGACGTCCGAGAAATATATTTTTTCGGGCAAGTAAAAATATTGTAGAATAATTGAAAAGATATGCTCGTCTACATGGTTTCCTCCTTACAATCATGACTCTGAAATTTAAATTGTGTTATCTTCTTTTGAATAAAAAAGGCTGTTTTGACACATATGTATCAGCATGCCAGGCAGATGGAACTAGATATGTCCACTTAACAACATTTAAAAATGTCTGGTCGTCTTGCTGTCCTCATATAAGATTTGTATCTATACATTCTGATGTGTGTCGTAGTTATTTATGAGTTTGTTATACTCTGGCATAAACCGATGAAGGAAAAAATTGAAAGTTCCCAAATTACATATCACATTCAATGTAATGACAATGAATGTAATGACAATGAATAGTTGTCAAAATCGCATGAAGAAATGATAATTATAATCAATGACATATTTTACAGAATGTTCACTTAATAATTGAATTTGCTAAAATTATTACTTTGCCATATCATATACCGATCAAGCTGGACAATAATTATAGTATTTTTAATCCAGTAGAAAGGTTCAGGTTTTCGGTGTACAGGTGTATTACTTTGTATGGAAGGAAAACGTAAAACAATGAGACTATTTGGTTGATGGATATGTGGTAATTGTGAAAGATTGTGCTGATACATATGCAGGGCCCGAAAGGAAAAAATTCTGTTTGAATATGCTATTTAGCGTTATGGTCTGATACATGGTACGATACTTTCACTTTTAGTTGGATTAACTACTGGTTTCATTAACAAATTCTTACCAAATTGAAAATAAGGAGTTGTGATACCGAAGTTAAAATGAAGTGAATGTAAGCAATTTAAGGTCTTCAATAATGAGAAAATAACCATATCATATCGTCGGCTATAAAAGGCCGGAATATGAAAAATACGAAACAATTAAAATTGAGAAAACGGTAAACAGTATTAAACACCCCATTATTAAAAAAATTCCAGTTTTTTTTAGCATGCAATGAAATGCTTATATCTATAACAACTTCCAACACAGATTCCCGGGATAATGAGTTTGTTTTAGCTTTATTTGATTTCGATTTGTATGGTGAATTCGATTTTAACTGGTCGTGTGAAATAAACAACTCGCAAATTGGACTGATTAATCAGAACATGAGAAAGATCGGATTACAGTTAAAATTAATTTAGTTGATTATATTTAACAAATAAACATACGAACAAACAAGTGTGAAATCATTATTCATGCTCCTATTTGAAATTTTAGTAACACGAACACCATGAAAAACCGATAGTGTCCTGGAAAGATCAGGAATTCCTTCTATTTAATGCATTTTTTTTAAGACAAAACTAAAAAAGCAATGAAGAAATGAAAATAAAAAAAAAACGCTTCCAAAATAAAAATTCATGTTTTTTGTTCTATAAATGAAAGAGAAAACAAAAATCGGTTTATGACTGACTATCTTGCTTTGTGTATGTTAACTGTACAATATCAGCCTCATGATATAGTTCCCTGGTCGTACAACATGTTTGTTAGATGCTGGATTTGGTCAAGACAAAAAGTTACTGACGAACAAATTGACATTCTGTATCTTATTTAGCAGATGTCTTCTAAAAACCATCATTAAGACGTCTTTCAGTATAAACCAGCTAGAGAACAATGAAACTACCCAGTAATGGATTTGAAACGATTCTGATCTGTTTGTTTACATCTATACAAGGTATCGGAAAGTACCACCATTTCATCTTCCGTCATGATAAACCGGGAATATTTGTTGTAAAAGAAAATGCAATGAGTTAAAAAAAAAAAAAGATATTCTTCGCCATCCTTTTCAATTGTTCGATCCATTGGTTCGTCGTAAAGTCATTAATTCCTGCAGCCGAACTTTCACGTGCACGGCAGGAATATCTATATGAAAAATTCCGTCCATTCCTTTGGAAGGAATATGGCTGTATTTTATCAAGCACCAGGAGAAGAGTAAACTTGTAAATGCAGTAAACTTAAATTGACGTCAAAGTATTCGATTTCAACTTTAAAATGATTTTTAACATTAGAACAAATTTTATGTGGAGTGAAATTGAAAATTTCTCAACTAATTTTTCACCGATCGTTGTCAATTTTTTTACATTAACATGAAATATGTTTCATCTGATAATGAAAAAATCTGGGTATACAAAATGTTTGCTATAAGGGCCGTCTTTGCTTGTCGGGCGTCATATACATTGTATTAGCATTCGTGTATATTGGAACTATTTACCTTAGGTTGGTTTAGTAAAAGAACAAACATCACTCAATCCATTGCTTTAGTAATTATGGGCTTGTGGTGAACAATTTCATCATCTCGTAAACTAATATATGACCAACTCTCTATAGGTACGGACGAATTAAATCCGATAAATACAACAAAGAAAAATGTATTGTTACATATTCCAAAATGACAGACAATCAGATAATATCTAAAATCAGGTTGAAGGTAGGTACACCTGGCCTCTGATTTTCAAAAAATCACATTATATAATAGTAGGTGAACTCCGAGCCTTGTTTAATATAGAAAAAACTAATTTTGCTTCAATGAACTGGATTGTATTGAGTAATTTTAAGAACTATTTAGTACAATGTAGGTTAGTACAATTTATTTAATACAAGATAAGTCGAAGATCGAGGTCAGCTAAAGAGTTAGACGATGTATTGTCTTATAGAATTTTGATACCAATTTGAAATGATTTTGAAATGTGTTCTCATATATACTTGCATATCAGATATTCGAAATAGTATGATATTTTTATTTATATGAAACAATACTTTGATGCGACTAGCATACAAGTGCGAGATTTAGAAACCAGGAGTGGTGTTCTCAAAGGTATCCTAAGAGTTGTCCTAAGTCACATCCTAAGACCAGTTTTAGGATGAACGTAGGATCAATTTAGGACATTTTAAGGTGTGTCTCGACGCTATCACAGACGCATCTTATGTCAGAACGTCATACACATCCTTAGTGAAAATTATAATTGGTAAAGTAATTTTTTTGACAAAACATTTATTAATGACGAAACCAATTAAAAAAATGTTTATGCCTTTTTTCAATTATATGTTATTAATTAAATGCATGATTTCATATTTAGTTATAAAATTATATCAATCGGGATTGAAAATTAAAACTTGAATTGAATTTGTAGTGTCATCCTATCGTGAAACACGAAGTTCAAAGTTTAAAATCATGCCCAATTTCTTTATATACGAGTTAATAACCGATGGTGCGTTTTATTGCACGTTCAACTTCACGTTAGATAATGAGCAAAAAGCGAAATTCAAACTTTATTAAGATAGGATGAAGATATGATGATCTCAAGACACCTAATTACGTTTCCTAAAGTTAAGATGAAAAATGCGATATATCCAAAATTAAGAGAGCTTCGAGAACACGACTTAGAACAAAGACTTGTCGTAAGATGGTCTTAGGGCAGGTCCTAATCCTGAGATAGCTTCGAGAACACCATGCACTCCAGGTTGAATCCACCTTTTTCTACATAAGAAAATGCCTGTACCAAGTCAGAAATATGACAGTTGTTATCCATTCGCTCTTTGATTAGAGACTTTTTGCTTTGAATTTTCCTCGGAGTTCAGTATTTTTGAGATTTTAACTTTTATTAGAAGTGTTCGTTAAATTTAGACTGACTTTTCAATTAAACTCAGTTGTACCAAAACGGAAATTCCAGATAAAAAAAAATTATGATATATATGTTTTAAAAAAATGATATCTGTTTCGTTAACAGACTCATGATAAAGAGAAGGCTGATAGCATCTTCAGATTAAATATTAAGAATGAAAAAATATAAGTAGTATACTTTTGCATATTCAACAAGTTTTTTTGTAAAATTGATCATTGACGAATACTTAAATCCATTACGTACTGGCTAACTAAGTATACAACCAGACCCAGAAAAAATAATTTTGGTTTTGGCTATTATAATTAAAAAATCTTAAATTAAAAAGCAAAACTATAGGCATGAACCATATTCTACACATATCGATTGATTGTAAGTGTTTAATGTAAAAACAAAATTCCTGGAGAGAACCACAGACCTCATATATTATAAAAGCGGCGTATTTTAATCTGCAAACAATGTGCATGCTATTCATTATATATATACTTACAAATTGATAGTTAAATTACATAATTGACGATTCGTATTAGATTTATCTGTAAACAATATTTGTAAATTACAATGTAAAACGTTTTGATAGTCGACTCTTTAAAAAATATATTGTTTCGTTTATCATTAAGTCTTTTGTTTGCAATCACCGAGAATTTAATCTACCTATTATGTGCCCAAGTTTCAAATATTATAAAAGCCATATCTCGTAGTTTACAAGTCAAATTTATCTACTGCGTTGCTTTTTTAAAGTCAAGGCCAGAACAAATCGAAACCTCGTTTGTCTGAATTCCCGCGTGTTTTGGAGGTAGGCAAGGACATTTGTTTATTTTTTTTAAACTGCGTCCAATGCTGGTACGCCGGCGTTCATTTCCAAATCTACACATCAATTATTTTAAGTTAGTCATGGATTTGAAAGTGGTAACTAATTCTGACACAAACAGAACTAGAATTTAATTAATAACAAGCTTAAGCAATGGGTCGAATACAATAATAGTGTATTGTGATTGGTGATTCAATTTACTGTCCATTTAGCTAACAGATTGAGCTTTGCTTTTCTTTATCTCATGTACAAATCGTGTCTTTAAATTATTCAGATATGGAATTCATTTGTCCGAAGACTTTGTAGATGTTTCTGTATAATGTGTAAAGGTAATAGTAGGAAAAAGTGTTTCGCTAAGATGTGCATTGACAATATTAATTTTCGCTAAAATGGGTTTAAGATCATGCGCTAAAATGGGTTTAAGATCAGGCGCTAAAATGGGTTCTACTTTGGTGCTAAAACGTCCGATATTTTTTTGCTAAATTGCCCTATCAATGCGCTAAAATGTTCTCCGCCGAAAGGATGATTTTTACGTATTGACACTACTTATTAGATATACAGATACCCTGTACGTATTGACATTTCAAATTAGTAAATCGGCTAGCCTGTACGTATTGTCAGTTCTAAAAAGATAATCAGTTTTTCTGTAAATAAAGGCAACAATAGTATACCGCTGTTCGAAATTCATAAATCGATTGAAAAAAAAAACAAATCCGGGTTACAAACTAAAACTGAGGGAAACGCATCAGATATAAGTGAACTACAACACAACAGAAACACAACATTAAAATGTAACACACACACAGAAAGGAACTATAATATATAATGGCCATTTTTCTGACTTGATACAGGACATTTTAAGAAAATATATGGTGGGTTGAACCTGGTTTTGTGGCATGCATGCCAAACCTCCCGCTTTTATGGCAATATACGTGTTGACACTATTGTTTATTTAATCAGCTGGTCTGTATATATTGATACTTTTACTTGAACATTAACTAGCTAGTTTGTACGAATTGGCACTTCCAATTAGATAAAATATACATTATTTTGCAGATAATAATGGCTGATTCTATTCACATATGCAATGCAAGTTCCCACAATTTTTACGTGAAAGTGGTTTGTGATATTGAATACCAACAAGCCGGGGAAATAGCACTTGGTGCCATCGCTGGCAATGTTGGTGGAGTTGGAGTACAAGTAACTAAAGAAAAGGAATGGTGTCAAAGTGAGAAAGTCGGATACACTCTTTTGAATAGATATTCTTCTATGGAATTCCATCAAGATTTTTCAAAAAAGGTCTGCTATGTTACTATAAAATTCCACCCGGATGATACATAAAGTTTTTGTGAAAATCATGCTCTGGGTGTTAATAGTAGATTGATCATCGATAGTTCCTGTTATATACATACCGCAAAACCGAGATTAAAATGGACAGACAGTGATGGAACATGTCATAAACCAAACCTCAAAAATAAAGGAGATCTTCCGAAAGATATTAAATGTTCCGTCTATCAAAGACTAAAGAAACCTTCGGAATAAAAGAAACTACATAGTGTCGTGTAATTTGATGATCATAATATGTATTGCATATGCTCATATTTGAATTGCTTGTCGTTTAGTGGAAAACTCTTATTTCATTTTAGACGTTAGACTTGTGATCATTCAAAATATACCTATAATGGTTTACTTTTTAAATTGTTATTTGTATGGAGAGTTGTCTCATTGGCACTCACACCACATCTTCCTATATCTATTAATTTATAATTCGTATCGAACTAATGTATAGACTATCAGACAACAAACAGTACAGTTCTGTAATTTAACTATGGTTAATATGTTTGGCTAACGGAGAGTCACAATTTGTGTTTTTGATTTTCAGATCATTTTCCTACAAGGAAGCTATTAAACCAAGTGTTCCAATTGGTGAATTTAAAATCATAATTTTTACGGACTCCATCACGATCGAGTTGGTTAACCTTTATATAATACCTATTTCAAAGATGATGGAGGACATGTTCCAAATGCCGTAACCACAATCACTTCCTCTTATCCCCCAAATGTAACCTACAAGATAATACTTATTACCGGGTGTGTACTCACATGAGCAACATGAATGGAACCACATGTGGAGCAGGATCTGCCTACCCTTCCGGAGCACATGCAATCACCCCCAATTATTGGTTGGGTTCATGTTGCTCAGTCTGTAGCTTTCTATGTGTTGTGTACTATTGTTTTACTGTTCGTCTGTTGGTCTTTCTTTCTTTTTTAGCCATAGTGATATCTGTTTATTTTAGACTTATGGGTTTGAATGTTCCTTTGGTATATATCGCCTCTCTTTGACAGAGGTCTGGTTTTTTTTCATTGTATAAATATACAGGTTCCATGTCTTCTACCAAAGTATTACCCAATCACAACGTTCTTGAAATTAAAAAAATATATATGTGACCTTTACATAAAGTGTAAATACATAACAGCAATAAGAGTTATATGTAGATAATAGAAGATATGGTTTGAGTGCCAATGAGAAAACTCTCCATCCAAGACACAATTTGTAAAATAAACCATTAGATGAAAGTACGATCTTCAACACAAAACAGCAAGCTATAAAGAGTTCCAAACATGATTAATGTAAAACCATTCAAACAGGAAACCCAACTGTATAATCTATATTAAAAACGAGAAACGAGAAACACTTTAGAACCACATCAACAAACGACAACCACTGAACATCTGGTTCCTAACTTAGGACAGGTGCAAACAAATGCAGTGGGTTTAAACGTTTTAATTGGTATCTAAAACAATAGTTTAACATCACAACATAGAAAGACACACTATGAAATATCAATTGCAATGACTTAACTCAATCAAAAGACCTATTAACAAAAACAAATGAACATACAGTGAACGAATACATTTGATCTATGATATAATGTAAATACAAACTCAATAAAATAAGAGGTGAGATGTAAAACAATAACAGAAAATCAACCATACATTACCTTGGTCAAAATGTCGCCAAATAAAATAACGTGCACGGTTAAATAATTTTTTTTGGTAAAGTATACAGTTATGGAGTACTGAAATATTTTTTCCAAAATAAATAATTTTGTTGTTCATAGTACGTGAACAGAGGTGAACATTTATAGTCATACCAAACTATCATGCCTCAGAGACTATTATCAACTAAAACACATCCCAAATAATTAAGTATATTAACGTCATGAACAGTCAAAGAAGACATGACTTGTACAATCTAAAAAATAAAAAAATATCAACCGGCAGTAGGATAGGCAAGAGTTAACCTTTTAATAAATAAGTGTAATGAAATAGATAGATGAGGTAATTTCTATATAAAAAGAAATAAACGTGGATGTGTATTTATACACGCCCTCCAAAAAACATCCATTTGAAAAGAATACTAATTAAGTTAAGCTTTGATTTGCTGATGACAAAATCGATATTTAATTGTATCAATGTAAATTATATTTATAGATCTAATCACAACATTGGCAAGATAACTTTTACAAATAAGTTTGATTAAAGGTTCGATGAGTTTACATTGATCACATATTAATTTCCGCGTATTTAGTACAATATTACATTAAAATTTAGGATGTGAAATATCGCTTTTAATAAGTTTTCTACAGGAACAGCTAATTTTGCTAATCAGATCGCTCTTTGGTGTATCTATGAAAGAATTTAGTAAAAGGTTTAAGTTATTTATGGTACAGGAAATCCCTGACTTAATGATATTTCAGTGATGCATTGATTACGTTAGTTAAAATCTAGGATAGCATTACACACACGGGGATAACGAACGAGTTGGATATATACACACCGTATGATGGGGGCTCTATGATGGAGCCAAAAGAACATCACCGCCTAAAAAAGGAAAATTAATAATAGGGAATTAAAAATCGTCTCTTTTGTCGTAAACTTGAGTATGGAGTTTTCCTTTGGAAGATGGATTGTCTAAATCTAGAAAAGGACAACTTCTGTTGATTATGCAAGTTTTATTTGAAGTCTGTTCCTTTGGGTTAATCTCGATAGTATATTTAGAGAAAACTGCATGGACTATAATATCGTCAAGATAATGGTAGGTATTGTTAAATGTATCAACCAAATGTAACAATGGCGTGTCTTTGCTGTCGGAGTTTGGTCATAAACTGAGATTCATAGCAATACATTAATAATCTGCTACTAAAATTGCGCAGTTAGTGTCCATTGGAATACCTACTATTTATCGATACACTTTATCTCCGAAACGTACATATATATATTGTCCAGAAGAAATGTAATGCTTCAATCATATCTTCAGGATTCCATGCCAGTAAGTGTATCTAGCATACTTTCCTTTTTCGTTACAGAAAAAGGCTTGAAACAAGTTACAGTAAATAAATTTGCAATGAGATTTTTATAGATGGCGGACGATATCTAGGTCTTTTCGTCAAAAATGTTTTGACCTCACAGTCTTCGACGATGTTTAGGTTTTCCGTAATGACATGATCATAAGGAACATATCTAAAACGAGATGTCGCACAGTCCCAAGTGGAAGGAACATTATGTTCTATATTGACGTCTGATGTTAGTGACGTATAATTAAAAATCAGACTTCTACTGTTGTTTTTTTGTTTTTTTTTTCTTTATCAGAATACGAAATAATAGGTGGTTCTATATTATCAAAATATGGATGTATTTGGCTATGAATGGTAGAGTCATTGACTATACTAGATAAGTTAATACACCAATGCCTTTATGTTTATCATTTAATTTAAGAAAATGCCGTTTAGGATTTTCAGGTTTATCGATAACAGGAAATAACCTGTAATGACAAAAGGCAGCTGTATACGTAATAATACGAGTGTAGTACTACAACGTGTTACAAAAAGAAATTGTATCACACTCCTGAAAAATAACATATAATTTGTCTATTGGTATATATGACCGAGTATGCATAATACTTGATTTTACCATTATTTTTTGTTATACATAACAGATCAGCAAGTGTATAATTTATACGATGTTTAATACGTTGATTAGCAGACATTTAACAAACACAGGGCATTTCGACACAGAGATGGTTAGAAATCTATGCAAAACAATTATAGCAAGATTGGATAAGTATTTTAACATTCAAACACCATAATATTTCATTAACAATTAAGAACAAATATATAACAAACATGTGAAAGCTCTCTCACCGGCAAACATATGTGAGGGGGGGGGGGGTAGGAGGGGTCCTGATCCCGAAATCCCGGACTTAAAAAAAACGAAATCCCGAGGTCCCGAATGTAAATAAAGTAAATCCCGACGTCCCGAAATCCGAAAAAAAAGGATTCCCGGATCACGCAAGGGTCAATCCCGAAATCCCGAGCTTAAAAAGACCCGACCCCGGAGTCCCGATAAAGGTCCTATCCTCCCTCATATGTGTTTTGTGTTCTAAATCATATATGTTTCACTCACACCAACCCTCTCGGAGCAGTTGAAAGTGTGTCTCATTGGGGTCTAAGCGTGATGCGGGATTGCCGATTTTTTTGTAAGCGTGACACGTGAAAGTCAAAGCATTGTGCCGTGAAAACGGGAAATGAAGTCTAGCGGGACACGGGAAATTACAAAAAAAAAAAATGAGAATTGCTTATAGGTATATAGTGTAAGCGGGATACGGGAATCTGTCAAAACAGTAAGCGGGATCCGTGATCAGAACCCCCAATGAGACCCCCTTGAAATTGGAACCGTTTACTTAGAATGTCGATTGTTCATAATTAAGATTCGATTTTTGTATATGTAAAGGATTTTAAGACAGTTCTGATGCTGGGCCTTTTCTGTCAATTTCGTTCTTTCCTTGGGATATTTTGTCAAACGGTCTTAAAAAGTGTACTTGTTAAACGAAAACGGGAAACTTCGATACATTATAAAAAGTAAAGTATCCTTAATATTATTTCTATTATTGTTTTACATAACAATCAATATGTACTTTGGATTTTACAAGTTGAAAATATTCCTCTCCTTTCTTACTCTTTACATCTTAAATATTAAAATCAATTATTCGAATGCATATAAAATGACCCAAGGTGAAACATATGGAACAATTCAATTGAAAAACATAGCGGCCTTATTTATAACGAAACAATTTACGAAAAACAAATATGACAGACATGAACCAACGACAATCATTGTACTATATACTCTTGGCTTGGGACATGCACAAATAAAATTTTGCGGGATTCAACATGTGTGTGCATGGGCACTCAACCCACACCTAACCGACGAAAGTGGTGTAACAGTACAACATTTACATTTGGGTAAAGTTGTTAACATTAAAGTTGTCAGATGATCTACATATGTTTCCAACTTTTGCGACTAATCATCCGTGCCGTACGACGGCCTACAGGGGCGTAGCTAGGTTCCAGATCAACTGTAGGCACAAATCGGCAGGGGGTCTGTGGACTGTTCAAGGCCCCTTGCAGGTCCAGGGCGGAGCCATGGTAGGGGGTTCAGGGGGGCTTTACTCCCTACGGAAAACGGTTTTCAGCATATTAGTTGCATAGTTCTGTGTACAAAAATATCATATTTACTGGTTTTTATCATGATAATATTCATGAAGAAAAGTTAGAAGAATTATGAATAATATTACATTAACACCTGAATTAACTCAGTACAAACAAAAATCTGAAGAAAAAAAAATTTACAATGCCCACTGTAGATCAGATTAGTTTTAGATTAAGGCCCACAGAGGGTCAAAGGAAAAGATTTAAAACTTTTTTGAACGTATCTTTTAACTCAAATTTGGGCAAAAATTGGTTAAACAAATTTAATATTTCTGAACTTTTATGAATAACTTTCAGATACAGTTTCATACACAAAGACAATGAAACATTTACTCAAAGTCAAGTCGACGGTTTTTTTCTGCCGATAAAATCAGTTATACTCGCATCAACATCAACATTGAGGTGTCGGTGGATATGAAGAAGAGGTAAATTTGAAAGTCGCTCGTCTCCCATTGTCGATCTCAGTAGGATTTGACGCGTCTCATCGCGCTGAAGGATCTTTCACTAGTTGCCGATGAAACAGGCATTGTCAATAAAATCCAAATAATCCTATACACTGAAGGGTACAGATCGGCGTTTGTTACGTTAAGGACACCAACAAGGCTATCTGTTCTGTTGTCTTCAATACGCCAACGGGCTTTCCATCATGCTATCTCATCTTCAAATTGTTTTTCACCTTAATCCGAACGGTACAAGTTGTAAATTTTGTCTGCTATTTCTGGAGTCAAGTTCCCTAATTTGGCAATAATATGGATTAGAATTAAAATGTTTATTTATTTATTTTTTTCCAAAAGGGGTATATATAATCGGCAAATTTATGTATAGGCACGTGCCTAGTCGAGCCTTAGGTAGCTACGCCCCTGGCCTAGCAATGGAAAACCCGGCCAATAACTAACCATAACAATCAGTTGAAAAGGGCTGACTGTGTTACCGTGATATTTGTTTTTAGTTAATTTTTTTTTTTACTTAATCTAGGCCGTTGTAGTTTTTTCGTTTGCATAGTTTCACATTTATCATTTCGGATGCTGCCTTTTATAGCTGACTGTGGTCACGGGATTTGCTCATTGTCGAAGGCTGTACAGTAACATATAGTTTTTAATTACTGTGTCATTTGGTCTCTTGTGAAGCCTGAGTTATCTAATTGGCAATCATATCGCATATTCTTTTTTTATATTAACTCATCAGATGAATAAAATAAAAATGATAGACTGATATAATATACCACTCATTATTTACCAATTGTTATCAATCCTCGTATTTAGTTTCAAAAAGATAGAAACACTCACTTATACTAGTAATGTATTACCAATTAGTTGTCCTAAAACGCGTTTATTTGAATGTTGCATGCTTTGTTTTATTTTTTATTGCATATGTTTTTATATTCTGCGAAAAGCATAAATGAACTTTATAAGTTAAAGTAATCTAACTGTTAAAAGTTGTTTATTCATTTTAAAAATTTTGGTAGAGATATTCCGGATACATTACAGGTCAGTTCCAAGAAATTTCATGCGTTATGTACGGTGCGTAATTTCCGGTATAAAAAAATGCCGCGAAATGAGGCATAGTTCTGCACAAAAAAAAAGAATCTAACAAGTGGTAAATATAGGGATAAAGTTACATGAACACCTTTCAAAACCTACATAAACATCAAAGGTGTCTGATCGACATGTCCCAATCTTCATGATATACCAAAAGTCGTACGACGGCCTAGCCCTAAGTAACCGGCCAGTAAAAATATTGTCTGTTTAGAATATTTTTCATGAAAACATTGAAAAGAACCGTATAAATTGAAAGCAATTTTATGAAGTACTGATTTTGTTGCTTTCCATTATAATTCTTTAACTCTGACATCACAATGACTTCTTGTCACAGTGTCCGAGATGACTAATATAGTCACCGTCACGTAAAATTGGCACCATTTTTTTTGTCAATATTTTTTTAAATATCGACCGCATTTACTAAAGATCATGTTTTTTAATTAGCGGAAGACAAATCCTGTCCAAATATCCACTACTGTCCTACCTTTTATTGTGTTTGCACTGTATAATCCTGACCTTCACATAATCCAAGATTATTTTTTATGGTGGAATCCAACATTGTTTTTACTGGAAGTGTTGCTGTGAATTTCCACATGCTCTCCATTTTCTTGTGTCTCTCTAAGCTTTTCGTCATCTTTACGTAAAAAGCGAGGGAAATTGTATCATCAATGACAATGATATTATGGGAGAGTAACAAATGTTATGGAATAAGGGATCCTCATAGAAACCAAGATGGCGGTTTAACAATGTAAATAATCTTGAAAAATGTGAAGGTCAGGATTATACAGTGCAAACACAATAAAAGGTAGGACAGTAGTGGATATTTGGACAGGATTTTACTTCCGCTAAATGAAAAATGTCATCTTGAGTAAACGCAGCTGATAATTAAATTTTTTTTAACAAAAAACATGGTGCCAATTTTACGTGACGGCTATAGCTAGTTCAACCATTTGCCCTGTTTTGCCAGACAGATGAAACTTGCATATTGTAGAGTCTAAGAGATAAATGAAAAATGAACAAATTGAGGCTAGTTTTATATGATCCAAGGCCGCCAGTCTGTGCTTAAAGCAATGAAGCAGCACAATAGTTATGGACGGGATAATATCCGTTGGGTATGTTTGTTCAAATGAGAAGTCTGAAGGTATTCCAATCAGATTTATTCACTATTGAATTTGATGTGCAGTTAAATTAGCCATTTCTATTGAAATATGCAATTTTGCTGTTTTGAATAAAGATATTTTAATTAGCCGCTAAATATCATACATGTATTTTCTATTTTGCCTAAAAAAATAGCCACTGCCATTTATTAACAACCCCAGTTGACCTGGGTTTGTTCAGGGAAAATATTATGTCTCAGGCCATAGTGATGTAGACCTGAACTGAGTTGTAAAATTACATCCTTTATCCATGATTGAATGTAGAAAAAGAGGCTAATAGTCGTATCAAAGACAGATTTGACAACATTTTAATACTGAATTTACAAATCGGACACATAGATGCTAACCATTATGCTTTTCCCGTAATTTTTTTACGATTTTGCGATCAAAACTACTATGGTCAATAGTCCATTATTACGGATTCCCGGTCTCCGCCTTTAATTTTGTAAAACACAGATTTTAATCATTGCTTTTCCGGTCCGGTCCAGATTTTAGAAAACGACAATGTAATGCTTCTGGTTTCTCAGGAGTTATCAACCTATCGTTTGGTAACAAACTGACATCGGAAGAGGCAAACACGCATTTTTATGAAGTGGCTTTCCCCCTTTCTCTACTTCTCCTTGACAAAACGAAAATGTCCAAGTCGGGGCCGTCTGCACCTAAAAATTAAGAACAACTAATGAATGGAATACATACATATGTACTACAGATAACATATTTAATGAAACATGTTATTGCACATCACTTTGCAACCATTCTTCAGTAATTTTTTGGTAAATGCACGTTTTTTGAATGATAACTGAAAAATTTTCAAAATTACTGAAAATTTGATAGATTGTTACTGATTGTGTCAAAAGGAGGTTGACATCTATGCAGACATATTAAAAATGCACCAGAACATGCAGTCTATAAAATTGAGCAATGAGCACATTATAAATGGAAACATTTCATTGACATCACATTGTCAGTAACTTCTTTGCTGCTTTGCTCAATAGTTTTTATGAGTATCATTGTAGCTGAGGAATAAGTTGGGAAAGGGATAGGGGGACTTCAGGTTCAACCAACATGACAAACATTAATTCAGGGGATTTCCAAATATAGTTAATTACAGATACCACATGTATAACATGTATAAGATTTGAAGTTATGTAGATTCATCATTATTCTTTGGATTCTGAATTTCATAGATTTCAAGGTTCTACAATGTTCTAAGAAATATGCACTTTCTGTAAATGGGCTTGTAGACAGATTTTGGCATATTACTGTACACAATCTAAAATATTTACAAACTTGCTAAATTCACAAATATTTGTATCCATGAAGATAAGGCCGTGCAAAATTAATTGTTGGTATCCCCTAACATTGGAAAAATTAAAAGACCCGGCAGGCAGGCAGGCTTTTTTTTTTTTTTAACCATATGACCATGCGCAATCATCTGTGCATTGGAATTGAATGAACTTGTTCCCAAAGTTAACAACATCTCCTTCAACTTGGAATGGTTGCAACTCAAGGCTCACTTATTTCCAACTGCTTTTAAGGATTTCTTGTAGATTTTATATAATTTTAATTGACTGCATTAGTGTTAAACTGTATTGTATATTTTAGGGTACATGCAGTTAACATTTAAAAAAAAAACCGAACATTTTTTAATTTTTTTTCCAGAAAAATTAAATGACCCGGCGGAAAAAATATGACCCAGTCTGGTTAAGGGAAACCATCAATTTTTGGTCCATGGCCTAAATGAATCTAACATAATAAACATGATAAATGTTATTTGTATTTTACATTTACAGAAGTAATGCAGTTAACAGAGGCATCAAGGGTCGAGTGTAGTGGGAAAGTCAAGTATTCTGGAATTGATATAGGAAATGTTATGTGGAAAAATGGAACTCTTATTATCCAGCTTCATAATGGGCGATGGAGCATGAATTTAGAGTATGATGTCAGTCCAGGCAATTCACATAAATGTATAGCTGTAAGTGGAAGGGTTTAAATCAGATTCAGTCCGGGTCATAAAGAAATAAGATGTAGTATGTGTGTCAATGAGACAACTCTTCATCAAGTATTTATGTCATGAATGTGTACAAATTATACAATCATAGGTCAAAGCACAGCCTTCAACACAGTCTTGGTTCACACTGAACATCTATCTATAAAGGACCCCAAAATGACTAGGATAAAATAATTGATTGGGAAAACCAATAGTCTAAACCATTTAGAAAATAGAAAAATAAGAAATACTTATGAACCACATTAACTTATAACAACAACCAGTCCACTGAACAACAGCATGAACAGTCTTCTAACTGGAAATTTTAAGGGTGCATACAAACACAGCCGGTTTAATCCTATTAATAGTTATTCACAACACTTGGTCAGTGAACCTTATCCAAGTTTTATATTATCATTATCATGTAACCTACAATGACCTTTACAATTATTAATTTACATCTAACTATCTTATTTCTTATTTTTTATTTGAATGGAAGGTTGTTGTCTCAAAAATTGCCTCCCATGTCCCCTCTCATTAGTTTTATTATACAATAACCATATATTTAATATTTCCATTCTTCCAGCTTTCTCCTGGTGTCATCAAGAAGTTGATTTGTAAGGCTCAGCTCGTTATTGAGCTGCAGACTGGTAGTTCTTCCATGAATTTTCTTTTGAAGCCACATACTCCTAAAGATGATCAGGATATGAAACGAGTCTATGAAAAATTACTAAACATTCAGAAATTAAGGGATGGTTAGTACATGCATTAATTTATTTACAGTAATGAATACAAGAATTGTCTGGATGAAAACTAATAGGACAGATACATGTACCAAAAAGACAAACATATTAAAACCACAAAAAAGACATTATAATAGTACAAGTAATCAAATTTCAATCTCCGCATTGTTACTATTTCTACAGAGTTTTGAATCAACCTAAAAGAGAGTACTAATAGTTTAAAATCAGTGCAAATTTATATACCTGTTTAATTTTCCAATATATAAAATAATTTCATTGTATTTAAATTAAAAGTTTAGTAACATGTAATGAAAAAAGACTACCTCTGACCTTCAGTAAACCTGGTTAAGTACGGGTAGGGACTTATTTTTATGGATGTCTTAATCCGTCTAGTTGGATATGAATAATCCGACATTTTTATGGTAGGTAGTATGGTCATTAATCAACAGATCCAGGTGTGAATGGTCCTTTCATCTTAATCTGTGTTGCTAGAATTACGGTTCACTGATTTCAGACTCAGGTTACCTG
The DNA here is from genome assembly GCA_037788925.1 of Mytilus galloprovincialis. Lineage (NCBI taxonomy): Eukaryota > Metazoa > Mollusca > Bivalvia > Mytilida > Mytilidae > Mytilus > Mytilus galloprovincialis. The sequence continues at coordinate 36,744,899 of CM075343.1, read as the reverse complement.
TAATTTTAACCTCTCAGTCACTTTATTGATTATATTAGTTCTACATCGTATTTGACATAAAATATTTTTACAGGTGAAGTACTGGAGAAAACTTTGTTTTAATAAAAATAGCCTATTTTTGTTAATTATGGTTTTTATATTTCAACTGCTATTTATTTTCTTTGTTCCTAAAAATTATTTTTATTTTATGTTCCTTTTCGTTTGGTTTTTTTTTGTTTGCATAATTTTTTTAAACATATTTAATTTTACATGTATTCTATTTCTTGAAACTTACGGTTATTTTTGTTTTACTGATTTATTTTCCACGTAATCCATTGATTAGCAGAATGCTGTCTCAAGTGCATACTGCTACATACGTTTTAGTTTGACGCGGTCACATGCAAAATATTTCTATAATTTGTATTTAATATTCAGTCAGTGAGCAATACTTGTATATTATTAGTAGCTTGATGATTCTTTGTAGTTTTTACTTTTTACTGTAAACAAATATTGTCCGAAAGTTGGAGATGTATAACTAAAATAGAGAGCAAATAATAACACTAGAAAAAAATATTGATTCTTCCCGGGCATAAGTTTATTTTAAGATTTCCGTGTTTGTTCATTATGCTAAATTAATATAATTGATCTGCATTTGGGGGTAGGGGTAAAAGGGGTCCGGATCTAGAAATCCTGGGCTTAAAAACACGAAGTCCCAAGGTCCCGAATTTAAATAAATTTAAATCCCGACATCGCGAAAAAAGAATTCCCAGATCCCGAAAGGGTTAATTCCGAAATCCGAATTTAATTTCATAATATTAATTTACACACAATCCATGAAAAAAAGGAAACTTGAATGTTATATTTTTTACAGCAATCTAAAAGAAAAAATTGCCGTGAAAAGACAATTCCATGATACACATATCAGTGATCAACAGCGTGTGCACGTGGTTGAACTTTAACTTGACTCCTCTCACAATAATATTGAATGCTAATAAAAGATATTAAAGATCGATTTTGTCCACTGCACGAGATTTTATATGGCGGGAAATGCCGTAACAGTAAACACAGGTGACCTTACTGAACGACCGTGGGAAAATCCATTCATGATTAAATTTGATGTGGAATGATTGACAGTATTGTGCTTAAAGTCAGGATAAACTAGTAAAAAAAAAGGCAGGACCGCATATAGTAAAAAATAAAAAGGCAGGACAGAGATTACAACCAAAAAAAAAAAGCAGGACAAAATTTTTCATCCTAGCCCCCCCCATAAAAATCAAATGGTAGCTCCCTTACCAGAATAGAAATTTAATCGATTTACATACATGTATAATCAAAACAAGATTTAGTCTTCAACTATTTTTTGTTTTATTTTTATCAGTCATTTCCTGGATTCCCATTTAAATAATCTATTTGGAGACCTCCTTGAAACTTCGGAAATAATACAACATAGATTTAAAAATCATACTGACTGCGCGAGCTTTAGAATGACTAGAAGTACGACGAAAAAGAAAAGACAGCTGATCACGACTAGTACGACTAGCCTTCAACCCCATAGTGGTATAAATGTGCATTTATTCAATAAACTATATAAGGTTAAACTTTGATTTTCGTGTATCGATTTGATATAATTTGTAAAATATATTTATAACACCGGCGATTTTCATAAAAAATTTCAGACATGAAAATAGAAAGGCATTATCTCGAGTGTCAACAATTTAAAAAAAAAAAAAAAAAAAATAGGAATCGAAATATGATCTCGGCGTTATCAATATTGTATTAAAAGAAACAAATTGTTTGACTTTCAAAGAGATTAACGGGAAAAATGTCAAAACAGAAAGCACGAGTGATCTGTCTGACCAAAATGTTTCACTTGCGAGAAATGATTGACAGGTGTGAATAGATGTAGAGGCTCCGACAGGGAAAGCTGTATCAAAAGGAAAATAACTTAATTCACAATGCCTATACATATTTTATAAATACGATATGTTGGCCGTATACTTAAAATTGAGTTTCTAATAATAACTTATAAAGGAACAGGACGTTAAAACGGGGATATACTATAACCATCAACGAAAACTCGTATAATTTACGGGATTGAAGTCTCAACAATTTGATTTAAACTTCTATTGAAAACAGTCTTGGTTGTTATTAGGCTTATTATTTTGAATTAGATGAAATATTTACGGTTTACAAATACAAATACAAAATAGTTTATTGGCACACAACTATTGAAATAATTGGCAACACAATATATTGTTAAAAATCGTCTTTATTTCATTTTCAAATTATAAAAAAAATAAAATTATATTTAATTTTAATTTCAATTCTTATATTTAATTAAAATTTTAATTCTTATATTTAATTTTAATTTTAATTCTTTCTCTTTGAATACAAAACAATATTTTACATTTATCTATCCTCCATAGATACTAATATATCTGTACAGGTAAAATTTAATTCTAATCAAGCTGGTACAGATTGATTTACGACCTTCCTCTTGGATATTGCACAGCAGGTGTTTATTACACTGGGACAACTGTCCGACCAGTCTAACATCTAGACGGATTAAGACATCCATAAAAATAAGTCCCTACCCGTACTGTAGATGCTAACCATTATGCTTTTCCCGTAATTTTTTTACGATTTTGCGATCAAAACTACTATGGTCAATAGTCCATTATTACGGATTCCCGGTCGCCGGCTTTAATTTTGTAAAACACAGATTTTAATCATTGCTTTTCCGGTCCGGTCCAGATTTTAGAAAATGACAATGTAATGCTTCTGGTTTCTCAGGAGTTATCAACCTATCGTTTGGTAACAAACTGACATCGGAAGAGGCTAACACACATTTTTATGAAGTGGCTTTCCCCCTTTCTCTACTTCTCCTTGACAAAACGAAAATGTCCAAGTCGGGGCCGTCTGCACCTAAAAATTAAGAACAACTAATGAATGGAATACATACATATGTACTACAGATAACATATTTAATGAAACATGTTATTGCACATCACTTTGCAACCATTCTTCAGTAATTTTTTGGTAAATGCACGTTTTTTGAATGATTACTGAAAAGTTTTCAAAATTACTGAAAATTTGATAGATTGTTACTGATTGTGTCAAAAGGGGGTTGACATCTATGCAGACATATTAAAAATGCACCAGAACATGCAGTCTATAAAATTGAGCAATGAGCACATTATAAATGGAAACATTTCATTGACATCACATTGTCAGTAACTTCTTTGCTGCTTTGCTCAATAGTTTTTATGAGTATCATTGTAGCTGAGGAATAAGTTGGGAAAGGGATAGGGGGACTTCAGGTTCAACCAACATGACAAACATTAATTCAGGGGATTTCCAAATATAGTTAATTACAGATACCACATGTATAACATGTATAAGATTTGAAGTTATGTAGATTCATCATTATTCTTTGGATTCTGGATTTCATAGATTTCAAGGTTCTAAGAAATATGCACTTTCTGTAAATGGGCTTGTAGACAGATTTTGGCATATTACTGTACACAATCTAAAATATTTACAAACTTGCTAAATTCACAAATATTTGTATCCATGAAGATAAGGCCGTGTAAAATTAATTGTTGGTATCCCCTAACATTGGAAAAATTAAAAGACCCGGCAGGCAGGCTTTTTTTTTTTTTTAACCATATGACCATGCGCAATCATCTGTGCATTGGAATTGAATGAACTTGTTCCCAAAGTTAACAACATCTCCTTCAACGTGGAATGGTTGCAACTCAAGGCTCACTTATTTCCAACTGCTTTTAAGGATTTCTTGTAGATTTTATATAATTTTAATTGACTGCATTAGTGTTAAACTGTATTGTATATTTTAGGGTACATGCAGTTAACATTTAAAAAAAAACCAACATTTTTTAATTTTTTTTCCAGAAAAATTAAATGACCCGGCGGTAAAAATATGACCCGGTCTGGTTAGGGGAAACCATCAATTTTTGGTCCATGGCCTAAATGAATCTAACATAATAAACATGATAAATGTTATTTGTATTTTACATTTACAGAAGTAATGCAGTTAACAGAGGCATCAAGGGTCGAGTGTAGTGGGAAAGTCAAGTATTCTGGAATTGATATAGGAAATGTTATGTGGAAAAATGGAACTCTTATTATCCAGCTTCATAATGGGCGATGGAGCATGAATTTAGAGTATGATGTCAGTCCAGGCAATTCACATAAATGTATAGCTGTAAGTGGAAGGGTTTAAATCAGATTCAGTCCGGGTCATAAAGAAATAAGATGTAGTATGTGTGTCAATGAGACAACTCTTCATCAAGAATTTATGTCATGAATGTGTACAAATTATACAATCATAGGTCAAAGCACAGCCTTCAACACAGTCTTGGTTCACACTGAACATCTATCTATAAAGGGCCCCAAAATGACTAGGATAAAATAATTGATTGGGAAAACCAATAGTCTAAACCATTTAGAAAATAGAAAAATAAGAAATACTTATGAACCACATTAACTTATAACAACAACCAGTCCACTGAACAACAGCATGAACAGTCTTCTAACTGGAAATTTTAAGGGTGCATACAAACACAGCAGGTTTAATCCTATTAATAGTTATTCACAACACTTGGTCAGTGAACCTTATCCAAATTTTATATTATCATGTAACTTACAATGACCTTTACAATTATTAATTTACATCTAACTATCTTCTTTCTTATTTTTTATTTGAATGGAAGGTTGTTCTCTTAAAAATTGCCTCCCATGTCTTCTCTCATTAGTTTTATTATACAATATGAATAACCATATATTTAATATTTCCATTCTTCCAGCTTTCTCCTGGTGTCATCAAGAAGTTGATTTGTAATGCTCAGCTCTTTATTGAGTTACAGACTGGTAGTTCTTCCATGAATTTTCGTTTGAAGCCACATACTCCTAAAGATGTTCAGGATATGAAACGAGTCTATGAAAAATTACTAAACATTCAGAAATTAAGGGATGGTTAGTACATGCATTAATTTATTTACAGTAATGAATACAAGAATTGTCTGAATGAAAACTAATAGGACAGATACATGTACCAAAAATACAAACATATTAAAACCACAAAAAAGACATTATAATAGTACAAGTAATCAAATTTCAATCTCCGCATTGTTACTTTTTCTACAGAGTTTTGAATCAACCAAAAAGAGAGTACTAATAGTTTAAAATCAGTGCAAATTTATATACCTGTTTTATTTTCCAATATATAAAATAATTTCATTGTATTTAAATTAAAAGTTTGGTAACATGTAATGAAAAAAGACTACCTCTGACCTTCAGTAAACCTGGTTAAGTACACTTAATTCTCGTTGTCTGGAGTCGGTTGACTCGAAATTTGGGATCAGTCGAAGTTTCACTTGGTCCCCAACTTTGTTCCATATGAACATGTATGAATGTATGTAATTCAACTCCTGATGAGTCAGAGATGTTCCGGTGGTCATTGAACGATAACAATAGAGACGTTCTGATGGTCATTATCTTGTTGGCTTTTTAAACGTGAAGACAATCAAATAGGATGACAATCTTATGTTATGGAATAATATCAGTCAAATTAAAGAAAATTTAGTAAATCATATTGTTTATAATCTGGAAAACAGTATATTTTGAAGTTCTAAGCCCACCTGGTGTTCAGAGAATCAAGGTCAAAAAGGAAAGTAGAATTCGACTCGACTTCAAATAAATAACATTTCAAAATGATTTATGTATCCGACTTATTGAACAGTTTACAAAAAAAAGAGAAAATCAGAGGATATTTTAATTTTCTGTCAATGCTTGAGAAATAATTGTTATACCCCCGCTTTAAAAAAGGGGGTACGTATACTGTTTTACCTCTGTCAGTCCGTCCGTCCCATGAATATTTTTCGTCACATTTTTCTCAGGAACTACAATACAAGGATTTCTGAAATTTGGTTTCAGGATTTATATAAGTCAGCTATACCGTGTGATGCATTTTCAGATTCATCACTCGACAACTTCCTTTTTACCAAACACTTGCATATTTTTACACTATTAATATTATCCACTTGCGGCGGGGGTATCATCAGTGAGCAGTAGCTCGCAGTTTCACTTGTTTTATTTGAGCCTTCTACTTCAATTTCAGGGGAAAGCCCAGCTGTAATGATTTATGACATGCTATTTCCATGAGTGTTTACCTAAGATCATCTTTTATAGAATTTTTATTAATAATTAGTGATACATTGTTAATGTTCATGAAAAAGTATTTAAAATGTTTACAAAACAATTAATTTGTGATTTACACTAATGAGCTTAGGTGTGTCTTAAGTGAGAATTATGGCTTCCGTTGATGATCACCTAAAAACTACTTAAACAGTGTCTTTAATCTTGTTATATTTTCTTTTGAAAAGAAAGCGTGAGATAAAACAAAATGAATAGAAATCAAAATTTTCTTAAATCTCTTGTATCCAAGAATAAACAATTTTGTCAGCTATAACCCTCCTGAAAAACGAACCTATTGGATTGGAAATTACTCTCTTGGAAAAGCCATAGAATTTTTTTTTTAATTGAAACAATTGAATAAGTAAAAAGATGTCATTATGATAATAAAAGACTGTGACATACAAATACATCGATCTGATACTAGAATATCGATCCCCTTGCCATAATCTCGCGGATTTATTTTAGCCTTACCAAGCTAAGCAAGAGTTGTGTCCCATAGATTGTCAAACTTCCAGTGTTCGTTTGACTCAAACTACGTGTATCTCGAAATATTTCCCTGGTCCGGCTGACTTCCAAATTATTTTTCCCCCTTAAACTTTAGATTATTGTCCTATGAAGGTAATCTTAACCTGTCTTGAATAATTTAGATGAGAATTGTAAAGATTATAGGGTACTTGTCATTGGGTTCAATAATGAAACGAACAAAAGGATATGTTAACTTGTTAAGGATCTAGGTCAATATGACTGCAGCTCAACAGCACAAGTAAAAAAAGTAACTGACAGCAACTCAACAACACAAATAATAAATAGGTAAATATTACTGCAACTCAACAACACAAATAACAAATAGGTAAATATTGCAGCAACTCAACAACACAAATAATAAATAGGTAAATATTACTGCAACTCAACAACACAAATAACAAATAGGTAAATATTGCAGCAACTCAACAACACAAATAACAAATAGGTAAATATTGCAGCAACTCAACAACACAAATAATAAATAGGTAAATATTACTGCAACTCAACAACACAAATAACAAATAGGTAAATATTGCAGCAACTCAACAACACAAATAACAAATAGGTAAATATTACTGCAACTCAACAACACAAATAACAAATAGGTAAATATTACTGCAACTCAACAACACAAATAACAAATAGGTAAATATTACTGCAACTCAACAACACAAATAACAAATAGGTAAATATTACTGCAACTCAACAACACAAATAACAAATAGGTAAATATTACTGCAACTCAACAACACAAATAACAAATAGGTAAATATTACTGCAACTCAACAACACAAATAACAAATAGGTAAATATTGCAGCAACTCAACAACACAAATAACAAATAGGTAAATATTGCAGCAACTCAACAACACAAATAATAAATAGGTAAATATTACTGCAACTCAACAACACAAATAACAAATAGGTAAATATTGCAGCAACTCAACAACACAAATAATAAATAGGTAAATATTACTGCAACTCAACAACACAAATAACAAATAGGTAAATATTGCAGCAACTCAACAACACAAATAACAAATAGGTAAATATTGCAGCAACTCAACAACACAAATAATAAATAGGTAAATATTACTGCAACTCAACAACACAAATAACAAATAGGTAAATATTGCAGCAACTCAACAACACAAATAATAAATAGGTAAATATTACTGCAACTCAACAACACAAATAACAAATAGGTAAATATTGCAGCAACTCAACAACACAAATAATAAATAGGTAAATATTACTGCAACTCAACAACACAAATAACAAATAGGTAAATATTGCAGCAACTCAACAACACAAATAATAAATAGGTAAATATTACTGCAACTCAACAACACAAATAACAAATAGGTAAATATTGCAGCAACTCAACAACACAAATAACAAATAGGTAAATATTACTGCAACTCAACAACACAAATAACAAATAGGTAAATATTACTGCAACTCAACAACACAAATAACAAATAGGTAAAATAGGTAAATATTACTGCAACTCAACAACACAAATAACAAATAGGTAAATATTGCAGCAACTCAACAACACAAATAACAAATAGGTAAATATTACTGCAACTCAACAACACAAATAACAAATAGGTAAATATTACTGCAACTCAACAACACAAATAACAAATAGGTAAATATTACTGCAACTCAACAACACAAATAACAAATAGGTAAATATTACTGCAACTCAACAACACAAATAACAAATAGGTAAATATTACTGCAACTCAACAACACTAATAACAAATAGGTAAATATTACTGCAACTCAACAACACAAATAACAAATAGGTAAATATTACTGCAACTCAACAACACAAATAACAAATAGGTAAATATTACTGCAACTCAACAACACAAATAACAAATAGGTAAATATTACAGCAACTCAACAATATATATATTTGCTTAAATCGTCTTTATTTGAACTTCGCATTGGTGAATATTTGTCTCATTGGCAATCATACGGTTTATTATCACATCTCCTTATGGTATTTACCTGAAAAATCCAGTCGTTGTATTCCACTGACCAACGACTATTTCATTAAACTCGCAATTTGGATAGATCGATAACGTCGAAGGACTAAAATAGATGCATTTTTAGGCAGTTAAGCTGCCTTATGCGAGCACCCTGTATTTGTGTGCTACCCAATAAATGCTGAAATACGTGCCATTGTTATCATCTAGCTGGCTACTATATTATTTATAACTTATTAGACAGTTTTTTCATTCTTTTCATTCTGGATTACAAAAAGTATGACCAGAAAAACCTTAAATGATCGTCGATTTTCCCAAAAGTTTTGAGGTTGCACATAGGAAGTAGAGCACATTAGCCTAGGAATCCTTATGTAGTTTATTATCCCCTGAGCTTTTGGCTAAGATGTCAAAGAACAAATGGATGAAATATTTAATCGCCGAAAATCTCCAAAGACAAGTAGTTAAGATTTCCCAAATTGCCAAAGTCGTAGGAATATTGTTTGTCATCAATACATAGTCAACTACGTATATATACGTCAGTAGTCTATTAATATAAGTTCAACTGATCACGCTGTTGGCGGCAATTTTGAATTAGAAGAAATTTTCGTATCATTTTAATTTGGACGCAGGGATTCAAATTGGTGGTGGTCCGAGGTCTGCAACCTTCCACTTTTGCAGTCAGACTTTGTACTGGGTTACTAGCTATGCCCGTCATGCCCGACAGACATTGAAAGAAAATAAAAAAATAACTTTGCAAACATTTTAACCAAAGTTTCCTAATAAACGATCTCAAACTTATTTTCATCATTACTATTCATGACAGCGATGTTCACTTTGTCCAACTGCTAGCTTTATACAGAAAATCGCCGAAAAATAATGTGTAAATCCGAGTAAAATCGTATCTCACTGTCTGTCAAAAACAACATTGAAAACAAAATGGCTGCCGCGAGATTACAATATCGGATCCGATCCTGTAAACGGATAAGGGTAATCCCGGGTTTTGGCTATCCAGACAGGTGACAAAATACATCTATGCATGGTAAAAATATAAACACTTTAATTGAAAACCAAAAGATATATGTAAAAGAAAGAAAAAGCAGAAAATATTTTGTACACCAATTTTAATGTCAAAATCCAATACAATGTGACAGATTGGAACAGTATATCTAACAATATATATGTTACTGGTAACAGTATATTTTTTTTTATCAGTAATTAATGTTTGCAATGCATGTTAAATACTTTTCAAGTTAAACATATTACTGCAATTTCAAGGGGTATTTTTTTTCTTCTCAATTTTGATAGGTGAGTTAAAATAGCTGGAAGTTTCCTATATAAAAAAAAGATTGCCAATGAGACTGTCACGGAATAGAAGTTCCTTCATAATGTAAGTTCCAAATGGAAAAAATATTCTGGAATATTACTTCCACAGAAATAAATGTTACAGTAGATGTTCCTAACGGAATAAATAGTATAGAATATTTGTTCCATCAGGTACAGGTATTATGACATTGTTTATAATAAAGTTTCCACTGGAACTTCTGTAAGGTGGAACAAATATACGTTGACAAGACAACTATCCACAAGAGCCCAAAATGACCAAAACTTGATAACGGTCAAGATCCCAACCCCTAAACCATATATATTCATGTATAAGACAATATAACAAATCATATGAAATATAGGTGAAGTTCGTGGGGCTACCCTATCCCTTTCTGTTTGATAATTTACAACGGTCGAGATCCACAATCTTAAACAATATATATTTATGTATGGGACAATATTACAAATCAAATGAATTATGAGGGGGTCCCTATGGTCACTGTACACCCTCCTGTTTGAGAACTTGGAAAAATTCGAGATCATCACCCCTTAACCATATATACTCATGTATAAGGCAGCAACCATTTGATTTTCAGAGGGGGGGTTATGGATTTTTTTTCTGGACAATTTTTTTTTTTCGCCTTCAGCAATTCAGCAATTTTTGGCAACAAGTCGAAAACAATTTTTTTCTTTCAATTTTAGCGTTACATATAGTGGCAGCTGAGGGTGAAACAAACCATTTTTTTCTCAGGATCAGAAACAAATTATTTTTTTCTCCCAAAACTGGAAACAAACTTTTTTGTCCAAAAAAAATCCATAGCCCCCCCCCTCCCATCCCCCCCCCAAAAAAAAACCAATGGTTGCTGCCTAAGACTACATAACAAATAAATTGATTTTAATTTCCGATTTTAAGTTTTGGATTTATGTGGCTTTATTCATAAAAAAGGGGAGATTTTCAACACTTCGGACAATAACTCTAAAATGCTTTCACCAATGTCCATGAAACTTTGGTGAATTGTTTATATCTATTGATGTAAGCTCCATTTCAATTTTTATAAATTTCCGATTTTACATTTCCATGTTATGAATTTGTTTGCTTAAAAAAGGGGGGATTTTCCAATTTTGGGACAATAACTAACACTTTTACAAAATTTTATGCAACGTTGATAAATTGTTTATATCTATTGACCTTATTAGTGCCAATTTTTTTGTGCATTTATTATTTATAATTTGGGGGGGGGGAGGGGGGGTTATTTGACAGGGCTCACACTATTTCTAGTTGATCATATAAATTCATTTAAAGCATAAAAGACAAGTTAAAAGAGCAATGGGCGTATCATGCGCTAAAGTGCAGCCCTTTATTAAAAGATGACCAGATGGTGGATGTTTCTGTACATTTTACCTTTTGCAGTTTTATACTTCATCTGTTGAAGTATACTGTGAACGTTTTGTGCATATTTAAATATATTCACTTATGTTTAAAGAGGAGCATAATGTCAAATAAAAAAAAAAAAATAGTTTTACATCTAAAAAAACATGTAAAATTTCCACTGCTACATTTACTAAATATGTGCAATTAGGGTACTCATTGCAATTTGGGTCTAGTACTTATTGAATACCTGTAATCGCACATGACCAAAGAATAAAAAAGATTCAGTAATTTCTCATGATTCTCGAACTAATCTGTTTCCATCTTCGTTTTTCAGATATTTCTAAATCTGGGATTGAAGGTTCAGCCCAATCTACTATAATAACAGAAGCTATTGTCAATAGAAATGACATCTCAGGGAATGAAAGCGTGTTATTTATTCAAGAACAACCACCATCTGAATGTAGAACAGGGAATGAAAGCGTGTTGTCATTTCATCAGCCACCACCTGCATGCAGTACATCACACGCTCCCAAGAAAAGAAAAACGGAGACTGTTACACCACAAATGCTCATGCAAAAGCAGTACGACGTTTTGACTGTGCAAGAAGAGAAATTTGTGCTTGAAAAAACTAAAATTAAACTGGAAAATATTAAATTAGAGTTGGAAATTAGAAGACTTCAGCAGTGAGCAAATCAGGAAGAGGACGATTTCTCACCTTGCAAGCTTTAAATGATAATTAGTCAATGAAGGCAATCGTTTTGTTTGATTTATTTTTATATGTACAGAAGATCTTTTTATATGCTAGTATTTCATCAACTTTTTAATTGTTACACTAACAAATCTATGAGAAAAATCCCCTGGCTATATGATCTCTTACAATGCGTCCTTCGTCTGGTCCATGGAAAACAATGTTTTAGTCATCATTATTTACAATCATGTTGTCATACTCGTCCATTGGTTCTTTCATCTCAATGGCTAAGTTATGCAAGACTGCACATGCCATTATAATCTTACAAACTTTTTCTGGGTGCATTCTGTTTCCCTGATGTAGACAATTGAACCTCTTCTTCCACCAACCAAATGTCCGTTCAATGCAGCATTTTGTCTTCATATGAGCTTTATTGAATTTCTCATGACATGGCTGTGTTGGTCTCAGATATGGTGTCATAAGAAAACTCCTTCACGCATATCCACTGTCATCTAGGATCAACCCATCTTGCACTGACGCTTTCGGGTCGATCCGGCCCCACGTCGATCCGGCCCATATGTAAAGTCGATCCGGCCCCAATAAAAAAATTATTTCTAAGGAATAAAAATAAATATATATTTATTGTAATTCATAATTGTTTATTATTTTTATTATAATGTTAAAGGTGTACGGTAAAAAAAGTAAAAAAGGCCTTTGAAAAATATTTGCTTTAGATGAGTATAAAACAACTAGGTTGATTATGTCTTTATTACAAGTTTTCAAGATTATTGGGTATCATTATATTAAAACGTATATAAAAGAATTCAGACATCAACATTAATCAGCAGTAATTAGCATTTTCTTTCAATTGACTGTGATCTTAACAAGTCTTTCATCTTGTGCAACATATAATAACAAATAGTTACATACATGAACGGTACAAGCCGATCCCCAAGCTGATACATATAAACTTTGTTTTTCTTTTTAAGTTCTTAAAATTTCTAAAATTGAGAAATGTTGTTTGACTTGCCGGATCCTTTCTATAAAAGAGTGCTGATATTATATTTTAGAGAGTGAAAACGTGCATTCAATGTCATTGTTTTGTTGTTTTCTTGCAATAAAGAATAATGGATACTCATATGACGTTTTTTTTATCTACACTATTCAAAATATTGTCAAAATAAGAAAAATATATTGACTATATCCGATGTTACAAAAAAAAAAAAGTGTTATAGAATAGAATATTTTTATATGTTATAGAAGCCTATAGATGATGTAACCTGAAAAAAAAAAAAATAATAATTATTATAATATACACCAACCAGAAGATCAAACTATAAAGACCTTGTTGAAAACGTTTTTAAACAGATTACGTAACTTTAATTAATCAGCATTGGATTGAATTAAGTGATTACGAGTGGCATTACCTTAGTTCACAATCATGAGACAACTGTTGAATAAACAAACCAATTAACTAATGATTTGATTAAATAAGTCATTATGATGCGTTAAATTTTATATGTCCATTGGACTGTAAATATTTATTTAGCTATTCTGTGTGTGAACTGAATAAAATAAAAATCGCCATGAAATAAAAGTTATCATGGAAAATAACTTCATAATTTAAAAATGTAGAAACTGCGATACAAACAGACACAATAACACTAATTTTCGTATGGATTTAAAATAGTTCGTTAACTGGTACTCCAATACTTCACTGACCTGTTGTCATCCATCATCGATCAGACACTTTTTTCAAATTCCATTTATACTGTTAAAGTTTGTGACAAATTCCTCCAAAATCTAGTTAATTCATATTTTATTATGGGGCCGGATCGACTTGGGGACGGATCGACTTGGGCCGGATCGACTTTGGGCCGGATTGACTTGGGGCCGGAACGACCGGATACCGCACTGACAGGTGGGATTCTTCTAAATGGGTGCACACTTGCGAACATCTCATAATGTGACTGTCGTGTACGCTTCCTGGCCACAAGGCTACAACGTTTGTAAATTTACCTGAAAAACAAAATTTGATTTACACGTAGTTCAAGCATAAAAAGTCAGTCCCATTCAATGTATATGATTCCGCAGCATCCAAACGCATAACGTTAATTTCATAATAGTTATTGAAAAACACAGTCTTACGGGCAGTTCATATATCACGATAATGTTTATTTCATTGAGAACCATGTTTTTAAAAATTCTCATAAATTCAAATTGTTCAAAACAAACTCGAGTTATTGTACGATTTCTATAGGAAAAAGTGAAGACCAGTCATAGTGATAACTATAAGTCACTACCATTCATGTAAGCAGAGACATATAATTATTGTATTATATGTCTCTGATGTATACCTGTCTTACCTTACCAGGAAATCTTTCTCCGTCCACTTCGGGACAACCTCATTTGAGTAGTCAATATTCCACCACCACATCTATGTACACTATTTTACACACATTATCGGTATTTATATAATACACTTGAGTACGGAGATATCAATGTTTCATATTATCCTCCATGCATCACTGAATTAGCAATGTTTAAAATAATTTCCACATTATACGAGTATATACAGTTCACTATTTGACAGGTATGCTCTCGGCACAACAACAGTATAAATACGGGAGTATCGATGTTCGGAACATGTTATCAGTTCATAACAATGAAATATCCTCATTTCCTTTTAATATCTAAAGATCGGTATCTTGCTATATGTAACATTTGCCTGCATATTGCATCTAATTTAACAATATTTTCACTCTTCTTTTAGTCCAGTATAGTGCAACATACAGTCCAGAATTATTTGGATTTTATCATGACTGGAAAGTGTTCTAAAGTTGTTTTTCGATATTAAATGTAATATTTCATCGATCTGGTGAAAATATTTTTGTCGGATAGGTTCTAGAATTTGACAGTCCAACAGGAAGTGACAGAGAGTTTCATCGCCTTGATCACATAATTTACAGATTGGAGTTTCGTTTTCTGTATATCTAAATCTTTTATTCTGTAATATATAAGTGCCAGTTACTAATTTTAATTTAATTGCCAGTCTTGTTGTTTCTCTGGTCGGATCGTTAGTTGTATTTATGTCCAAAAGATGGTGAAATTCTCCAGGATTGTATGCGTCTATATTAAGATGTCGAAGAGACATATAGCTTTTTCCGGATGAAATTATTGCTTCTTTCCAGTATTTATGAACGGCAATTTGGACAGTTCTCTTCCATTGAAACTTTTTTGGCGCACAGTTTAGAAGTTGTAACGGAGATGGTAGTCCATATTTAAATATCATTTTCTTAATTGAAATAAACCAGCTGTTGCTAGAGATGCCAGTTTAGCGTTATTTGGCCGCCATTTTGTTTTCCGGTGACTGATTTCACTGGAAAATGACCATTGTTGTTGTCAGATTTCCCCCTTTTACTAATCTTTTATCTTTCCTATGTACCATTTCATTTTGTAATAAATTATTTGTCTTTCTATTACTATCTTTGTTTTTACTGAACATAGTTTCGTTTTTATTTAATCGAGTCGGAAGAAAACCTACGTAACGGACTTTTGAAATACGCGGCACGGTTTTTTTTCTGGGGATGTCTAGTTTGGAATCAAAAATAAATATGTTCCTGACGTCATACATTTATATAATTATTATCCAATGAAAGCGGAGATTCCCATCTACTGCGAAATCGAGGTCGCCTTCCGGTTCCTGTTTACGCTCACCAGCAAAAA
The DNA here is from genome assembly GCA_037788925.1 of Mytilus galloprovincialis. Classification (NCBI taxonomy): domain Eukaryota; kingdom Metazoa; phylum Mollusca; class Bivalvia; order Mytilida; family Mytilidae; genus Mytilus; species Mytilus galloprovincialis. The sequence continues at coordinate 36,729,070 of CM075343.1, read as the reverse complement.
CATTTGATAGCCTTTCTACAAGCCGCTAGGGTTTCAAAGGTAGATAACTCTTTTTTTACCGGAAGTTGAAATATCGATGCAATCACAATCTTACATTCACGAAAATCATGCAATCGGAGACACAGGTCTAGAAATAGGGTATTTATTTGAGTTACCTACAATGTCACGCAGTTTCACACATTTGGAAACCAAACTTATACATACATTTATATGTTACTGCAAGCTTGCTGGAGAATATTTGCAATTTAAAGGAAAAACAAGACAATTTCAAACACCAAAAATATCGACATCTTCAGGCATCGTCAATCAATGAGAAATACAACCACACATACTATTGTTTGGGCCTTGATGGTTTGATAGATAGTAATATAAGTATTAACATAATCACTATCTTTTTTTTTTTAATTTTCACTTGATGCACAACGATGCACGTAAGACTTATATGAAATTTCCCATGGAGTTCCCTCCCTTCTAACTATAATCTGTTTCATGAAGGGACTAGTCATTTTCTTTCATATGGGGTTTGGGATGAGGGGGAAAACATCTGAATATAATTTCTCTTCTGTTTTGAAGACCCCTTTCCAACTACATAAAAATCTGACACCATAATTACTATAATTATAGATTTGACTGGAGAGCCCCCCCCCCCCCCTCCCTTAGGTCAGTCAACCCTCCCTTTCTCTTATAAAAAGTTCTGGACCCGCCACTGTTTTCAGGTTAAAAACTAAACATTCACTTTTAATATATAATTATAGATTTGACTGGAGAGGCCCCCCCCCTTAGGTCAGTCACCGCCCCCCTCTCTTATGAAAAGTTCTGGATCCGCCACTGTTTTAAGATTAAAAACTAAACATAGATTCCTTTAGGAAGAATGGATATATAAATAGTGATAAACAAGTAACATAAATACTATAAATGTGAATATTACTCAATTATAATCAGAGAAAAAAAATTATGAGTGGTTATTGTTGTAGGTTGCTGTCTATCATATTTCTTCAGAATCAAGCTGTTGGTTTTCTGGTTAATAGAACAGGTGAGTCTGAGTAGCTTAAATAAATGAGCTTTCATATCTTCACTTGAATATAATACCTGATTAGGCCGAAATAGAATATACATTTAGTTTACTAGGAAAAATAATTGTAAGAAATAATAATGTTGCCCCTATATGATATAATATAAAGTATGCTTTTTCTCATTGCCAATCATACCACATGTATATCCTAATTTTCATGTGATATATTAAATAAATAGAATACAAATATTAATTTTCAGAAAATTAAAGAAATGTGGCAATCACAAATTAGTTCTGATAACAATCAGCAATATCTTCCAACAAACAACAGAAGTATTAGGCTAAGCCATCATACAGATCAAATTATCATATCCATTCCAAATTTTTACCATGTTACACCTAATCTTAGGATTTTCACAAGCGCAAAAGATGCCATACTATTTCGTTTTATAACAAATGAATATGCAGTTATAAATCCAAGTAATACTTTAATGGACGAACTGACATTATTTAATGAAGATGATTCAATACCAGAACATGTACTAAATTTAAGTACATGCACAACACTACAAAATACATCAACATATAGTGACACTCAATTTCCGGCTTCACAAGATCTGTTCTCGTCAGCGGAGGAAGGTCTTGATGGGTCATGTGATCTGTTTTCAGATTTCAGTGCTACTGGAAACAGTGAATGTGACAAAAAGAGAAAATTTGAGATCAGTGACGAATCAGATTCTCACTCTGTTAGTCTTTTAAGTGGAAAGAGACCAAGAAATTTTAGAAATAAATAGTATTAATTATATGGTTTATAGTTTTTGTTGAATAATGAAATGTTAAAAAAAAAATGTTGAGATGTTGGGAATATGTTAATTAGCCATCAACCCAACAAATTAAATTACACAAAAAAAATTACAGGTATATATGCAGGTCAGCTTTCTTTCTTAAATAAAGGGAATTTAAATTCATGAACTTAGAACTCATGGGATGAGGTAATCATAACCACATTTTGATTTTTTGGACCAATACATGTAGATCAAAGCAGTTATTGGTAGACTTGCATGAAAGCAAGAGTATGACCAATTGATTACCAAATATAAAAAATAAAGTGTAAGAGCAAAAACCAATTTTTGGAAGTACAGACAGACAAACAGCATACAAGGGTAAAACTGAATGACCCTCCGCTACGACGGGTGCATAAAATAAAGATTGGGTATGATTGCCAATGAGACAACTGTTCACAAGAGACCAAAATGACACAGAAATTAACAACTATAGGTATGGCCTTTAACAATGAGCAAAGCTCACAAGGCATAGTCAGTTAGGTTTACGAACCTCTTTATTAAATTTAATGGGATATGATAACTTTTTTAATGTGATGTTCTCGGCCTAATACTTTCCTTTCAGGTAAATATTGTATATTTATCAACCCATGCACTTGTCACTATACTAACAGAAAACCTAACTATAAATAATGGTGAAATTTTTTATCAGCATGTATTTGTATATCTGCATCATTCCTATAAGTTTTTGAGTAATGAATACATATCTCAAAGAGTTAATTATTATCTATAACTTATATTTTCAATTTTCTCTTTTATAATTTAGGTGTTTTAGGTTTTCAGACACTATTACCAGCCTTTCTTTGACAGTATTAAAGTTGCATGGTATAATCTTAAACAATTTGGTAAGTGCAACTTACACATGTTTAAACAAATTCAGTTGGCACCAGAAGATTCCCACATAAAACTTTCAATTCAATATTAAGAACCAATTTTGCTTATTATGTAACACTTACTGGCTATCTCCTTGTGCTCTTTTTACAACTCCTTATATCCTAATACTAGCTAATACTAGCTAGAAATAATCAAAGCAAGGTGAACATTATTATTATTTGTGCCTAAAGCAAGATTTAGTATTTAATTAAACAGAATACATTGTACTTTAATTAGGTTTAAAGAAGTTTGAAAACATTTTTTTAACATTTAATCTCTTGATAAGAACTCATCTAGTATGAGACATAATCCTCCTAATACATATCTGGATAATGCTAGTAGAAGATTTTAAAATAATGATTGATCTAATCATTGGTTAATTCACATACTGGCCCAATTATATCATGCATATTCAGGACAAGATTTATTGAGATATAAATTGTCAAATTATACACTACAGCATTTGTTTTAAGGGTACATGTCACAAACCAAATTATCAAATTGTTTATTTTTCAGATATTATTCCTTCAAAGTTATATATGACTGCTATGAAAACAGATTGGATTGCTTAACACAGACCCTTATTTTTTCAAGATATTTAAGGTATATATATATTTTTTTATAATGTAAAAGGTAGCCTTTATGAAAAATGTTACCACCAGGGACCCTTTATCACTTTAAGTATATTACTAAGAGGAGATAACTCATATCTTGATATACAAAATGTACAATCATTAAAATTTCATTCACTAACATTTGTTTATTTACATTCTTGCATATAAAGTTACACTAAATACAGACCATTTATGTTACATCATTAATGAAGGTAAATTATTCTGCAGATGTCTTTTGTTGATGAAGAGATAATAACTAATGGGAGATAACTCTATCTTAATACAAATGCTACCTTCTGTAAAAATACATGGAGCCAAATTTTGATTTTATTTGATTTGAAGTTGGTTTTGTGATGTATTTTGTTAATGAATGGAAATTATTCTGCTTTTGCAGGTTTATAGAGTGAAAATAGACGATCAGCACTGTCCGTTTCAAGACAAATAACATATATGAGGTATGCAATTGCAGCTGGTATATTTAAAATTCAGAAATTATTGCAATATGGATATTAATGCGAATTGCAACAATCTGAGGTCTGCAGAAATAAAAACTGGCATTCATAATTTCATAAATGCATTTCTTAGATGACACAATGTCATAAGTAAAAAGTAATTCGCAATGATAATTGTATGCATTAATTTCTGAGTTTTCAGTATTTAACATTTACTTGTTTGTTCTGTTAATGTCAAGTTAGTGTGAAAGCTTTTTAAGGATGACAAAGACGGCTAAAAAAGTCTAGTAAAAGGCATACAGGTAGAAGTATTGGTTGTCACGAGTAATAAATTGTAGACAGAAACTAGGTCTTATATCTATTAATATTGTTTTGGTGGTAGTGGGGTGATATATTTATACACTTTTCAATGTAATACATATATTTTTTTTAAAAATTTTATGACAGCATATATGGTAAATATCATAAACAATCTGATTTATGAACTGTCATTATGGAGTCATTATCAAACCGTATTTTACATGAAGTCTTCATAAAGGTAGCTGGAAATGTAAAAGAATTACATAGATACATATGTAAACTCCTTAAAACAACAGAACAATCTGTAAACAGTATCAGTCTTCATTACAAAGCGAAAAGAGTTATTGATGAAATAAAACGATTGAAAAAAAATCGTGACAAATCACAATTGGAAAAATTCTACAAACAAAACTTTGAACTGCCAAAGCCAAATTTGAAAAGAAAATCTAATGAAATAATATCAGATGATGTATCAAAATCAAAACAAAACAAGAAAAGTGTGTGTGGTGATTCTTGTTCTGAAACGATAAAGCATTTATCATACAAGGTTAAGCAGTTAAATGATAAAATCAGGCATATCAATATATCGAAATTAAATCTGCAAATAAAGAGGCAACGTAAATATATTAATGATTTGAAAGTATCTAAAGAAAAACATAAGATCAAGAAAAACCTATTTTCAAAAACAATACTTTTTGATAAAAGCACCCAGTGCAACTCTATGAAAAATATCATATCAGATTTAAAGTTGAGTATAGAGCATTTAGAGTGCAAAGCAGAGGAAAAGAGTGAAAATTTAACCGAAGAAACTAAGATGTTTACATTTAGAAATAATACCAAAGGTAAACCATTTACTGATCGACTTAGACAGGTATATTACTGCTTTCGTAGCCGAAAAATTGGACTAGAGCATATAGCACCACTGATAATATCAGTTCTCTCTCTTGCTGACATAACTTTAACACTAGATGACCTACCTAGTATATCAACAGCTGCTAAACTAACTTCAGAACTAGGAATAGTAGCAAGGAATCATGTTAAGGATGAGCTTGCTCCATTAGATAAAATAACTATGCAAAGGGATGCCACCACTAAAAAAGGTAGACATTTTGTGGGTTTAGAGATTGCAACCGGTGAAAAAATTCTTACTGCTGGCTTGAGAGAAGTTTCGAATGGAAAAGCATCTACATATGTGTCATGTACAAATGAAATTATCAAAGATATTGAAATAACTACACAAAGTAATGATAAAATTTTGCCTAAAGTGAAGTCTTTCATGACCGACCGTAGTGCAACAGAGCACAAAGCGAACACTTTGTTATCTGCTGAAATACATGACGTAAATAATAATACTGAAACTCACAATTTTAAATGTGCAGTCCATCCGTTATTACAGTTTAGTGATGTATGTACCAAACAAATCGTTAAATTAGAAAAAGATAAAACTGTTAATATAGATGGATCTGGTAATATGTGTTCGACATCCTTTTTATTAAAATGTGTTTCCAAATTATTTTTTAAAGATGGCACAGGAGACCCAGCACTTGTAACTTCATATATCAAGAGTCAAAATATAAATCGCATACCTATAATGAAATTGCGTGGCAATCGTTTTAACTATTTATTTCATAATTCAGCTGGAACATATTTTTTACACAAACATTTAATGACTTATTTGAAAACATCAAAATCAACTTTGAATTATATTCAGGATTATATTGTTCGGGCACTGTCAAATGACAACATTTTAGCTATATTAAGAGCTTTAGGGTTAATTTCTAAAATTTTTACCGAACCATATTGGAAAAAAGCTGGTGGTGAAATAGAAACAGCCTTAGGAATGGGTAACATTTATAACAGATTGGTGGAATTTTTAGATATATGTATTGCAAATCCAGAGCTTGTTTTAATAGAAAATGGAATTAAATTATTTTATGGACCAGATTTTCCAGATGATGACATTTATTCATATTTATTAAAACCATGTAATGTAGATGATTTTACCAAGGATATTATAGTTAAATTTTGCTCTGAACTAAAAGTAAAATGTATGCAACTTTTTAAAGATTTTATGCCTACTGGAAAATATTATGAACCAAATGATGAAATTTTAAATATATGCAAATCATGTCCATCGAATAACATTTCTGTTGAGCGTTTGATGGCTAAATTGGACAACTGTATTGTAAACGCTCCAACTTATAACACTAATTCTATGGAAAGTGTAATCATGTTTAAAAATAATAAAACACAAGAATGGCTGCATAACAAAACGGATGCTGAAACGACTGAAATTATTGCCAATGCAAGAACGCAAAATAATAAATTTTTATCCAATATTAAATGTAGAAAAAAAGATTTATTTGATCAAAATATTGAAACAATTAGGCAGAGACAAATAAACGAAAGTAACAGACAGGTCAAACTCAATGTTGAGATGCAAACAGCGCTAGATGTCTTTAACCGTAATGGAATTTGGAACACTGATGCAAAAATAAAGGAAGAACTTGCGAAAATCAACAAAAAAAAGGATCAAATTATAGCTCTTAAAAGCCAACTTTCGATGTGTAAAAAACTATTTCCCGTCAATCAAACTTTAAAACACCTACTTCAATTTAGTAGTCATGGAAAAGCATTCGACGTTTCAAAATTAAGTTTAAATTTATTAGAATTCATCCAAAATCAGCAGATTCATACACCATCAACAACCGTCATGCAAGAAGATATTTTTCTAAAACCCGACCTACTAGTAGGAAAATCCTTTATTCATACGTGGACAGACAATGGACAAGATGAACAATGGAGAGGAAAAATTTATTCTTATGATGGAGGCCTATTTGAGGTTATAATGACAGTTCATAATTGGATGACTAATAACACTATCCAACTAAGATATTTCACAAAACATTCCCAGATTTGTTTCTCTTCTGAATCCTTTTCAACAAACCCAATCTTACTATTTGTCACTGTCTCTAATCTTACATGTATAACTACCTGTACGATATTGATCTTATCACATATTAAAATCTACAGGGACACATTAAAAATTCTACCCTACTCTATTTTCCAAGAATAAAATTCATACAATGTAAATCATTAATGTGAAACCCAGTTTAACTTATTAAATCAGACCTGCATGCAGATAATATTAACAATTACTTGGTGTATTGATGGTCACAGTATGGGTTGCATGTATTTTTTTTATGTATGATTAAGTGCACTCATATTATAAGAACTTTTATGATTTATTTAAATAGCAATTAATTAAATTATTCTCTTGTTTGGTGTATGAAGACGATAAAGGTTATACAAAAGATTATTTAATTGAATAAAGTTTTCCTTAATTTGGAAGTTATATCATGGGAAGCAGTTTTGTTGAATGATGATATTAATATAATGGTGATCTGTTTTGGAGGTGGAGGGAGCCAGAGTACAATAGAACATGTTGAAAGGATAGGTGTTGGATATTTTTAAATGAGCAGAAAAACAGAACATTGACACTTTCTGTCATCACACATATGATTGTAAAATGTCTTCAGCGATATGAATATTTCAAGAATAATATTGAAAATATCAATATTCAACCATATATAAAATACATTGCTATATATTATTATTTAATTTTGCAGGTTCAATATAATGATAAAGATGGCAAATTTAACCAAGATTCAGAGTTGTACGAATTGACTTGTGAGGAGATGAAAACAGATTTTACTGCTGGATATTTTGTTTTTGAAGGTATTATGACTAATTTAAGTACAATGTCTCATGATGTACGTCAAGTCATGTGCATGTTTATTCTTTTACTGTTTAATTTTCAAAATGATAAGGTAATACATCTATAATGGTAATTAATGTTGACCCAATTGAAGAATTCATTTAACTACAGAATAATATTATTCAAATTTGTTTATATACATGTATTTTAATTGTATTTTCTTTTCTTTTCCAGAACATGCATGAAACAGACTATAGTAATAAAAGTGGTGAGTGAAACATTGAGTTGTTCCTCTTTGAATGAAAAAAATATTTTGAAAAAAATGAGTTGTTCCCCTTCTATTCATTTGTGCTATAAATAAAAAAAATTTAAGAATTGTTTTCTCAGTAAGGCAATAACATCCAATCAAATGCTTGCTTGTATAAATCTTTAGCTGTAGATAGCTAAATGAGAACACTTATTTCATTGGCTATAGTTAATATTTACAAATTTAGGTAGAAAGGCTACATTTGACAAAACTTCAAAGATAATTTTCAAGTAGAAATATTGATATTTTTTTTAAACGACTACGATTTTTAAATTCCTCGATGGTATTTTAGTCTACTTTAAGTTATTTTAAAACGATTTATGACCAGGAACATATTTATTTTCAGGCATTTTGAACTACCCCTCAACATGACAGAGCAGCGTCAACAGACATCTTTCGAAATCAGCAATCGTGTAAATATCGGTTAGTACAAATATTATTACCGTATATCGGGGATTATTTTAATTGAAATTTTTGCTTATTTTAAATGTTTTCAGTGTTTTTCTTGCATACATTTGTAGATGTACATGAGATTCATGAATTGTAAGAACCCCCACACTTACAAGTTTTATAAACACCCTTTTATTTTATAAAAGCAAGTCAAAATTGTCATAGACTACATAAATAAGAAATAGTAAATGTGGCCCAATTGTTGCCGTTGTATGTACAGATTTGAAACATAAATATCAACTTCTTTTAAAGACTGTTTTAATTTAAATTTAGGATCCCCATCTCCTGTGCCTGTGGCCCAACTGATAGAAGAGACTGATGTTTGGAAGTACCTATCCTGCATGGGAGTTGACAGACACATGATACATTCTCTTCTCATCAATTGCATGTATACCGGTTAGTATTTTATATAGTAAGATAAGCTGCATTTCATTATAAAAATAAAATATATTTTCATAATTTTGTAATCAGATTTATTAGTTGGTAAACATAAATGACAGCATTATACTGAAAACATTATCGGCTTCAAATATATTAATTAAATAAATTTTTGTATTTATAACCAATCACTTTTTTCACGTGTTTGCACCACGAAAAACATATTTATATATATGTATGCAAAATTTAACTCCATAAAAAATAAGTAAAGACTGTTTTTATGAAAAGACAAGAGAAATAAATGCTGTACTTTTCAAAATCTTTTTAATTTTTAGTATTTTCCAGTATTTAGTAATAGGTAGATTCATTACGTCATATATAAATGTGTAAATATATATACACAACATTTCAACATGTAAACTAGAACTGTTTCTTTGTGGTCCCTCTGTTTTTTTTTCAGTATATGATCTATGCACATTGCTGGTCAGTGGTGAGATGAATTGAAGACATCGCTGGACGATTGTGGTCTCTATGGAACAATACTTTGATGCCTAATCCTACATGTTTATGGTGTTTAAAAATAAAACAAGTAACTTTCATTTTAAGTTTTATCTTGACAACTAAAAAGGCATTTTAAAAATAAGTGTAAACTAATCTGTGACTCTTGCGATTGTTGCATATAATGATATGTAATTTAAAAAACTTTATCAGAAATGCAATAAACTCAAAGGTCCCTAGTTATTTGTTATTTTAAAAATGTTGCTGGTCAACATTTCAAACAATTAATAGCATGACTAAGAAGCACACCAATATTACATTTGTACATTTGAAACTCATGAAATGTTGGTGCTTTTTTTTTAGATGATTGGAGTTTAGACAAGTTAAAGCAGAATGTATGGCAAGAATATCTGTTTTGGCATTGTGTGATAGCGGTAGTTGAAGATAGTGTAGAACTCTCTTTTAAGGAAAACATACCTATTATTTTAGAAAATCTTAATTATAGTAGTGTAAATGTGTCTGTATTTGTAAGGAAAATTCGAAACAAAATGAAATCGGTTTTTAAGAAAAAAGATATTTCTGTTGGTAAAGAGCAAGCCATAGGGATTGCTTTTAAAGATGTTGGTCCCATATGTGAAAAAGAGGGTATCAGTTTGGATTGGTTGAAAAATCCATCTCCGATACCATATAAAATCAATGTAACAAATGGTCTTATTGTTGAATTGAGAAAAGTAAGAATGCAACATAGCATATTACTTAAAACAGTTGCATTGTGGGTTCAATTTATATGTCACTTAAATTACACCCCTGACTCTGATGGGTTAAAACGCAATATTGAGTTGGTTTATAAAAAATTGTCAAAGATTTCTTTATGTGATAGGCAAAATGTCAGTGCCTTCTTGACACAACAATATACCCCCCCTCAGAAAAGAAATACCTTGTGTAATCTAGACTCAAATGAAAAAAGGACTAGCTCAGAAAAGGTTGAAAATAAAAGGTTTCAAGACTACATCACTAACGCTTCTCATAAGTTTGCCGAACAAAAAAATATTATTATTGACCTGGAAAAAAAACTGGAAAAAACAAGACAACAGAAATGTAGTGCAAACTTGAAATTATTCAAAATCAGAAAAGAACATAAAAAAGTAACAGCTAAATACACTGATAGTCTATCAAAAATGTCTGAATTATCTACAAGAAATGTAAACAAAAGACTGAAACGTAAGCAAACACGTATTTCACAACTAACATCTGAAAAAAACAAACATGAAAAAGAAATGAAATATTTAAGACAAAGAAATAAGAACATAAAAAGAAAGTATAAAGGACAATCAGCACTTCTGAGATATTACCGGAACAAAAACCTCAAAAAAGAAAATAGGAATGAAACTGTTGACTCAATAAAAAAATCCGATTCAGATATAGTAAACAGAATGAAATATTTGGAAAATGAAAACGAAATATTAAAAGAAGACATTGAAAACTTAATGAAATCACAAATAGTACAAACATTTCATGGGGGGAAATATAATGACACCATAAGGGAGGTATATGCTTCACTTCTGTCCATGAATGTTGGAGTATGTAACGTTGAAAAAATTGTTCGTACTGTATTAGAAAAAATGGGGGGGTTAAAGGTTGATCATTTACCAAAAAAAACATTTGCAGAAACTATGCTTATAGAAGCCAAAATCCTAGCACAATTGCAGGCAACAGAAGCAATGCTTAGTAGCAACAATAACACTTTACATACAGATGGCACAAAAAGGGATGGTCGTGAATTTGGGGGGCTGCAAATAGGGACTGATAGTGGTCAGTACAGCATCGGTTTAGTTGAAATGTTGCGTGGGGATACAGAAAATTTCTTACAAATTATTGACTTAGTTATAACAGATATGGCAAAACTTTTACAGGAAAATTACACTGAAAAAAAAAAGGAATTATTGTTGTCAATAAAAAATACAATGACAGACAGACACATAGTAAATACATGTCTTAAAACATCACTCGAAAAAATAAAACTAGAATGTATACCACACAGCTCAGACAATTCTGAAGAAATTCGTAAAAAAATATCAAAATTAAATGGCTTTAAATGTAACCTGCACATTCTAGTGAATTTAGCCTCACAGGCAGAATCAGGGTTAAAGTTATGGGAACAAAGTGTACTTGAATCTGAAAGTTTTCATCAATTTACATACAACCAAAACACATCTGATTTCATTCGTGCTAGTACAAAACTGTGTGTGCCAGGTGCTGACGAAAAATCTGGGTACGGTCAGCTTTTTTTAACCTTTTTAAAACAGCTTGATATTCCAGTTGATTTAAAAATGTGTACTTTTCACGGTCACAGAATAAATTTATTATTTTCCATGGGAGCAGCAGTTTTTTATCATAGAGAACACATCAAAGAATTTATTGATTCATTTTTCAGCATAACAGAAAGGAATTCATTAATAACTTCTGTCTATCACTATGTAGATAATCCAGTCTATCTTGCTGGTTGTAGGGCATTTGGAATAGTTGATAAAATTTTGACCGGTCCTATTTGGCGTATTATTGAAAGCACCTCTCATATTTTAGATTTGAATAAAGTTTGGTTTGATTTTAAAAAGATTTTAGAAAAATACTCAGTAGATGCAACAGAACTGGTTGAAGGGAAAGTCTTATATCCTGAATATACTGTTCAGGATAAAGTTTTTGAAAGCTTATTTTTAATTGATAATGAAGAATTAAATATTCTAACTACTGAAGCCTTACAAATTGTTTTGTTAAATTTTTGTATTATAATAGAAAGACAACTGTTTGATAATTTGCCAGGTGGCATTTTAAATGAAGAAACAGAAGGGGTTAATGGCAAAGAACTTAGAGATGAATCGACAACTGTAAAACCAACAAATATAGTTTCAGAGCGTGATTTTGCAAATTTAGACCGATTAAAAAGGGAAAAACCCAATGCTAACATAATAGCATTGGAAGGTTTAATTTTATTTACCAACAACAAAACATTACATTGGCTAGATCAAATGGAGACAGAAAAGAAAACACAAATTTTTAAAATAGCAAGAGAAAGGGCACCTGCAATGTTAAAACAATTTAAACTGAGAAAAGAACATATTAAAAATCAACACATTTTATTATTGAAAAACAAAAGAGAGGAAAAACTCAGAAAAGAAAATTCAAAGCAACAAGAACTTCAATCTTTAACCAAGGACATTGAAAAAATAGGAGGTTTATGGGTTACTTCACAAGACATAAATAAAAACTTTAAAAAAATGAATGAAACTGAAAAAATGGAAGCAGTAAAATTACAGTTAAAATTTAGAAAAAAAGTATTAAAATGCAATCCAGAAGACAAATTTTTATTGCAATTTTCGGCCAATGGTATTCAGTTTCCCTTACATGAACTTGTTTCCCATCTTAAAGTTGTATTGGCAGCTGACTATACACAAACAGTCCCCTCTAACAGTATTGTGTCTTTTGTTATTAAATCAAAAAATGAAAGAGATGAAATTATGCAAAAACAGAGGGAAATTGTATTGAAAAAAATAGAAAATATTAAATTAAAAAAATGTATTGAAGCTAACAAAGTTTTCAAAGAACCTGTTCCTAAAAGGAAGAAAACTGAGTCTGTAGTTGAAAATGCTTCAAAGAATACTGTTGAAAATAACTCTGATATTATTTTGAATGTTGAAAGTTCTTCTCAGTCTTTTGATCATGATATGATAATGACTGGATTGAATGAATGTCCAGTTGGTAAAAATGTTGTTGTGGCCTATATGGATACATGGTATCCTGGACAAGTTATAGCCCAGGAAAAAACTATTTTCAAAGTAAAATTTTTACATCCTGCAAAATCTGTACAGAATCTTTTCAAATGGCCTGAAAAAGAGGATATTAGTGAAATTGATGAAATGTTTATTTTTTATTTAGATTTTGAAATTTTATCAAAGGACTCTGGTGGTAGAACTTGGTATTTAACCAATTATCAAAAAATTCAATATGAGTACGAACAATACTGTAGAAAATATTTTGACTAATTACTAAATAAATTAGTCTAAAAGCAGCATAGCAGCATTTAACAATGCATGTATAAACATCTAAATCTTCACCTGGCATTCGTCGTTTCATGCAAGAATAAGTTATCCAGACCAAGAATCAACCAGACTTTTCAAGTTTATGTTTTATTAAATTTTGGTAAAAATGTTCGCATGAACATGTGCTTTACAAATTGAAATAAAAAAAAAAGATGCTCATAATTTGTATAAATCTTTAATGATGTCCTCTATAAATTGCATAACTCTGTAGCTGAGCGATACAAATAATGCTTGTTGCATGGTTTTTTTTTGTGGTGATCGTACCCACAACTTCATATCTACTTGTTGTACTTTTTATGTGGTGATGGTACTCAATTGCATTTACTTCCTATATGTTTTTTGTGGTGATGGTACTCATAACTTTTTATTGTTGCAGTTTTATGTGGTATGGTACTCATAACTTTGTATTTACTTGTTACATATTTTATGTGGTGATGGTACTCATAACTTTGGATTTGCTTGGTATTATTATGTGGTTGTATGGTACTCATAACTTTGTATTTACTTGTTGCATGTTTTATGTGGTATGGTACTCAACTTTGGATTTGCTTGTTGCATGTTTTATGTGTTGAATGTACTCTTAACTTTAGATTTGCTTGGTATTGTAATGTGGTGGCATGGTACTCATTATGTCTCATAATTTTGTATTTACTTGTTGCATGTTTTATGACTTTTGTGTTGAAATAATTCGAATTAATTCATAACTTTGGATTTGCTTGTTTTTTTTATGTGGTGGTATGGTACTAGAAGCTTTGTATTTTCTTGTTGCAAGTTTTATGTGGTCATTGTACTCAAATCTGTATATAATGTGGTTGCATGTTATGATGAACATGTATTGTGTAAAGGTCTTACTTGGTGATGGTTTCTTGTTAATAAAAATATAAAGGAAGATTCAGGAATTAGTTTTATTTTTTGTTTATTTGTGAATACAAATATTCACAAATAAGGTGTCCATCTTGGAAGTGTCATTGATTGTGCTTATCACAAATGCAAGATGTATTTGGTTGTATCAAAAAGACAGTCAAATCTTAGACTTGAAAATTGGTATTATTTGTACTGAATATTAAGATCAAAGGATTTTTGAGCAAGTCAGATACTGATATACTGTCAGAGAAGAGTATCTAAAAGTTGTGTGAAGTGTTATTTTGTGAATTTACAAATTAAAAAGGTCAGGTTATTATGTCTTGGTACAACATATACATTGTACTCCTATCGCAACAAAATGATCTATTTCAACAAATGTACCCGAAAAATTTAAATATACTGCTGTAAATCACTTTCCTTGCTACAAAAAAATCAGAAAGAGCTCTAAACTTACAGAATGCAACCAATATAATAAAAGGTGGATGCAAGACAAACATTTTGGTACCAAGATTTTTAAAATCGGTTGAGAAATGAGCGAGCAGTGGGTGAAAATGTGATTTTACGAGGAAAAAATTGTCAAAATGTCGGCCATTTTGATTCAAAATGGCGGCCATTTTTCCTTTCATACATATACATTTATCAAAATCATATCTAGTGATATTTCACAATGCTGTATCTCAATTTTCAGCTTGATACCTTGCACAGTTTTTAAGAAATGACAGATTTTGTTGTTATTTGGTACAGAAAAAGCTAATTCAGGTCTTAGTTAATTGGTGCCATTCAGATATATTAGCAAAAATTAGTGCGACAGCATATTTAGAGACCAAGAAATTGATTTTTTTTCTACTTTGTTAAACCAAGATTTCAGATTTAAACAGACCAGGCACAATAATATAGTGAATTTAGTACAATTCTGTACTTGTGTGGGTCATTTAGTAGAAAATTAAGCTTCAACATGGCTATCAATACCTTTCAGTAGTATCAGAATGGACGATTCAAGGTTGTTTGACGCTGATAAAAAATCTTTTAATAATATATGTTGCTGAATATTAATGATTTTCCCTAAAGAGTGGAGTGTGTTCTGCTAGATTAGAGTATTTCAGGGCACAGTGCTTGTTACTTGCTTCAAAATATGACTATAAAATCTCAAATCAACACAATTTTAGTGGCGGCCATCTTGGAGAAAAAAGGGGGACCGAAAGACAACCTTAAATCGTTCATAACTTCATAACCGTACATTGGATTTAAAAAAACAAGGGCTTAAAATGTTCGTCTCGACAAGATCTTTCAACACAATGCAAATAATACAATATATTTCCTATAATAATATAGGCCTGGCATCTCTACTGTTGCTCGATTGATCTTTGACGGTTAATTGTCTAATAGCCAATTTCTTTTCTAAATTTGAGTTGTCTTGCCTACATATGTTATTAAATAATATTAGCGCTTTTTGGTCGATTTGTGCTTCTATAGGTAAGAATCCGGATAGGATGTAAATACTCGGATCTGGTGTACATATCGGTAAAGACATAATTCTCTTAAGCAACTGTTTTTGGAACTTTTCTAATTTTAGTAGATTTGATGAAGTAGGTAATATAACTTCTAAGCCGTATGTAAGAATAGGTTGTATAAAGGTTTTGATCAGATGTAGTGAGGTAATCGGATCAAGTCCATTCTCACCATGCAGTCCTGCTGACATGAAACTAGGCGGCTCTCCTAGATTTAGTAATGTTCTGGTCAGCGGTTTCATTTTGAGAGTTTTTTTAAGATGTTGATCTAAGAATTCCTAGATGAGGTGATTTGTCAACGACTGGCATAGGATTTTCGTTCAAAGTTAAATTGACTGATTTAGACTGTTTCTTGCGGTTAGATGGTTCTATTTGTAAGACAACGCTTTTTTGAGGCTGTAGTAGATAGTGATGGTTTTGACTATATTCAGCAGCTATATTTATGAGAAGTTGTAGTTCTGCTGGATTTTCGCTCATCAAGGCAACATCATCCGCACAGGCTATTGCATTAACAGAGGTTTCTCCAATTGTGCATCCCTGTGCAACATTTTCAAAATTATGAAGTAAATCTTCAATATATATTTTATACAGATCTGCACTGAGAAGACCTCCCTGTTTAACTCCCTGTTGGACTGGAAACTTTTCTGAATAATCATTTGCCCATTTGACGTATGCTTCTGTGTTTTTATGTATTTCATCAATTAATATCCAAGTCGCTGGATTGACATCGGTGAAGTGTACTTTCCTTGGAAGCATTTTTAGGACCACAACATCGAAGGCAGATTTCGCATCCAGTAAAGCTATAAGAAATGGCGATTTCTTGTCCATGTATTCTCTATATACTTCCTCTACTATGATTGCTGCATTCAGTGGTGACGCATTTGCAGTGAAGCATCTCTGTAGTATTGACTAGGTCGAGAGAATGTTTTCTTAGATCATCACGTAGTATGTACTCAATTATTTTCAATAATATTGGTAAAACAACTATACCACGGTAGTTCTTGGAGTAGGATTTGTCTCCTTTGTTTTTGTAAACTGGTGATAATAGACCTATCTTTATAAAATCAGGAATCAGCCTTTTTTGAAACCTAGTATTAATGAGTTTATGTAGAAATTTCAAAAATAGGTCCCCTCCATATAAATAATTTTCTATGGAAACGCCATATATGTCTTCTGCTTTTCCTTTATTTATGGATTTAATAGCTTTTTGAATGATATCCAGGATATCAAGAATCTGTGAAAGATATGGCATAGAAAATGTTGTTAAGGAACCTACTCGTATAACCTCCTCAACTGCAACACTCTTAGACCCTATATATATGAATAATATTAGTTTACTAAGAAATAGTATGGTACTACCAAGTTTTTGTAGTGACCACTCTCCAACACTTATTGAGATTAATTTTTCCTCTGCTAAACAAAAAGCTTATTCAAAAGTAGTTTATGACTATGAGAGTGGTGACTATGCATCAGCAAACATGTATTTACAAAGAAAAAACTGGAATGAATGCTTTAAAATGTTCATGACATTAATAAGATTAATGATCTAATTAACCAAGAAGTTCATCATGTCATGGACTCATATATTCCAAAAAAAAAAGTATTGGTTAGACCCAGGGACAAACCTTGGATCACAACCAGTATTAAAGTTAAAATGCGAAAGCGTAACCGTGCTTACAAAAAAGCTAAATCAAGAAATTTAATTTCAGACTGGAAAAAATTTAAAGAACTTAGAAATGAAGTGATTGATCTAGTAAGAGAAGCTAAACGTCAGTACCTGATTAACTTGCATAATTCCCTAGTCGATAAATCAATCCCCCCAGGGAAGTGGTGGAGAATAGCTAAGAGTGTTTGCAAATTTAAAAAATAAAGAGAGTCAAAATTCTCCCATTAAGGTAAATGGAGAGATTCTTATTCACCCCATTGAGAAAGCAACAGCCATAAATGATTATTTTTGCTCAATATCAAGATTTGACACAGAACCTCAATTGCCTAATGTCCCACCTTTAGCACCCTATGAGCTGTCTGACATAGTGATAACAGAGCAGGATGTAATTGACCATTTCCAAATTTTAAATATTAACAAACCAGTTGGACCTGATAAGCTACCTCCAAAATTTCTTAAGGCAATTTTCACATCACTGGTCACACCTCTAACATTCATATTTAATAAAAGCTTACAATCAGGAATAGTTCCCAGTGATTGGAAATTGGCAAATGTATCAGCTATCTACAAAGGTAAAGGAGATCAGGACAATGTTTCAAACTACAGACCTATCTCTGTTACTAATTGTTTTAGCAAAATATTGGAGAAAATTATTTTTAAGTATACGTATTTACATAACTATATACATGATCATGCAATATTAACTGATCAACAGTCCGGGTTCCGAAACAAGGACTCTACTATCTAAATCGACAGCGATATAAAGACAATAGACCACTTTCGAGTTCATCCGTCACCGGAAAAAACTCGTCAATTATACGCGCCTTTATGACGTCATTTACCAGATAGAGGGGGTCGCCTGTATCCCTGCACTATTTACGTTCATCAAGCGTCTTAGTGATCGTCATTGTGCAGGATAAACAAGAAATAATGGTTGTTCTGTAGGTACTTAATGACAATTCCCTAATGAC
This sequence comes from Mytilus galloprovincialis, assembly GCA_037788925.1. NCBI lineage: Eukaryota > Metazoa > Mollusca > Bivalvia > Mytilida > Mytilidae > Mytilus > Mytilus galloprovincialis. Next base: position 36,710,520 of record CM075343.1, on the reverse strand, counting down.
AGCAATGCTGATTGTCAATTTTGAGAATTCAATTTGCCGAAGAATTCGTACAATATAGAATTATAGTTTTCCAACCACTCGCTCAACGTGGGAACGGAAGTGACGACGCCCCTAAACGCACAAATGACGTTCACTAAAACCAGAGTTTTTGACGGAAATGCATCGAACTCGAAAGTTGTCTATTGTTATGGATCAAATCTCCCTGTTTCTAAAATAAATCTTTGTACAACTTTAAAAATATTTTCGTTTTCCTCATCACTGATGAGTTCACTACCTGATACTAATGTTTGTACATTATATATTGGTAGTGTAGAAATGGTTTGTGCCCTGATGAGTCTATAATTCTGACATTCTAGCAAATAGTGTTTGCTGCTCTCAACTTGCCCACAAATACAAAGGCTGGAGAGAACAACATTTTTTCTGGAAAAGGTGTTCATTTAAGCCACTGCAATTCAACCGAGTCTGGCGTGAAGTATTTGGCCTTTTCTACAACCAGTATTATAATATGTAGGGACTTTCTTAGCATCTCGATTTTGTAATTTTTAAGTGTAAATTTTTATGGATTACATCTAACATCTTGTGGAAGCCTGTTCCATTCACGAATAACAGATGGTAGGAAAGAATTTTGATAAAAGGTAGTTCTACAGTTCATATTTTGGACATTAGATGCACTTCTAGTATTATAGTTATAGACTTGATATAGTTGTTGAGGTACGAGACTATGAAGATAATTAGGAGCTTGATCATGAAACATTTCGTGAAATTTGATAATCTTATGTCTGGATCTTCTTTCACTCAGAGATACCCAACCAGTATCATTATAAAGATTAGATCTAGAGCAAAGCTTAGTGGCACCTGTGACTATACGAGCCGCTTCTATTTGAATGCTCTCTAGTTTGTCCTTTAAATAAATTGGTATATTATCACATACAGTATCCGCATACTCAAGAATAGGCCTGATAAAACTGATATATAACTTGTAGATTATTACGCGATAGCTTCAACTTTAAACTCCTCACAATAATTAAGCGAGGCGTAGCCTTATCAATTATATAGTTTACATGACTTTCCCAACAACCGTTTTCTTGAAAAATTAACTCTAAATGTTTATGTTCTTCAACCTCTTGTATCAGTGCATCATTCATTTATATTGGTGGATTATGGGTTTTCTAGATATGGTCATGGTTTCAGTTTTTCTTGGATTAAAATTAACAAGCCATTGTTGATGCCATTGGTTATTTTTTCTATATCAGAATTCATTAGTTCAGATGTAGCATACTCGTCCTCAACAACTATATATAATGACGTATCGTCAGCAAAAAGTCTGATGTTGCATGATATGTCACATACAATATCGTTTATGAATAATAAAAATAATACAGGGCCTAAAATTGAGCCCTGGGGGACACCTGCCTTAATGCTGTACACGTCAGAGGTCTGTCCTCCTATGACAACTCTTTGTATTCTTTCAGATAAATAACTTTTAAACCATTTTAGTAAGTCCCCTCTTATTCCATATTTTTCTAATTTATGAAGGAGGCCTTCATGCCAGACCCGGTCAAACGCTTTACTGATATCACAAAACACAACTCTTATTTCCTTTCCAAAATCAAGGGCTTTAGCGATATCGTTTTTAGTATAAATAAGTTGATTAACAGTACTATCTCCAGGCATAAAACCTGATTGCAAGTTTGTAATAATTTTATAACAAGAAAGGAAATTAAATAAATATTTAAAAACACATTTTTCCATCGTTTTACCAATTATAGATAACAGAGAGATTGGTCTATAGTTTGATAAAATTTCTTGAGAACCACTCTTAAAAACTGGTATCACATTTGCTATTTTCCATTCGTACGGATAAGTGCATAATTGAAGTGATTTATTGAACAACAGAGCCAAGGGATAGCTTAATTCTAAAGCAGCATATTTAAGAAATCTTGGACTAATGTATCGGGGCCTGTTGCCTTAGACACGTCTAACAAGAGAAGTTGGTCATAAACTACCTCCTGCGTTATAATTATATTATATAATGTATGTATGATTTCATCTAAATTTAGTTCTGGGATATTTGCAGATGAGTCATCGACACTCGATTGATCACAAAAATAACGATTAAATGCATTTGCTTTAACCTTATTATCGTCTAAGTAGGTATCATTTAATAAAATAGGGGGTAGTCTGCATGAGGATTTTGAAGGAAATCCAGCCAGGTTGCGCAATTTTGTCCACCAATTCTTAATGGAATCTACGTTTGAATTTAATGATTCACATTGTTTTTCAAAATATTGGGTTTTTGCTAGTTTAATCAAGTTTACGCATTCATTCCTAATTTTCTTAAAGTTTGCCCAAGACTCAGCAGTATTGTATTTTTTAGCTTTTTTGTGCGAACGTTTCCGTTTACGAATTTGTCTCCTTATAAGTGACGTCATCCAAGGAGGATCTTTTGTGCGAACAACAATGAGTTTACTTGGTATATGCTTGTTAGCAGCATCTAGAATTTTTTGTGTGACAATGGAGACTGCATTATTTAAATTTGTATCAAGTAATGTGTCCCAGTCAACTTGTCTTAACTCCTCGCAGTAGCGGTCGTAGTTCCCTTTTCAAAGTCCCAAACCTTACGTTTAAATTGGGTGTATTTCGGTTTGTGCAAATTAAGTATTCCACTTACTGGACAATGGAACCTAGTGTTTGCTTCTAAAATATTTTCACTCACTTCGTGATATGCAAGAATATGAATATCATTAACTATTAGGGGGTCGAGGAGTGATGAGGAATTCTCACAATAAAATGTTGGCTCGGTAATTGCTTGGTGCATACCATTATCTAATAATATGTTTTTTTAAATTATTACGGTTTGCCAGTAATAAGTTTTCGTTGAAGTCACCCATGACCACAATATTTTTTATACCGCTGTTTAATGCGTTTTCGATTGAATGATTTAAATGATTCCAAATATGATATGGTGAATCCGGAGGTCTGTAAAATAGGCCAAACAAAACTTTACAATCCTTAACTACTACTTCAACCCATAAGCATTCGAGAGTATTGATTTCTAGATCATTTCGTCGCTTGCTTGGGATATTTTGTTTTACATAAATCATGACACCCCCTCCAAGCTTATCACCTTCTCTGTCGTTACGATAAGGAGCCTTAAAGTTGATAATGCAACTGAATTGTCGGATATATTCGGCTTTAACCAAGATTCTGTTAACATAATTATATCTCTATCCCCAAGCTCTGTCTCCAAAATATCAAGTTTTGATTTAACAATTTGAATATTAATACAAGTAAATGTGATCAAATCACGAAGATCTAAATTCGAAACTGAATCATTTAGGCTAAGATCATTTGCAAATGATGGCCCAGGATTTGTTTCAATATCACCAGAAAGCAATAATATAATAAAAACTACAAGAAATATCAAATAACAAATAAGCTCAGTTTTTACAAAAAGGCTGCTTGATACGTCTTTACACACTTTGGTAGTTAATCGTGTACTTGAAAATGGTGTTATGGGAAGTTGATATAATTCAAAAATAACAGTATATAATAGAGCAAATGTGATCCCTAAATAACCATATCGAAGCATAAGTAATACAAGAACAACAGTATTCATGTCAATACATTTTTTATGATGAAGTCGAGTTGACCTCGAATAATTTAACCCCACCCTTATTCTATAAGTAGTTATATCAGTAGACATATACAGTTATAAATAACAAATGACGGTATAGAGTACAAGGGTGGGGCTTCAACAATATAATATACAATTTCAAACAGACATAATATAGATTAACCGACCTATCTCTCGGTTAGCCGAGTGTCGGTCGTGCATAGGGAATGATAAATCATCTCTTTTGTCGTAAACTTTAGTATGGATTTTTCTTTTAGAAATTGAAATCTCTAAATCTAGAAAAGGACAACTTCTGTTGTTCATGTTAAATTTATTTAAAGTCTGTCCATTTGGGTTAATCTCGATAGTATATTTAAAAAAAAAATAGTATAATATCGTCAAGGCAACGATAGGTATTGTTGAATGTATCAATCAAATGTAACAGTGATGTGTGATGTGTCTTTATTGAGTCTGGTCATAAACTGAGATTCATAGCAATACATGAATAAATCTGCTATTAAAGGGGCGCAGTTAGTGCCCATTGGAATACCTACTATTTATCGATACACTTTATTTCCGAAACGTACATATGTTGTCCAGAAGAAATTTAATGTTTCTATCATATCTTCACAATTCTATGCCAGTAAGTGTATCTAGCATACTTTCCTTTTTCGTTACAGAGAAAGCCTTGAAACAAGTTACAGTAAATGATTTTGCAATGCGATTTTTCACTAGACCACTTAAATAAATATGACAACGTGTTATTGATAAGATAGTGTGGAAATGTAGTGAAGTGTAGAGAGAAGAATAAGAAGGACCATCAAAGCATGTATTTTATTTAAAATCTCTAAAGAATTTTTTCACAAAATAATAAATATCCTTATTTTCATGAAGCTTTACTACAAAGGTTAATGATGAGTTCTTTGATAGTGGTAAGGGAGGCAGTTGGAAGCACTTGCATATTAGTAATAGAACACTTACTAGATGCGGAGATGAAACGGAATTTAAATTTCTGTATGTTATATTGTCGGGACTTTCAAATGTTCAGAAGAGGTTTTAAGCTAAGTAGTGCCAGTGAAATGATGGTTTGCAATTTGACTCTCTGTGGAGCGTACAGACCTGAATAAAGAAGAATTGATATTTTCGTTTTGAAGAACTTCTGTATAGTATATGCGTCACACCACCACTACATTATTGGCTGCTTTGTCTGTCGGTACAAAAACAAACAGCTTTGCAAGTACCTGGAGTTTATTTTGTTTATCTTGTTTATTATTTTTATTCTAGAAATGGGTATTTTATGTTTGAACCATATTTAAAAATGAATTCAAAAAAAGACAGGCAAATAATCACAAAATTTAGAACTAGCTGTCATGATCTTGAAATCGAAAGAGGGAGGTATTTTGGGATTAAAGCTGAAGACAGAAAGTGTAAACTATGTAAGAACGCAGTTGAAGACGAACTACATTTTCTTTTAAAATGTCCTGTTCTAAAAGATACTCGATCTCAACATCTATCTAATTTAAATTCCAAATTCAAAATTTTTTCAAGATTATCTGATGAAATGAAATTTGTTTGGATTCTTTCATCTGAAGATTTGTTTGTAACTTCAAACTTATCTAATTTATTGCACTCCCTTTTTGAAGAACGAAAGAAAATTATAGAAAATATTGTTGTTTAAAAAAAATAAATAAAAATAAATAGAAGAAAAATATAGATAGATATATAATTATAGGAAATAAAATTGATCAGGAGTTGTCTCCCATAGACGTAGTACTATAAAGAATTATGTTATTTCTCCAGGTCACAGTGGCATCCATAACAACTATGTTTTGTCAATAACTTGGTTTATATCAGGTTAATTAGTGTAAATGTGTATTCATGTGTTGTTTTTGTTTTTTGTTGTCTAAATGTACTTTAATCATTCTAATCATTTTCTGTGCTTTATTTTGTAATTCATTCATTTGATTGTATAGCTCAAATTTTGGGCACCATGATTGGTTAATAAAAATTATCTTATCTTATCATGGACCCTATTATTCATTTCAAAATTGATTTCAAAATGAGATATATGTATATCAACAGTATTCACAATTTACTCAAATAACTGTCTAGATATTTTTCATCATACTTTTCACGTTTACACCCTTTTTGACAGTAGGCAGACAGAACACCTTTAATGACATGACGACACGTTGTTTCCAATCTATTCCAGATGGCGGACGATATCTAGGTACTTTCGTAAGAAATGTTTTGACCTCACAGTCTTCGACGATGTTGAGGTTTTCCTTAATGCCCGCGTCACACTGTCCCGATTTTTATATACGATGAACACCCGAATGCGAAAATTGTAAGTTCGTACGAAGTTGGTCCCGATCTCGTTAAATTACCAAAAAGTGACCGAAGCAAGTACGATGAATAACGAAGTCTATACGATGGTGCCGAAATTATATACGACAGCAAAAGATGGACATACGACGGTTAACCGAAGACGGATATTTAAACTTCATATCTCAGCCGAAGCCTACACGATGGATCACGAAGGCTACACGATGGATTGCGATGAAGGCGCGATGGCCATACGATGTCTTAAAGACGTCGTGTACAGTTTACGATGCATTTAAATTATATGCCGAAGGCATCACGTGTTTTAAATTGTTTTATCAATATTGAGTATATTGTGGACACTCTAAAACTAATATGCTTCAAAAGATTTTAACCACATTTGGTATATTGGTCCTCCTTGTAATGATCTGACATTTTTTACGTTCAAAGCCAAAGGTCAAGGTCATGCAGATGGACTTGTTTTTTCTCCTTGAAATAGCATAATACACAGGAAATTGGTTGCTCATTTTTTTACCTGCTGGTTCTAAAAACAATATTAAAGGTATTTCCAGTTACTGTATGTTATGGTTGATTTCTAAAAACATAGTTTATGTATCAAATATGCATATTCAATTTACCATTTTCTGCATGTGTCATATACAAATATAGTGTCCATATTTGTCCCCAATATGTTACATACGAGGCCACGCTCGGCATTGCCTTGTTTGAACTGTAAAATGTGTGCACTAGTCTGAATAATCACCCATAGTTATGCCCATGTTTACTGATCTATCTTAAAGGTGAGGTAATGGGTTCGTTGATTTCTTTTATTCAAAAAGAGCTCTTTTCAGGAGAATATCATAATAATATAGACAAAAGGAAGGATGGGGGGGGGGGGGAGCAGCAAATGCGGCAAAATACAAAATGGTTATGGGGTAAACATTCGTGTGACAACAAGTCAGACGATACATACAAAAATCAGAATAATGAAGAAAAAGTTGGCTTCTCTATATACGTGTACTTGCAGTGTTGGTGTACGAGGCGCGTTTATGATTTTCATTATGTTACTTGATATTAAAAATTGACGATTTTTTTTTATTTTACTTGTAAAAAATTCTGAATCTGTAATAGCTGCTCTTCTTGTTCCATTTCAATTAATAGAAACAACGCTGTTATCATAGAATCATATAAAATGAGCTCCATGTTTTGTAAACGTCTTTCTTAACTGTAGTATTAGACTGACCAGTGCATATCGCGCATGGCACTTTAAATGTATTTTAGTGCGAAAATTAACTTACATTTAGATGGATTTATTGCCGTCGTAGTTCCATCTTGTCGCCTTCGTACTTATATTCGATGGCAACACGACGGGATTACGAGGTCTTCACGAAGTCGTGTTGCCATCGTAAGACCTTCGGGTAACTTCGTGATTCATTCGTGTAGACATCGTAATGTCAAAACTGCCCGATGGAAACGATGGAAACACGAATGCAATACGATGTTCAAAGATGCATTCCCGGTGACATTACGATGGTGAGGATGGTGATACGAACTCAGAACTAAACCTCAACATCGGACGCACCTTCGAGGATTTTTTAACATGTTAAAAAATTTAGAACCCTTCCCGAAGTTGTCCCCGAAGGCTAGAAAAGTGGCCGATGGTTCTACGATGGTTAAAGATGGCACTACGAATAGCCCGATCTGGATATGATCAGTCCCGATTTTGAAAATTTCCATAATCGTGTTGCTATCGGCGTAAAAATCGGGACAGTGTGACACGGGCAATGACATGTCCAAAAGGAACATATCTAAAACTAGAAAATGTTTCAGTCCCCAGTGGAAGGAAATTTATTTTCAAAATTGACGTCTGATGTTACTGACGTATAATTCAAAATCAGACTTTTACTGGGTTTTTTTTTTGTGTTTTTTTTTAATTTTTATCAGAATACGAAATAATAGGGGGTTCTATATTATCAAAATATGGATGTATTTGGCTATGAATGGTAGAGTCATTGACTATACTAGATAAGTTAATACAACCAATGCCTTTATGTTTATCATTTAATTTAAGAAAATGCCGTTTAGGATTTTCAGGTTTAACGATGCCAGGAAATAACCTGTAATGACAAAAGGCAGTTGTATACGTAATAGATCGTAATAATACGGGTGTATTAATACAACGGGTTACAAAAAGAAATTGTATCACACTCCTGAAAAATAACATATAATTTATCTATTGGTAAATATGACCGAATTTGCATAATACTTGATTTCGCAATTATTTTTTATTGTAGAAAACAGATCAGCAAGTGTATAATTTGTGCGATGTTTAATACGTTGATTAACAGACATTTGACAAACACATGGCATTTCGACACAGAGGTGGTAATTCGGAAATCTAAGCAAAACCATAGCAAGCGTGGATGAGAATTAAACATCCAAACAGCATAATATTTCATTGACAATTAAGAACAAAGATATAAAAAAATATGTGAAAGCTCTCTCACAGGCAAACATATGTGTTTTGTGTTCTGAATCATATATGTTTCACTTACACCAACCCTCCCGGAGCAGTTGAAATTGGAGCCGTTTACTTAGAGTGTCGATTGTTCATAATTTAGATTCGATTTTTATATATGCAAATGATTTTAAGACAGTTTAGATGCTGGGCATTTCTGTCATTTTCTTTCTTTCCTTTGGGTGTTTTGTCAAAGTCTTAAAAAGTTTACATGTTGAAACATAAACGGGAAACTTCGATACATTATAAAAATAAAGTATTCTTAATATTATTTCGATTATTTTTTTACATAACAATCAATATGTACTTTGAGTTGGTTTTCCCATTTGAATGGTTTTACACTAGTAATTTTGGGGGCCCTTTATAGCTTGTTGTTCGGTGTGAACCAAGGCTCCGTGTTGAAGGCCGTACATTGACCTATGATGGTTTACTGTTTTAATTGTTATTTGGATGGAGAGTTGTTTCATTGCCACTCACACCACATCTTCCTATATCTGTTTGGATTTTACAAGTTGAAAACATTCCTCTCCTTTCTTAGTCTTTACATCTTAAATATTCAAATCAATTATTCGAATGCATATAAAATGACCCAAGGTGAAACATATGAAACAATTCAATTGAAAAACATAGCGACCTTATTTATAACGAAACAATTTACGAAAAAACAAATATGACAGACATGAACCAATGACAATCATTGTACTACAGTGAAACCTGTTTATATATATATATTTTATTTAGAAAACTACCCCTTTACATCGGGGGCACCAGTCATCAGGGTAGAAGTGATGGTGCGTCTATACTATATTATTTACAATTATATACATTTTAGTTAATGGTTTCATTATAGAATGTCTTTGAAACAATAACATACATGGCACATTAATAAGACAAAAATAGAGATTTCTAAAATACATAATAATTTATAATATAAATTAATTTTTAACCGAACCTCATCGGGACTTAGGATTTTGCTCGGTTTTGACCGATGTTCGGTTTTACAATGTATCATGTTCATAACGCACATAATTTGATATAACGGTGCTAACGAACCTGTTTGGTTTAGACAGGTTTTCGGTTTATGCAGGATTCGGTTTAGTCAATTTTCACTGTATACACTTGGCTTGAGACATGCA